>CM051238.1:365823054-366335761 GCA_027917425.1 Gastrophryne carolinensis
TATTTTTTTTTACTTTTTCCCCTTCGTGCTATTGTAAAAGCTATTCTGTCAGAAACACATGATTTGTGGTGAGAAGTTAAAAGTATTTTTTTAGACTTGGACTGTGATACTGTTTCAGTCAGACAGAAATATCAAAACAAGGGGAATATACATGACAAATATAGTTTGCGGCTCTTGCTCTATTTATTATTAGCAGAGAGTTTTGAGAAATACCAATTCCACACATCTGTAAACTAATAAATAAATATAAATGTTATTGTCAGGGATCCTATCGCTTTACAATGGGGCTGCCATATTTACTTCTACTTTTCCAGGTGCCCTCCCAAGCCTTGATATCTGAAACCATGCTACATCTCCAGGCTTCCGGGTGGCCAGAGGTGTAAGGTGGTGTGCGAAACTCAGCTGAGGCACCTCATACTCCTACACACACCTGTTGAGGTCTGGATGCCGGAAGTGTGGCCCCTGCCTTCATATTCTGGGGCTGCAGGAGGGTGATCAGGACCAGTTGAATGGTAAGCAGGGAAGCCTTGTGTATAGCAGCCCAGATCCGAGGTCTGAATAAAAAATCCATGAAAGTATATGAGTTTCCTTTTAAAGCAGACCTTTCTACTTTCACTCCCCAATTATTAGATAGCTATAGACCTTCAGCAGCATAGACTCATAGATTAGGGTTTCTCAACCTCTAATTATTAAGTACCAACTAGGTGGTATGTATTCATTGTCACTCACCTAAAACTATGTTAAAACTCAAAACAACCATTTAAAGTGCACAAAATGCACATAAATATATTGAATTAGCTTTTGGAGCAGTTTTGTATATATGGAGCAAATCAAGCATGGGTGAAAAATGGACGGCAGCTAACCAGGTTGGGAAATAGGTCAGTTCTTCAGCCTTATTGAGTACCACCTGATAGGAGCTAATGTAAAGTTTCCACTGGTTTGGAACCCCTGGACTAAAGAATCATGTTGTGATACAGTAAAAGAAAAGCTGGTCCTTTTTCGACACACATCTCACAAAATAACTAGCCGAGAGAAAAGCCAAGAAAGGCACATCTTAATCTATATTGGATCTATATACTGGAAGACCATTATGTTAGGACATCTGGAATGCTTTCTATTGATAGAAGAAAAAGAAAGATGGATAGACTATATATCTCCTCCACTGATTTTTGGGATTAATCTCCAAGGGGGTCCAACTGTTGGTCCTCAGTGCTCAATTTGATAACAACTAATGGGACGGTTGGAGCTCTGTCAATTTTTTTTATCTGGCATAACTGTTTAACCTATGGCTTAAAGTAATAGAAAACCTGCCCAGCGTTTAATTTTGTGTTGGTTTCTTACTTACTTACAGGCCCTATAAAAGAAAAGGAAGAGTGGTGCTAGTTTGGAGTAGTCACAGTAGGTTAGGACTGAGAGTACTGGAGAGATCTTTCTGTGCCCAATGGCCCCTACCCAGTCTGCCTTGCCAGGGAGCCACTTTGACTTTGACACGTTGAGGAAGAGTAGGGCTGTTATTTAGAGAGGTGGGTGATATATTTCATGTACCAGGAGCCGCCTACAAGGCAGGCATTCCAGAATGTCCCTTGAGGGAGATTCCAGTCATGAAAGAGTCAGCTTCATTGCAGCAGGCAAATGTATTATTAATAAAGTTTAAAGCCATCCAACACCAATTTTTCACAAAATGATTTTTGATTGCAGCACAGGGGGAATCCATATTGCCGATGGCCCCTACCTGTGCATACCCCCCACCTTGCTAATCCATTTACCACCTACCCCTCCCTTGGCCACCAGACCATGCAATAAATCACCTGGGGTCCAGTGTCCTCTTCCATGTTTTTGGACAGTGAAAAGATCACATGACCGTCCGTGTTCAATCGTGGGACTTAGTATTGCCAAGGGACTGAGCAGGAAAAAGTAAAACTGGATTTGCAGGGGCTCTGCAATTTTAAATGGGTTATGGATAGTATTATGAAGAGTATTGATCTAGTAAGAAACATAAGGGCTGACACAGCTAATCGCCTAACAAATGCAGGGCTGAACAAGGCCATGGACGTTTCTCCAACAAAGACTGTGATAGCATAAACTGACACATAAATGTGATTGTGTTTAGATGTTTAATCACACTGGTGTGAAAAAGTCATATATTTTATTCTGGACCAACCAAATACATTAGGTTAAACATGGCATTTGTACTACAAGGGGCTATTTGTGTGGTGGCTTGTGTAGTTTGCCCTAAATATGCCTTTAGCATGGCTGCAATGCCGCCCCTCCTGCATGAAACAGGAACTGGGGGGGGGGGGGGGGCAAAACTAAAAGATTCCACCATTCAGGCTCTGGTCAAGTTCCATTACTATGGAACTGGGCAGCCAGTCAGTTACTTTGATCTGAGGGTGTTCGGCAATGGCCGCATTTGGTATGCCACAGGTTGTCCGAGTTGTGCCTGTTACATTATATTTAGTCATTGCCTGCCATATACATTTTTTAGTAATCCACAAAATACAGATGTATGAAGTCTTTTTCCTTCATCTTTACTACTGTATGTAGTATACACTACTCGATTGTGAAGTTGCCATTGGCCAATATTGAAGTTTTCCACTTGACATTAGCCAAAGCTGCCTTTTTTTTTTTTTTAAGGACTACAGAAGTAGAGTCAAATGACCCCACCAACTACTACTGCTTTCATTTTAGCCTTTTGATTCTGTTAGGAATTGCTGCACTAAGAATGAAAGAGTTAAAGGTTCCATAAATAAGAGGGATGTGGATGAGGCAAAACACATTGCTTTTCCTGCAGACAGATGCTGACAATCTGAAACCAATTAATACAGGGATCTGGATAAAACGCCGTCCCCTTCCCATGTGCTTTTGATCTCTGGATTCTGCCCCTACAGGGGTTGCGGGAGGGAGGTTTGAACTTTATAGTGTATTTTGTTTTTGTGGTTGACCTGAAATCTTAGGGCTGCTGGATGTAGTTGTACATGGTGGTGTTGTACAAACAGATGATATATACTACAAGGAGTGAAATGTTGTGTATGTTCAGAGCCATTCGCTGCATTTTAGGTTCTATTGGTGCTGGCACGACGACTCTGTGATTGGATTGAGAGTAGGACTTTTGGGAAATGTTTCTGCAAAGTAAAATTGTCTTAAGCCAAACAAATTTCACAATTCTTTTTTGTGTTCTCAAGTGCTGGAAAGGGTATCAGCACTCAGCTTCTTCGCACTAAATTGCTTGCCATGTTTCCGCCACTCTGCAGCAACTAACCCATTTGATAACAAGGTGTCAGGGCAAAGTAACACGCACCCAGCTCACGTTATTTATACTGAGCTGCAAATTTGTCAGATTCTTGGGCGAGTGTGACTGACGTTGCTGCCTCCTCCCTGGCTTATGCTCCCACAGATCATCCCACTCCTTTTTTTACACTTTTAAGGCCATGTTATCTGTCCCCGAGGAGATAAGAGACCTGCCATTGAGAAGGACTGACTGCTATGGTAATAGGTATCAGCACACTTATAAATCCAAATCAAACCAGCTCTGTGCAGTTCAGCTGTGAAGTTCAGCACAGATCTTTCCAGCGCTCCAGTATATGAATGAAATGATAAAGGCAATTTGGGATATTTATTTGGTGTAAATGTGCATAACACACTGATACGAGAATTCGCATATGATATTTTATTATATTAGATTTCAAGTGAAAATCTTGGCTTACAAAGATTAATATACATATCAGAACGCTGTTTCAAGTACGACCTCACCAAAGCCTTTATTGATTGACACAGTCGGACAACAATGGCTTGTGGCAGCCACTTTGAATTTACCTAGCCACTGCTGTCTGGGATTTTCTCAGCTGCTGTTGGAAAGTATCTGAATCTTTAGAGAGGGCCTTATTTATGAAGGGATAGCGTCAGGTAGTGCCTTGTTAATGAGAGGTAGCGACAGGTAGCGACTGGTGCACGCCGGACACATTTATCAAGCAGAATCTGTTGAGCGAAAGGGATAACGCCATGTAGCATCCGATTCATCATTATCCCAGCCTCAGCGAACAGCGCCAGCAATCAGCCTTGCACAGCGCCAGGTATTACCTTTCGCTACCTGTCGCTCTCCCATACATTTCAATGGACGATTCTTTTCTTCTCTTTTAACTGTTTTTTTTTTTTTTTTTTTTTAAATCTTAAATAATGTTGTGACCTCTTATGGCATTGAAAATGCAGTTTTTTCAAAAATATTTCATGTTTTATATATTTCTGCAGAACTGACATTAAAGGTCTGGCATTAAAGTGTTCATGTTACAATGTTATTACAATGTAATTCCATATGTTTTTGCTTTGTTACTAGTGGATAGATGCTGAAAAACAGACTTTAAACACACAGCCTCCGGAGCTCTGGGCTTCAGAGAAGCATTTTTCAGCGCCGGAGTTTTGTGAGGATGTTTTTTTAATGAATATGTTGTAAGTCGGTCGCACTAACCAGTCGCTAACATGCGCTCCCATACAGCGCTGTACTGGTCAAATAGTGACTCATCACAATGTATTCATCATTGCTGCACAGCGACTGAGTCGTTATGAACTAGCGAACCACGGCCGAGCACAGTGACTACTAGAGGTTGCTCTGAAATGCCTGCTACAGACACTCATCTGTCGCTACCTGGCGCTAGTGATGAATCAGCCTGAAAATGTATAAACTGCCAAATTAGATATTAGAGTAGTAAATGACTGTCATAGTTTAGTCCTAATGGCTGAAATAATAATTTTTGCAAATAATATTATTGACACTAGTAAATAATAGAAAATAAAATAAACCTTTTACTGCTTGTTGAGGGGAACAAATGAGACATATATTAATCATCTCAACAGTTAAACGGGACCTTCACCCTAAATGCTTCTTTATCATTCTGCTCAGTATGCGCTTATGGCTTCTGTTAGGAAGTACATTTTTGGAAATAACAGCACCCTATGGGTTATGCTAAATAATTCACCAGTTTTTTCTGCATAGCCCATAAGGTGCCATTGTTTCCGAACCAAAAAAAAAAATCACCTCATAGGCAAACTGATGTACCTAACCTAAAAAAATACCTCATCAAAGGTGCAGGTCATTTTTGGGGGAAAAAAGATTGGGAAAACGTTTTTGTGTCTAAACGCTTAAACATTCACCGACATGCAGTTTACAATTCACACCGCAAAGCACAATGCAAGTCACTCTGGCTTCACCAAATAATTAGCATGACCCCAAAGTATCACTTGACCTGAGAGCACCCATAGCATGCAGTACTGCTTAAACTCACCTTAGCCCCAAACCCCTCCATGCCAGTGTGGTGGGAGCGGCTGCAGTGGCGGCGTTTCAAACTGGCTCCCATAAGTGAGGAAACTTCTAGCCCCAGCACTAGGTGTGTCTTCCCTCATGTGAGCCAGCGGCCATTTTTAAGTAGCCCCGGCTGGGGTGACTTTGAAACGTCGCCACTGCAGCTGCTGCCACCACACTGGCATGAAGAGGTGTGTGGCTCAGGTGAGTTTAAGCAGCGCGCTTCTGCTGCACACTCTGCAACACCCCCATGCCACAGCCAACCCCCAAAGGGCTCAGGTGAGTTACAGCAGCTTCCTGCTGATGCAACCTTAGATGGAGCTGGTTAAGCAGCTAAGCAGCCAATTAACCAGCTTTTCCGTGTTCGGACCGGACGCCAAACTCGAACATGGACTTCTGGTTGAAGTCCATGTTCGGGTTTGGGAACCAGAACTCACAAAGTTCAGTACAAACCCGAACTTTGTGGTTCGGGTTTGCCCGTCTCTAGTGCTTACGGATCAAGTAAAGAGTACATGGTAGCACTAAAATATATATTTTTTCCAATACTACTGCCCATAAAGCATATTCAGTTTGGTATGTTGACATATCAGTGTGCCCTGTCACTCAGGTATCACTCTGCTGGCAAAAGTGTCCAGCTTTCCTGATGACATTCCATCTGTTATCAGTGTTCCTCTAGCTCTTACATAATGACCTACAGTATCTCTCATTTACGCCTCTACTGTCTGCTATTCTACTCCATGCCTTCATTGATTTTTACATTAAAATATGTAAAATAAACTCATATCTAGCAATAATGTGTTTTACAGAGTTAGCCATTGAAATGTGTAAAAAGTCAAGAATAACGGGGTTACACATTAAAAGGAGTATTACAGTAAGTTCTTTTTCAGACATAAGACTGGGACCTTGATTCAGTAAATGTCATTGCAGAATATGGCAAGAGATCAAATAAGGTGTGATTCAAAGTGGAAAGAATATTATTAACACCTAAAACGTTACTTAGAGGCTGATTCATCATTAGCGGCAGGTAGCGACAGATGAGCGTCTGTAGCAGGCATTTTCAGAGCGCCCGCTAGTAGTCACTGTGCTCGGCCGTGGGTCGCTACTTTATAGCGACTCAGTCGCTGTTCAGTAATGTTGAATACATTGTGCGGAGTCGCTATTTGACCAGTACAGCGCTGTATGGAAGCTCATGTTAGCGACTGCTCATAGCGACCAACTCACACCATATTCAGGAAAAAAACAGCCTCCCAAATCTCTGGCGCTGAAAAATACTTGTTTGAAGCCCAGAGCGCAGGAGGCTGTGTGTTTAAAGTGTGTTTTCAAGCATCTATCAACTAGTAACAAAGCGAAAACATATGGAATTACATTGTAGCAACATTGTAACATGAACACTTTAATGCCAGACCTGTAATGTCATTTCTGAAGAAATATTTCAAAAATGTAAAATATGTGAAAAAACAGCTTTTTCAATGCCAGAAGAGGTCACAGAATTATTTGTGATTTTTGCGAAAAATAAAAAAAAAACAACCCCGTTTAAAAAGAAGAAAAGGTTCGTCCATTGAAATGTATGGCAGAGCGTCAGGTGGCGAGAGGTCATACCTGGCGCTGTGCAAGGCTGAACGCTGGCGCTGTTCGCAGAGGCTTTGAAAATGATGAATCAGACGCTACATGGCGCTATCCCAGTCGCTAAACAGATTCTGCTTGATAAATGTGGAATTGCGTGCCGTGTCTGGCGTTGACCAGTCGCTATCTGTCGCTACCTCTCATTAACCAGGCGCTACCTGGCGCTATCCTAAATAACCCTTTGGAGCAGCTAAAAAGATCCACTGATTATGACTCATGTTGTCACATTGCTCTTGTAAAGGTTTTAGGTGCATATCATAACTCCCTAACTTTACTGAATCACGGCTTATCCTGAAATAAAGCCAGAAGCAGTCCTTATTTTTATGAGATATTTTAAAGCCAGTTTACTGTATTGAGGCCTATGTCTGCCAAAGTATTCTCAGAAGCTTAGCTTAAAGTGGCCCCACGCCTTGCAACGGGGAGCATGTCTAGTGGGGGGCAACCTTATAGTTGATGCCCTTCTAGGCACAAGCAAACATGAGCAGCAGCACTGTCACTGAATTAAAATGAATCCATGGTGTGGGCCTGCTTTAAATAAACTCAGCCTTAAAAGGTATTGTCTTCATTTCATACTGTATGTGTGTTGAGTGCAATGCGATCAATAGATTTTATAGATTCCTTAAATTGTATCTTTCCTTTTTTTCTATTCTGCAGTGGAGAATGCAAATAATAATTCGGTCTGTTACATTTAAAATGTTGGCACTGAAGGGATATTATTAACAGGTACCAGTGTCTAGTAAAAAAAAAATATATGAGACATGATGTGGACTACTCTCCACCTTTGATCAAAGAACTAGCATTGAAAACAGTATTTATTGTTTCCATGCCAAGCAGTCCAATTTTGAAAATGTTTCCTTACTATCTATCTATCTGCACGCCTATTTGAGGTCTTAAGACACTCAAAATCTGACAAAACTTACTGGGTCAATGATCCCATGCCCTGTAGTCACATGTGATACACATGTGACATAACAGAGAGTTATATTTAATTATATGCATCATTGATAACATATCTCCTATAGAGATAAAGCAATTTATTTAACCCAAGATTTAATGTTACCAATGTGACCAATTGATGGTCAAACACCCCCAAAGTAGCTTCATTTTAGGCAACTCCCAATTAACTCCAATATACCGGAGATCTAAACTATTAATTCAGGACCATTAGGATTGTGTTGGGTTCAGAACATTTAATAAAATGTTGGCAAAATATGGGAAGCCTGGGAGCAATTTCCTTGGAAGACAATATTTTTTGAAAGTATACCCATTATGTTTCGCTGTAAAGAATATAGCTACAACCAAAGTTCTACCTCTCTAAAGTCCTGCAAAACTCTCTCAAGATATGAAAATGGGGCTTACATTGGGACCAGCGAGAGTGTGTGTATATATATATATATATATATATATATATATATATATATATATATATATCCTCTTTAAAATTGTTGACTATACAGTATATAAAAGGTTATAAATGTGTTTGGAATTGATCAGAATATGTAATTCACAAAAAATAATTTGTAATCTGAGAAATGATACACAAATTAGAGAAGCTTTTCTTTTCTCAATTTTGTTAAATGTTGCATTTTTAGATGTTGTGATTTTGTTAGCCTCCACCTGATAAATGTGTCACTTGATTTGATTGCATTATTTGAATTTGTAAGGTAATGAATATATATATTTGATTGTAAATACAATACAGCAATATAATTGTAATCTAACCACCATATATTTTTTTAACAAAACCACAACTGTGTCCATTTGTCCATTTCTTTATGTATCCTATGTGTGTACATTGGATGGCAATCAGGTATAAAGAATAATAACTATGTACAAGCCCCTCCTACTTCATTTATTGCAAAGGAGGGGGTGTGTTAAACCCATCTTGGCACACCCTCAACATTGCACTGAATAGAATACAGAAAACTTCATATATATATATATATAACATACATAAGGAATTTCAGTTCATACACACATATAGTGAGCAAGATACGAGAAGAAAAAAAGCAATAAAAAGTACACAGTTAACTTAAAGTGAACCAACACCCAGGATTTTGACTATCCTGGGTCTTGGTCCACTTCCCCCTGATCGGGGTTCCCCGCTATGTGAAACCCCCCAGATTTCAGTAAAAAAACTCACCTCACCCCGCTCCTATGGCGCATGCGAGGTCGCTCGTCCAATCAGCACTCTCGGAGCCACTGTGGTATGCGCGTCAAAGCGCCGTCAAACCCCAGCGGCTCCGAGCACACTGGCGGCCACATCTCGCGCTTCCTTCTAACAGGGAGCACGCCCACGCCGGCCATTCACAAATGGCCAGCGCGGGCACGCGCCCTGCTAGACAAAAGCGCGAGATGTGGACACGGCCCGCTCATGCGAAGTTGGACCGGGAGTAAGGTAAGGTTAGTGGGGTTCCTGTGGGGTTTCACACAGCGAGGCATCCCGATTTTGGATTCTTGGCATCCCGATCGGGGCATCCCGATTGGATCTCATAGATTCCCGGTCTGATCCAGGAGGGTGTTGGTCCACTTTAAGTATACAGTTGCTCTACTTTTGACCCTGTTGATAAAGCAACCAATTATTCTCTCTGATGATTTGACTAGTCTTTGAAGCCTCATGATTTCCTTACTGGTGGCACCTGCAAACCATACTGTGAAGGAGGAGCACAAGGTAGGCCCAATTACTGCATTGAAGAACAGAGTAATTAGATTATGTGAAAGACCAAATTTACTAAAAGATTCCAGGGCTGGCTACTGGCTTTTCCCCCAATGCGGGATCCCCCACAGTGTGCGTACCCTCAGTTCACCCATAAAAACTAACCTGTCTGCACTCCAACGATGCATGTGCAGGCCCTCGGCCAATGAGAGCCACTAGCTGAGACTACGTCATTCAGCAGACAGCCCTCGTTGTCTACAATGAGGAGCATGTGCTGCTGAATTCCTGGCGCCATTCACATACACTACTGGGTAAGTGGGGAATGTGGCAGTGCGTGCTCCGCATTCATTTCAATGAGAGCCACCTGCCAAATGATGTAGTCACAGCAGGTGGCTCTCAGTCTGTGAGAACCTGTGCATGCACTATTGGAGCCTGGACAGGTGAGTTTTTATGGACGGACAAAGAATTGGGACAGAATTGGGAACAAAACACAAGAAAGTCAAATTCCCGGGTTTTGTTTGCTTTGAGCTGCAATAGAGGGATTATTTTGTAATTCCCCTTCTTATGGATGGCTTGGGTGTTGCTCTCCCAGCCCAAGTCTTTGGATATAATGGTGCCAAGGAACTTTGTTTCCTAGACCGCCTTCACTGTCTGCCCGTAAATGGAAACCGAACGGTAGGATGCTGGGACTTTTCTAAAGTCTACAACTATTCCCACAGTTTTGGAGGTGTTTATAATCAGGTTGTTTTCATTGCACCACTGCATAGAATTGGCGTATGGGAGCGTAAACAAGACTCCATGCCCTGCCATGTAAGGCTGCCGCCGCTGGATGGTGGAATCAGTGTATCCCAGCCATCGGTAAGAATCAGATGTCGGCGATGCACAAAGGAGCTGCGGGGGGAACACGGAACCTGTTTCTGACTGGTTAGGTGCCTTTGTGGCTTTGAATCAATACAATTTTACATTAGCCAGTGTGACTGGCTGATGTTTCTGAGGTCACTTTTGAAACCTGGTGGATGTGGGAGTGATACACTAATCAAGTGAGGGCGTTCCAGAGAAATGGAGAGGCATGTGAGAAAGCATGAATCACAGGAGGTGAGCAGGAGGATCAGGGGAGGTGAGCAGGATGGAGGACAGAAGATCAAAGGCAGAGCAGAAGTTGTGTCTGGGTTAATATCCCTGGCTTAGTGATGAAATGTAAGAGGGAGCCTGGATGGAAAGAGCTTTGTAGGTTACAGTTAGAAATTTAAAGCAGACCAACGATCAAGAATTACTTAAACCAGACCAACACGACAAACAGTGGTCATATGCATCCCTCACCAAGGCAATTTAGATTGCTGCACATAAAAATTAATTTACCTTTTTGGGGTCAATTTTAAAAACAAGATGGCAGTTCATGCATTTTCAGGCCACCTGCAAACAGAAAGTGCTGCTGGGCTTCCTGTTACTGTGCATTGTCAGTTAGGTCAGTTGGGAGAGGAAGCTCCAAAATGGCCACTACCTTTCTTTTACAACTGTGCCAGGCTGTTGGTCCGGTTTAAATTGCATTGCAGTAAAACTTACACCCAGTGGATGGACTGACAAAGGGAAGCTTTAAGATACTTTCCATAGGTTTGTTTTTTTGTACAAAGATACTCGAAGCAGCCCATGCAGAATAACGCGGGTTACAAAAATGTATGACATTAAGCTGAACTTAATTTTGAATGATAATTACTATTTAGACATAAACAAATGGGGCCGGGATAAATATGAGGGCGCTATGTATCTTATGTTTTGCTGTATTGTTGGATATCCGAAATTTAAAAATCCCAGCGTAAAATCATCAGCTCTTTTTCGAGGCCCCCAATAATTTGATGGTGATGAGGGAGAAAATGGATGAGGCTTTGTTTCAAGATTAAACAGAGCCAAATGAAAAATCAAGAGACCAAATCACAACACCAAATGTCCGTGTTCACTGGGAAACTTCATCTGTCTTCATTATTACGAATGACAGTCTCTTGCACACACAGCAGATTAGAGACGTTAGAGCATTTACAGAGCAGATGGGAAACAATACATCTTTACAAGCTCTTACAGGGACCCCTATATTTATTGTTTTATTGCAGGACACCGTGAGACAACACACTAAACATGTCAATTATAAGATCCACCTTCATTTTATTTTTTTAATCCCAAGGATAACAGCCAACTGTCATCAGCATCACGGATGGTTTATCCAATGTCAGGCCACAAGAGTGAGGCAGACACTGTGCAGGATCACTTCCAGTTACTGTTGTTTGTATCTATAAATGCCACATCATTAAAAAAACCTACAAAGGAACCTATAGCCTAGCAATGTTAGTTACAATAGGGTCGATTCATGGTCATGCGCCTATGAATTTGCACACCTTTTTCGGAACACCAAGTCGCGCTCTCAGTCTTCGTCCTGATTTATGGTCATCAAAATTTGAAGCGCATTGTTTAAGGTGGATATTTTCACACATTTTGGTGCGCCAATGCGGAAACTTGCACCTGAAATTCTCTGCAAGTGCAAATTTGGCCCCCAAAGCTGGCGCCTGCGACTGATTAATGGGGTATTTAGAGGGCAGAAAAGTGTGCGTAAATGTGTCAATTTTCAGAGTGAATTTGCTGGAGTAAACTGCCAACTTCACTGACTAACAGTCATTTACATCCTAAAATTGTTGTGGGCAGCACCCACATTTTAGTCAATTTTTCTTTTTGGTGAGAAAAAAAAATGATTAAAAGTTGTCAAAAATCTCAAAATATTTCATGATAAAAACACCAAAAAGGTTGATATTGGGCCCCAAGTATTAAGAGTAATTAAAAAAAGCATTAGTAGCACAATTATTAAGCACTAATACGCAAAACATCTAGGACTAAACATTTGGTAAAACAACACTGGAGGTGACATGGAATCAGGATATCCCCAATAAAACACCACACCTATATATAAGCAGAAATAAATACCTATAAATAAACGACAACTAAATATTTCTCCCCTTTCTTTACTGTTTCTCAACTGCAATTTTGTCTCTCAAGCTTCTGTGTTTTAGGTGAATCTCTTTGCTCTATTTCGGAATGTATTGTCCGTCACCTGGGTCACCTAATAAGGAATATACATCGAAATGGAGAAAACACAGAAGCTGGAGAGACAAAACTGCAATTGAGAAACAGTAAAGAAAGAGCAGAAATATGAGGAGCCATCGGGACCAGTTAAGGGCTTAGCCAGCCAAAAGTGCATGGGGCAGGGCTTCACAACAGCTGAATTTCAGACGGAAGGCGTCTGATGAGGAATTTTGCACTTGGCGCGGACGCATGCCATTTGCTGAAATCAGCACGAAGCCATGAATCTAGTACCTAGGCCCTTGCGGAATCGTTTGCGCGTGGATTGGGGTTTTTTGTGCACTGACCACTAATCAACCCCTTAAAAATCCTTAAAAATAACCTGAAATGAAAACAAAGTTATTCACGGGTTTAAAAATACTAGATGTACAGTATAGTGTTTTCCACCCTCAGGAAAAGGGTGTATGTCGTGTAAAATGTGGATCCAGCATACCATTTGTTACCAAAACCTATGTCAGTACTGTTAACATGTTTTAATGGGAATTATGACAATTTACTTATTCTATTCTCAGTGCCACCAGTGAGAATAAAAACGTAGATAGAGTGGTAAAGTTACACTGGACCAGCACCCTTACAAGAAGCAGTGCGCATATGCATCCATCCCCAGAGCCACTCAGATTGCTGGCAAACAAAGCTGCTGGGTTTCCTGTCGTTTTCATTGTGGATTATGTTGGGTAAATCCAGACATAGCCCACAGCTGGGATTCTGGGAAAGGAAGCTTCTGGGTGATCCAACATGGCTGACAATGACTCAGTATGCAATTGGGCAAGTACATTTTGGGGAGTTTTTTCCAACCGTGCCAGACTGTAGAACTGGTTTTAGGTTGGTTTCACAACAGCATGATTGCAGGGTGCTCAGGCTTTTGCAGTTGCCTGTAAAAAGATGGCCATAGTAATCTATGGGTGCTTTCACGTCAATTTGGTGCAGAACACTCAGAGCACTCTGCAAAAGCCCTGGTAGCAGCATCCGGAGGGCGCAGCGTTAGCAATTCAACTCTATGTGCGTGCAGAGCACAAGCACCCTCCACATGCTGCGCACCAGAGAAAGTGCAGGCGCTCCACAGTTGAGCTGGTGTGAAACCAGCCTAAGGGAGAGTTCACTGCATTATAGTAAGGAAGTGCGTAATGTATACAGATTGTGCTTTAATACTGGCCACACATACAAAGCAATTAGTGAAGTCACAATAGAAACAAAGCAGCAAAGTTAACGTGCTTAGGGTCCCAAAAATGTTCATACATGGAAGATGAAGAGAAGTCCTCATTTCCAACGCAAACATTCCATGGTGGGCGACTAATCTAAATAGAAGCAAACAATAATGCACATTTCAATGTAAAAAACTAAACAACAACTGAAAATAAAGAGGGGTGGGGAAATTTGAAACTTCAGTCAAAATATGACCCCCCGTCCTGCCACCCTACCCTGGCACTGCTGTTTCTGTGCGGCTGACCGCAGGAAAAGACACAAAGTCATATCCCTCGATCTGCACACTCCCGCTGCTCATTTACTTGAATGGGAGGACGGAAACACGAATTGAGTCGGGGGATGTGGCTCTGTGTTTTTGACACTGGCCCCTTGATAAGGTGATGTCTTTTTCCTTTGCAACCCCCCCCCCCCTGTCCTGCCTTAGCACCAAGGTAGGGTGGCAAGGCAGGGGGTGGTCATAGTTCAACTGAAGTTCCGCTTTAAGTTTAAAAAACAAAAACAAATGAGGACTACAATTAAAGCTCATGGAAGCTTGGCTCATCCAGACACCAATATTTCCCCTGCGTTCCCTACCCTTCTTCAGAGTGGAGACAAAATAGAATTGTATGAAAATGCAGCCCATTATTTGATCTGCTAAGAAATGTTTTCATTTTTCTGATTTATTGTAACTATTTTACAATTACAGGATCCATTTTAGGGAATGAAGGGCTTTGCTTGAAGTTTAGACCCCTTTTAGGCTATGTACACACTGAGTGGCATGTTTTGGGTATTGTGCATTGCAGTGTGTTGATCAGCATTTCCATGCATTTGAATTGCATTGGCGGCATTAAAAATGCTTGAAAGTGAGGCAGGATGAGTCTGGCCTAAAGCTAATGATGTGCTTTGATTTGATCGGTATCTTAGATGCTGTCCTTGGTGCTGAAACTTTTATGACATACCAGCCCAGGCACCCTTCAGCATTGGGGGTGCATTAAAAGGTTGGTTAATCAAATACTTTTAAAGGGGGTCTTTATATTTTTACGTGCAGAGCAGAAAATCAGTTGAATTATTTGTGCCTTAGATGTAAAGCTCCACTTATTTGAACCTCAAACTAAACTGCACTCTTAGTTATTCATACCAGAACCTCAGCTAAAGCAAAGAGGTAGAGAAGTGTAATGAAAACATAGAGAAACTGGCATAACTACATAGTGTAGTGCTGACTTTGGCCTCTGAAACATCAGAGCATTTGCTGACACGGGTGCCCTTTCTGCAGTCTCCTTACAGTTGCCATTAGGAGGAACATAAACCTTTCTGGAGTCTAAAAAAATCTGGAGGAGGGGATTTCCTATCCCTGGAGCATGCTCCTCTGTGTGAAATCACCCAGATTGCCCAGTATACTCACCTAGCCATGGATCCCTCCAGATGATGTGCGAGCTGGAGAGTGTCCCCCCAATGTCGAAATGGCTTAGTAAACCTAAATGGAGTATGAGCAATTGATTGGCTAGATTACACAGCGATTTTAAGGGGATTCCACACAGCAGGGCATTTCAAATCGAGATGTAAAAATCCCAGATGTTGTTCCTCTTTAAATCAGCAGTTGGGGGAATTTTTGCACATTATCATGAATTAAAAAGCACCTCTAGTTTTAGATAAAAAACTATCCCCATTCACCCACTACCCTGATCAAAGTTACCAGGTGACATAAAGGTCACTTATTACCGCCACAGTCCTACTTACGTGATGGCAATACATACAGAACACTTCTGTGAGCAGAAAGGATTCCTTGCACATGAATAAGCCTATTCGAGGTATTGGTATTGGTTCTCAGGCTAGATGCTCCCCATTGCTGCACTGTTATGCTGACTGTACATTTCCAATGCCTTCTAAGCATATAAGCAGTAGGCAATCAAATTGTGCCCCCTTCTTCTGATCAGTTAGGGAACCTGCACCCTCGTTACTTTGACGGACAACAATACCTTCAGGAAGTAGGCTGTAAGCACCATCACAGGTATCAGAGGTATGGCAATGGCACAAACACTGAAATATTTTGGTTAACACCTTTTGTTTTAGTGACACTTATGGATTCTTTTGAAAGAACTTCCTTTCTTGAGTAAGTCAGCAGGTTAGTGTTTCAGTTAGTGGGAGAAGCAAGGTTACAACCTGGGCCACAGAAAGCAAAAAACATGGTTATAACCCTTCCCCAATCTGTCCAAAAGTGTCATTTCTAGTCTTATCCAATATCTAGAAGGTGCAGTGAATGGCTGCCTTGGTGGGAGGCTTCTGGGCAAGGAAGCTTTTTTAACCTTTACCCCCTTTTACTCCAAGCCCGAGGCCCCCAAGAACTTTCCTGACCAGACAGAAATTGATGCTAGGCATAAGCAATGAGCACCTCAAGTGAGGTGGCAGCTGCTGAGGGACGACAGCACATCTGGCTGGGGACAGCATGACAGGAGGTGGTGAAGTCTGAAGCCCTAGTGCCTCATGCTGCCCCACACTCATAGCATGACAAACCCTGTTTACTCCCTTGTACCCCAAGTGAGAGTCTTCCTCCCCTTTCCCCAGTAACTCTCTTTTCCACTCCAGTGAATCCTACCCCCCTCCTGTTCCTTCAGCCACCGCCCCTCATTCCCTTAGTAACTCCTTTGTGACCTCCAGCAACCCCCACATGCCCTGCAGCAACTCCCTTAGTCCTTCAGTTATTCTACCACCCCTCATGCTCTCTAATGACTCTACCCTCCTAAATTACAGTCATGGTATACAAAGGGGCAAACACAGACAATCGACCTGATTCAGAGCCTGCCGTGAATGCTCGTTGTTTTCAGGAACTGATCTCAGTAACCAGGAAATTTCAAACGCTCATATCATTCACAGCTGTGTTACAAGAAAAGTTTGTTTACGTGTAAGCGGCCGTATTTGCTTTGTGTACGCATACGGTTTAGATGAGCATTTATGGTATTTGCAACCAAAGTAGTTTCGGAAGCCAAGTTTTTTACCTGTTTTGGACGTAACTTGCTGTGCAGCCCATTGTCCTCGGTGTGCAGTATCCTTGCGTGGCGTTCCGGCACAAGCCTTTTTTTGTTGTAACCAGCTATTTTAAGGGGCTTCCCTCCATCGCCTGCTACTGTACACATGGTAGTCTGCATGTCCTTGCACATACTTACCTTTTTTACCAATGCTAACTAATCCACCTCTCCCATCCCACAATAGTAGCGGATGCGCGCCTACCTCTCCACTCCAGGAAACATTGGACAACTCACTAAAGCCACCCTTTCCTTAGTTTGAGCATAGCTTGCAAACTGGGGGGGGGGGGGGACTCCCCAAAACTCTACAATTTACCCATGCTGAAGAATTGATGTTGGGGATGCTCCACCCCAAAACCTACAAGGGTGTGTCGGGCACCATGAACACCAATAGGCGGCATGCAAGCAAACACGCCACCCACCAACCTTCCGACATGCACAGCCAACTTTGAGGGCTTGCCTGCGCAACATATGTTGTGCCACTACACACACCAAGGGTATTAGGTAACCGTTATATGTAACTCCTAACATGGGTGTGAGCAGACCAAAATTTGGGGACACACGTCAATGTGGGACCCAGTGTATATGCCTTGTAGGTATTTTGACGAGCCACATATACTGTTAAGAGGAAAATACCAGTGCTTTTATCTCAACTTTGTAGCAACACCCCAGCCAACAGCACCTTGCCCGCAAGACCCCCACCTGCAGCCATAGCTGGCCCCTCTGGTTTGGCTACCACCAAGAAAACATGAAGGCTAGGCCCACCCACCAGCCAGCCACCAAAAGAGCAGAATTCAGACAGTGATGAGGTAGTAAGTAAGCTTTATAGGCAAAGGGCAAGGGGCAGAGTGGAGGAGGAGGGTGAACCCAGGTTAAAGGTTGGGGCACTAATGGTTGTATGGTAACATTTGGAAAAACTAACACAAATTTTGACCTTTCTCCACCCAGACGGCTCCTCTCCTGGATGACATTAATGAGCTGGAGGAAGAGCACTCTGAACATCTGGATGAGACCCCCAATATTATCTGAACACCTCAACCAGCTGCTGGCACCACAGACAGTGGCCATCACCACTCCTCCCTGCAGCTCCAGCTTTATTCTGCCAGTAGCAACTTCAACAGAGGGCCCAGGAGGAGGACAGCCCAGGCCTGCAGCCAGGTGTCACCTGTCTTTGGTAAGGTGGTGCCAAATCATGGAGGCAAACTGTCAGGCCAACAGCATCACTTTTTGGCAAAATGCCAATAGATATTTTAAGGTTGTGCGCCAGTTTGCTCCATGAGGACCTGGCTGCAGTGGTTGTGGAGCAGCAGTGCCACCACCCACAGATGGAGACGCTGGTTGAGGCTCTGGTGGAGACTAACCAGGTTGCCCTTCAATGACTGGAGGCCAACTAGGTTGCCCTTAAAATACTAGAGAGGCTTGAGAAGCAGCAAACACCCAAAGCCGGGCTTCATCTACCTAACCTGCCATGCTGGACTTTGGTGGGTTGTGGGGGTCACAAAGCTTTAGTTACACCGGACAGTCACATTTTTATTTTCTGTTGAGCAGCATCCACAATTGTGCCATAACCCAACAACTTGTGACAATTGATATGTAATTAGAGAATAAATTCCAAAAACCAGAACTTTGTTTGGATGTTATTTAATCACACCCAGACAAGGCAAGGGATAGAATAAATAAAAAATTGGCTAACATGAGAAACTTGGACCAATTACAAAAAGGGGGCACATAACAAAAGACAAAAACATTGCAAATGCAACATAAACAATAAACAGGCAGATCCACTCCAGCAATAAGACTTACCCACAAGCCAACCGCCAGTCAGCTCGCCATTATCAAAACGGGTGTATAAACTCTTCAAGGTAAATACATTGTGGGAAGCCGGCCAAAACACTGAAAAAGTGAAGATCAGGCTCCACAACACATTGGACGTTAAGAAAGTGGCCCATCTTGCAGGTGCTCAAAAGAAGGCATAAATAAAAAAGGGTCACTAGACACTAGACTAGACAACAAATAAACAGCAAAAATAAAGTAAAAAACAATGGCCGAATGAGACACAGGGAAGTTGATTAGGGGGAGGGGAAGCTAGGCTAGCCTCAAGAGAGGAGAGTGGGGTAGAAGGAGGAGCTATGTAGACCTAAACAGACTGAGACACGGGAAAGCTGTTTGGGTGGAGGGAAAGCTAGGCTAGCCTCAAGAGAGGAGAGTGGGCTACAAGGTGGAGTTATGTGGACCTAGACATACTGAAACATATATTCCAGTGGCACCCATGACACTTGGCATATTCGCAATGTTGAAAAAAACCCAACCTCTCCGCATTCTAGGCTTCCACGTTGTCAGGGAAAGAGATGTATTTTTCCTGCAGGACAGACATGCCAACTGACAGTGCTCCTAGCCTCTGGAAGGAGCCATTCAGTCAAAAGGCAACCAAGCAATTTGTTCATACCTCACATTGCACGTCCCTTTCTTGTGGTGGGGGCCAACCATAGTCACTGATTGTGGGCAGGGAAATATTACCAGAGCGGCCATGCTGAGCCCTTTTTCAGCATTGCCAGTATGCTGGAGCTGGAGGAGGAGATGTTCTCCTTAGGACAACAGATCTGAAAAGTGCGATTGTTGCCGGGGTAAGTAACTATCCTCCTAGACAGTTGTGAGTTCCTATTCTGGTCCTATAGCAATTACACGGTCTGTTATGGCTTTAGTTGCATCAAACAGACAGCAAATCACTATGGTTGCTTGGCTTCAAATCAGTGAATTTGTAAATTTGTAACCCTCCCAACTTAGGAAACTTAAAAATAAAAAATGTTGGTAGGTATACTTGGAGAGGTAAACAGCGGTCCCCTTAGAAACAAATGTTTTTTGTTTGGACCAGTGTTGTCTAAAGCGTGCCCTATGAAACTTTCTCAGGGCTTCAAAGACCAACACCTGACTTGAATTAGCAGCAGATTCTGGGTCCGGTTAAGTGAATTCTCATGTTCATTTGGAGTCAATTGCTAGGTTGTGGATTTGCCTGCAATTACCGTCACTGTTTTCAGGTTGATAAGCAATGCCGTCTTTTTCTCTAATCTGAATCCTAATATGTAAGCAGCCTAAGTACTAGTAGGTTATGGGAAATCTCTTGAGGGTGTGTGATGTATCGAACATTAAAAGATTAAAAGAATAAAGCATCTAATAGCTCCGCTAAATCACACTGTCATTTTTCAGCAGTAATAAAGAACATGTGTCAGGGTTTAAAGGCACATTGAAAAGCTTTAAACAGGTACATAGTTACCAAGCTTGTGAAGGAAGAGCAAATTAGTGATAAATGATGTACCATTAAGGGATTCTGAAACATGTCAGCAATTAAGTTAAGCTTCTTCTTTAATAGTTAAAAGTAAACTATTCTCTTCTACCTAAAGCATAGTAAATGTAACAATATAGAGTACTATGTATCCCAGGGGCGTAGCTAGGGGGAAGCCGGGGGGGGGTACTTGCCCTGGGTGCAGCAGGTCAGGGGCGCCAAAGGGGGGCCTTAGAACAGGTGGGGGCGCCATTTTGAATCTTTGCCCCAGGTGCCATAAAGCCTAACTGCTCCTTTGATGTATCCATTACTGACTATCCCCTCGATTCAAAGAGCAAAAGTTAATTGATTTCGTATCGAGAATCGTAAGTTTGGGTGGGTGTTAGTCATTTTTTCCTGTTTTTTTGGCCATTTCCGACTCGCACGAGCCTACGTACGAATGCGTATATGCTCTTACGATCAGCGGAAGTTCGTTCCTAAATTTTAGGATCAAAACGTAAAACTTAGGATCAAATCCTAAAACTTACGATCAAAACGTAAAACTTAGGTTAATTGGATGTGTTTAGGTGTGATTCAGAGAAACCTCTAAACGCGTTTTAAAAGAAAGCCACAGCCGACACCTTTTAGCAGCCGGATAGCTGTTCGTGAACAGGTTTTTTGGCTAAGTGGAGGAGTCTGCGCGTCTTGTGCTCCAATGAACTGCATGTATCAGCATGGCCGAGGCCATAAATTGTATGGCAATGCATACCTGATTCATGTATGCCTTATAAAAGCATTTTAATGTGGACCTTAATTAGTCCTTTGCATGTAAACCTTTATTTGGCAATATATTTGCGTTAATTAAAGAAACTTATGTCCTTTGTTATTTATTTTAAAATTGAGGTACTAGAATAATATTTTTAGATTGCATTTATTGGTGTAGTTGTTTACCTTTGCTTTGTTTAATTATTTAAGCACATCTTTGGTCAGATGCATCACACTTACTGAGGAGAGGAGAGCGGGATAAAGTGCAGGATGTGGGTTACTGCTGTATTTTGCACAGACACAGCAGAGCTGGGGGCATGGAAAGGTCAGAAATCAAAGAATCCAGAGCAACACAGTCACAAGGCCCTTTCTGTTTGCAGGCTGCCCGATAATACCTGAGCCGCCATCTTGGCTGTTTCTAGGCTCATAACATGCAGAAGTTGCTGGGTGTTTTTTAAGATTTGTGAGCAATCTGTATGTAGAGGGTGTGGGTAACCACACTAAAAATTTAAAGTTGTACCATTTGAAGCATAAATATTAAAATTAAATCCACAAGTAAAAAATGCAAGTTAACTAAAAATTAAACAAAGTAAGATTTACTTATGCAAATGCATTCATTAATGGTTGGTTACTACAAAATGAATGAAATAAAGAAAAATAAAAGACCAAATATTTAGAATGCACTTTAATGAGGTAAGTTTGTAGTGCGGAGCCGCAAGATCAGAAGGATTTACGTCCAGACAAAAAAGGAAAAAGGGCAAAACCAATGTTGCAACCTGAGAAATGAAACGGAAAATTCAGGATGGAAACTGACATAGGTCTGATTCCCGAACTGCCATACGAACGGACGTATATTTTAGGATAGAAACGTATTTGCTTATTGAATCACTCGCAAGTTCATACGAACGCACGAGCGTTCGGGAAAAATAGGATGATCGTGACCCAAATCCAAGCTGTTACATGTTTCTTTGAATCAACCCATATGACTGTCGAACCAGCAAGGAGGAGGTTGTTTTATTTACTAAGGAGATACATTTCAATTGCTTGAGTCAACTGAATCAGGCAGTGGAAATGTGTTTTCTTGTAATCACCCTGTGAAAGAGAATTACTTATGTCAGGGGTTCCCAACCTTTTTTCATTAAGTAGCACTTTCTATTTTCTAATGGTATCAAGCACCACTTGGTTGGTAGGTATGGGTTGTCAGTCAACTAAAACTGCAATTAATAATTCCTGAAATGCACAATAAATACTCATAAAAATGTATTAACACTTTTTGCAACAGGTTTGTATTAAAAATATCAGGTATGAAAGTATAGATGGCAGCAGATCAGGTTGGGGAAAAGGTCGATTTGCATCCCTGGTAAGTACCTGATAGGATCTCGAGTACCACCAATAGGGTTTTGTTTGCTCCTTGCCCCCCCGGGCACACCTGTTTTGCTTACAATGGTCAGGCACCCTAAATCTGGCACTAAAAAATAATTCACTATTTCTCTTGTTACCCTCAGTGTACCTGTTGATCATAAAGAGATGTTGAATGATAAACGGATTGTGGCACTACAAGTCTCCATATATGAAAACAGGGCTCCAGACAGTTCTCCTGTCACCTGTTGGGGGTGATATAAAGGTATTAAGTATTCTGAATAATGAATATGGTAAATCCCCGGTCTCCCTGCAGTATGAGATGCCCTCCCATGCCCAGCCTATCTTAATGGTTGGGTGCGGGAGCACCCTCAGCTACAGGCAGGTTGGAGATTCAAGCGCAGTTAGCTAGTGTGGTGTGGGAGCTTCAGAAAAGGTGAATGAATGCTGAGAGATCTGGGAGGCTCACACTGCGGGGTATTCTGCATCCAAATGCCCCAAAGTTATTTGTTCATTTAGACTCCAAGGCAACCACAATAGGTGGTTGGTCCACTTTAAAGCAGAACTTTAGTCTAAAATTACCCCCCCCCCCCTGTCCTGTCTTCCTATCCTGGTGCTGAGACAGTACAGCGGGGTTACAAAGCAAAAAACCCTTACCTTATCATCGGGCCAGTGGTGCTCCTCCGGTCTCTGTGAGGCCTCCGCTGAAAATTTCATAGAGCCACAAGATGGTGGTGCCCAGGATCCAGAGCGCTGGAGGAGCAGTGGTGGCCCAAGCGTAAGGGTTTTTTTTCTTGGTAACCCCCTCGTCCTGTCTCAGCAGGGTTGCAGGACGGGGGGGGTCAATATAGACTGAAGTCCACTTTAACACTCTAGTACTGCCAAGAAGCACATCCCTCAACTCGCCTTCTCTGCTTCCAACTTCCTATAGGTCGCTGGTGGTCACATACAGAGAGGGGAGAGAGCAGATGCAATGCTTGCAACACATTGATGACACATAAGAATTTTATGCTATACTTCTACTCGGGTTTCCATTAACTATTATACTGTGGGATATCCCAAATTGCCATGCTTTTAAGGGAGACTGTCCTGCCACCCACCTGGTAAACCCCACTTGCTGGGAATGCAGAAGTGGTAAGTCATTGGCATGTGGTTAGGGTATGTGCAGTGGGGTATCCTGAATCAGGATTCCCCCCCCCCCGAGGAGGGGGTGAGACTGCTTTAAGCCTAACCTTTCTGTTGTACGTCAAGTTATTAAACTTCATCACACATCCCCTCTTTGCTATACTTGACCCTTTCTCTCACAATAACCTCTAACGGTACTTTTTACATTTACTCATGGCTCACTTCTGTACCCTATACTTTTCAGGATGCATTAAGACACTAGCTAAAATGGATATAAACAAACAACAATCCATTTTACAGTCCCCCGCCCCCACTTACTCATTTACAGTTCTGTTACAGCTTTGTAAAGCCTTCATCTACCACATCTGCAAACCTTTCCGATCTGGCTGGAGAAGCATTATCTTCATACATGAATTTATATTTAGGCAGTACAGTTCTGACCATTCGTGGGAGGTTCTCAAACATCAGAGCCAGTGCTGACTGTGCTCCAAGCACATGTCAAAACAAATGCCTTGTGGGGGTCCTTTACACTTTAAATGCTACAACGATGCCTAAAAAACAGAATCCAGGATCACTGGGTCCTGTAAACTATAGTTTAGGACAATTTTCCTATAAAACCTTCCCTTTGTGTTTATCACAACTAGGGATGAGCGAATCGATCCGGACGAACCCGGATTCGATCCGAATTTCAGGAAAAATTCGATTCGGATCGAATCCGAATTTCCCCGCGATTCGATCGCTCGAAGTTTTCCTTTAACATCCATTCATTTACATTTACAGGCATTCTAAGATGGCGGATGGGACATGTCTGGACATCTATCCCGCGCCAGTGCAAGCTGGGGCAGTCACATGCAGCCTATCAGCAGCCAGCAAGCCCGGTGACGTCACAGCGCTATTTAAGTCGGCCATCTTGCTTTTCCTTCCTCATTTCTCTATTGCATTCGTGAGAGACAGAACGTTGTAGTGAGGGAGAGAGGCAGTTAGACAGGCAGGGACAGACAGGGACAGGCTGGAGACAGGCAGGAGACAGACAGGAGACAGACAGAAAGTCAGCGAAAAACAGGGAAAGGTAGGAAAAATCGGAGGCTGTCACAGGGAGATTTTTTTTTTTTTTTTCATCCAGCCTGAGTGTTACTAGCTGGCTGACAGGCTTTGTTAGCGTTTTCAGGCTGCTTATACTAACTGTGCATATATACTGAACTGATCTTAAGTCTGCTGTGAGGCATCCCATTCTGTGACTACACCAGCCTCTATTTAAGACGATATAACCATTTGCACTTATTCTAATTGAAATTAGGCCTGATAAAGACACTTTTGCTGTGCATAGCACTACTTGTCCCAGGTTCACTGCTGGGTTTTTAGGGCATCCCATTCTGTGACTACAGCAGCCTCTGTTTAACACCATATAACCATTTGCACTTATTATAATTGAAATTAGGCCTGATAAAGACACTTTTGCTGTTCATAGCACTACTGGACCCTGCCAGGTGTACTTACTGCTGGTTTTTAGGGCATCCCATTCTGTGACTACAGCAGCCTCTGTTTAAGACCATATAACCATTTGCACTTATTATAATTGAAATTAGGCCTGATAAAGACACTTTTGCTGTTCATAGCACTACTGGACCCTGCCAGGTGTACTTACTGCTGTTTTTTAGGGCATCCCATTCTGTGACTACAGCAGCCTCTGTTTAAGACCATATAACCATTTGCACTTATTATAATTGAAATTAGGCCTGATAAAGACACTTTTGCTGTGCATAGCACTACTTGTCCCAGGTTCACTGCTGGGTTTTTAGGGCATCCCATTCTGTGACTACAGCAGCCTCTGTTTAACACCATATAACCATTTGCACTTATTATAATTGAAATTAGGCCTGATAAAGACACTTTTGCTGTGCATAGCACTACTTGTCCTAGGTTCACTGCTGGGTTTTTAGGGCATCCCATTCTGTGACTACAGCAGCCTCTGTTTAAGACCATATAACCATTTGCACTTATTATAATTGAAATTAGGCCTGATAAAGACACTTTTGCTGTGCATAGCACTACTTGTCCCAGGTTCACTGCTGGGTTTTTAGGGGATCCCATTCTGTGACTACAGCAGCCTCTGTTTAAGACCATATAACCATTTGCACTTATTCTAATTGAAATTAGGCCTGATAAAGACACTTTTGCTGTGCATAGCACTACTTGTCCCAGGTTCACTGCTGGGTTTTTAGGGCATCCCATTCTGTGACTACAGCAGCCTCTGTTTAAGACCATATAACCATTTGCACTTATTATAATTGAAATTAGGCCTGATAAAGACACTTTTGCTGTGCATAGCACTACTTGTCCCGGGTTCACTGCTGGGTTTTTAGGGCATCCCATTCTGTGACTACAGCAGCCTCTGTTTAAGACCATATAACCATTTGCACTTATTATAATTGAAATTAGGCCTGATAAAAACACTTTTGCTGTGCATAGCACTACCTGTCCCAGGTTCACTGCTGGGTTTTTAGGGCATCCCATTCTGTGACTACAGCAGCCTCTGTTTAACACCATATAACCATTTGCACTTATTATAATTGAAATTAGGCCTGATAAAGACACTTTTGCTGTTCATAGCACTACTGGACCCTGCCAGGTGTACTTACTGCTGGTTTTTAGGGCATCCCATTCTGTGACTACAGCAGCCTCTGTTTAGGACCATATAACCATTTGCACTTATTATAATTGAAATTAGGCCTGATAAAGACACTTTTGCTGTTCATAGCACTACTTGTCCCAGGTTCACTGCTGGGTTTTTAGGGCATCCCATTCTGTGACTACAGCAGCCTCTGTTTAACACCATATAACCATTTGCACTTATTCTAATTGAAATTAGGCCTGATAAAGACACTTTTGCTGTGCATAGCACTACTTGTCCCAGGTTCACTGCTGGGTTTTTAGGGCATCCCATTCTGTGACTACAGCAGCCTCTGTTTAAGACCATATAACCATTTGCACTTATTATAATTGAAATTAGGCCTGATAAAGACACTTTTTCTGTTCATAGCACTACTTGTCCCAGGTTCACTGCTGGGTTTTTAGGGCATCCCATTCTGTGACTACAGCAGCCTCTGTTTAACACCATATAACCATTTGCACTTATTATAATTGAAATTAGGCCTGATAAAGACACTTTTGCTGTGCATAGCACTACTTGTCCCATGTTCACTGCTGGGTTTTTAGGGCATTCCATTCTGTGACTACAGCAGCCTCTGTTTAATACCATATAACCATTTGCACTTATTATAATTGAAATTAGGCCTGATAAAGACACTTTTGCTGTGCATAGCACTACTTGTCCCAGGTTCACTGCTGGGTTTTTAGGGCATCCCATTCTGTGACTACAGCAGCCTCTGTTTAAGACCATATAACCATTTGCACTTATTATAATTGAAATTAGGCCTGATAAAGACACTTTTGCTGTGCATAGCACTACTTGTCCCAGGTTCACTGCAGGGTTTTTAGGGCATCCCATTCCGTGACTACAGCAGCCTCTGTTTAAGACCATATAACCATTTGCACTTATTATAATTGAAATTAGGCCTGATAAAGACACTTTTGCTGTGCATAGCACTACTTGTCCCAGGTTCACTGCTGAGTTTTTAGGGCATCCCATTCTGTGACTACAGCAGCCTCTGTTTAACACCATATAACCATTTGCACTTATTATAATTGAAATTAGGCCTGATAAAGACACTTTTGCTGTGCATAGCACTACTTGTCCCAGGTTCACTGCTGGGTTTTTAGGGCATCCCATTCTGTGACTACAGCAGCCTCTGTTTAACACCATATAACCATTTGCACTTATTATAATTGAAATTAGGCCTGATAAAGACACTTTTGCTGTTCATAGCACTACTGGACCCTGCCAGGTGTACTTACTGCTGGTTTTTAGGGCATCCCATTCTGTGACTACAGCAGCCTCTGTTTAAGACCATATAACCATTTGCACTTATTATAATTGAAATTAGGCCTGATAAAGACACTTTTTCTGTTCATAGCACTACTTGTCCCAGGTTCACTGCTGGGTTTTTAGGGCATCCCATTCTGTGACTACAGCAGCCTCTGTTTAAGACCATATAACCATTTGCACTTATTCTAATTGAAATTAGGCCTGATAAAGACACTTTTGCTGTGCATAGCACTACTTGTCCCAGGTTCACTGCTGGGTTTTTAGGGCATCCCATTCTGTGACTACAGCAGCCTCTGTTTAACACCATATAACCATTTGCACTTATTCTAATTGAAATTAGGCCTGATAAAGACACTTTTGCTGTGCATAGCACTACTTGTCCCAGGTTCACTGCTGGGTTTTTAGGGCATCCCATTCTGTGACTACAGCAGCCTCTGTTTAACACCATATAACCATTTGCACTTATTATAATTGAAATTAGGCCTGATAAAGACACTTTTGCTGTTCATAGCACTACTGGACCCTGCCAGGTGTACTTACTGCTGGTTTTTAGGGCATCCCATTCTGTGACTACAGCAGCCTCTGTTTAAGACCATATAACCATTTGCACTTATTATAATTGAAATTAGGCCTGATAAAGACACTTTTGCTGTTCATAGCACTACTTGTCCCAGGTTCACTGCTGGGTTTTTAGGGCATCCCATTCTCTGACTACAGCAGCCTCTGTTTAACACCATATAACCATTTGCACTTATTATAATTAAAATTAGGCCTGATAAAGACACTTTTGCTGTGCATAGCACTACTTGTCCCAGGTTCACTGCTGGGTTTTTAGGGCATCCCATTCTGTGACTACAGCAGCCTCTGTTTAAGACCATATAACCATTTGCACTTATTATAATTGAAATTAGGCCTGATAAAGACACTTATGCTGTGCATAGCACTACTTGTCCCAGGTTCACTGCTGGGTTTTTAGGGCATC
The DNA here is from genome assembly GCA_027917425.1 of Gastrophryne carolinensis. NCBI lineage: Eukaryota > Metazoa > Chordata > Amphibia > Anura > Microhylidae > Gastrophryne > Gastrophryne carolinensis. The sequence goes on from CM051238.1 coordinate 365,851,388, forward strand.
CCATTCTGTGACTACAGCAGCCTCTGTTTAACACCTTATAACCATTTGCACTTATTATAATTGAAATTAGGCCTGATAAAGACACTTTTGCTGTTCATAGCACTACTGGACCCTGCCAGGTGTACTTACTGCTGGTTTTTAGGGCATCCCATTCTGTGACTACAGCAGCCTCTGTTTAAGACCATATAACCATTTGCACTTATTATAATTGAAATTAGGCCTGATAAAGACACTTTTGCTGTTCATAGCACTACTTGTCCCAGGTTCACTGCTGGGTTTTTAGGGCATCCCATTCTGTGACTACAGCAGCCTCTGTTTAACACCATATAACCATTTGCACTTATTCTAATTGAAATTAGGCCTGATAAAGACACTTTTGCTGTGCATAGCACTACTTGTCCCAGGTTCACTGCTGGGTTTTTAGGGCATCCCATTCTGTGACTACAGCAGCCTCTGTTTAACACCATATAACCATTTGCACTTATTATAAATGAAATTAGGCCTGATAAAGACACTTTTGCTGTGCATAGCACTACTTGTCCCAGGTTCACTGCTGGGTTTTTAGGGCATCCCATTCTGTGACTACAGCAGCCTCTGTTTAAGACCATATAACCATTTGCACTTATTATAATTGAAATTAGGCCTGATAAAGACACTTTTGCTGTTCATAGCACTACTGGACCCTGCCAGGTGTACTTACTGCTGGTTTTTAGGGCATCCCATTCTGTGACTACAGCAGCCTCTGTTTAAGACCATATAACCATTTGCACTTATTATAATTGAAATTAGACCTAATAAAGACACTTTTGCTGTTCATAGCACTACTTGTCCCAGGTTCACTGCTGGGTTTTTAGGGCATCCCATTCTGTGACTACAGCAGCCTCTGTTTAACACCATATAACCATTTGCACTTATTCTAATTGAAATTAGGCCTGATAAAGACACTTTTGCTGTTCATAGCACTACTGGACCCTGCCAGGTGTACTTACTGCTGGTTTTTAGGGCATCCCATTCTGTGACTACAGCAGCCTCTGTTTAAGACCATATAACCATTTGCACTTATTCTAATTGAAATTAGGCCTGATAAAGACACTTTTGCTGTTCATAGCACTACTTGTCCCAGGTTCACTGCTGGGTTTTTAGGGCATCCCATTCTGTGACTACAGCAGCCTCTATTTAAGACCATATAACCATTTGCACTTATTATAATTGAAATTAGGCCTGATAAAGACACTTTTGCTGTGCATAGTCTTACTGCTGCCTGCCAGGTGCACTGCTGGTTTTTGGGGCATCCCATTCTGTAACATAGCATACCCCTCTTTATTTACACTAAGCAGCTCTCTTATTTACACTAGGCAGGCCTGTTGGAGGCTGAGTGTTACTGCTCACTTTTGGTGTGCATTATATTCTGTTTCATATAGACCCACCGCTGCCTGGGGGTTCTTAAAATATCACCTACTACCACACCAGTTAGACTATGTCGGGCAGACAAGTGCCTGGAAGTGAAAAGAGGAGTGGCAGAGGCCAAGATTCCGCAGGCAGAGCTCGCAGCAGACTGGGGGCCAGTAGCAGCAGGAGTCACGCTGAGAGACCTAATCTGCCAGTATCTGCTAGCGGTCGGGTCTCCACCAGTAACGCATCTGCCGTGGTTGAATGGTTGACGTGCTCATCAACAACATCATCACAACTTACGTCTGAGACCCCCAGTCTAGGGTCGGTAGGTTCCTCTGACACAACCCTGAGTTGGCATGCCCCGAGAGCAGTCCCTGTCCTCCCATTGCCTCTGTCCTACGCCGTTCCCTCCCCCAGCGACGTATCCTATGCTTTGGGTTCAGCTCCTCTCTTTAGTGAGGAGGACGATCAGATAGAGGACAGTCAGCAGCTACTGCCCAGCCAAGAAATGGAGGTGGCTTCTTTAGCTAGGCAGACAAGTAGTGAAGTGGACAGTGTCGTGGGTGCTGCGAGCGTTCCAGCTCCTGCGCCAGACACTGTTGACGAATCCACGAACATCAGTGACGTACAGCCACAACTTGGCGATAATGATGATGACGATGAAGCCGATCGCTAGAGATGAGCGAACTTTTGAAAAATTCGATTCGACTGATTCGCCGAATTTTCCGACAAAAATCGTTTCGACCCGAATAAATTCGCGACGAATCGCTAATAAAAACGGCTATTTCTGAGCCTCCTACAGCCTCAATAGGGTTGTAAACCATTCAGCCTTGCTGTAACACGCACAGGATGCGTGCTGGGTTTGTTAAATAATACTTTGAAGAAATATCACATGCAGATCAGAGGCATCGCTAATAGAATCGCAGAGCGGCACAATTGCAGAGAGTTGAAGTGGCATCACTATGAGGGGCAGAAGGAGCCCAAATATACACTGGAGTTGGCCTCAGGAGCCCAAAAATTGGATGAATCACACCCTGGAGTTGGCAGAAGTTGGCAGCAGCAGCAGCAGGAGCCCAAATATACACTGGAGTTGGCTTCAGGAGCCCAAAAATTGGATGAATCACACCCTGGAGTTGGCAGAAGTTGGCAGCAGCAGGAGCAGGAGCCCAAATATACACTGGAGTTGGCCTCAGGAGCCCAAAAATTGGATGAATCACACCCTGGAGTTGGCAGAAGTTGGCAGCAGCAGCAGCAGGAGCCCAAATATACACTGGAGTTGGCCTCAGGAGCCCAAAAATTGGATGAATCACACCCTGGAGTTGGCAGGAGTTGACAGTAGTAGCAGCAGGAGCCCAAATATACACTGGAGTTGGCTTCAGGAGCCCAAAAATTGGATGAATCACACCCTGGAGTTGGCAGAAGTTGGCAGCAGCAGCAGCAGGAGCCCAAATATACACTGGAGTTGGCCTCAGGAGCCCAAAAATTGGATGAATCACACCCTGGAGTTGGCAGAAGTTGGCAGTAGTAGCAGCAGGAGCCCAAATATACACTGGAGTTGGCTTCAGGAGCCCAAAAATTGGATGAATCACACCCTGGAGTTGGCAGAAGTTGGCAGTAGCAGCAGCAGGAGCCCAAATATACACTGGAGTTGGCCTCAGGAGCCCAAAAATTGGATGAATCACACCCTGGAGTTGGCAGAAGTTGGCAGTAGTAGCAGCAGGAGCCCAAATATACACTGGAGTTGGCTTCAGGAGCCCAAAAATTGGATGAATCACACCCTGGAGTTGGCAGAAGTTGGCAGTAGCAGCAGCAGCAGCCCAAATATACACTGGAGTTGGCTTCAGGAGCCCAAAAATTGGATGAATCACACCCTGGAGTTGGCAGGAGTTGACAGTAGCAGCAGCAGGAGCCCAAATATACACTGGAGTTGGCCTCAGGAGCCCAAAAATTGGATGAATCACACCCTGGAGTTGGCAGGAGTTGACAGTAGCAGCAGCAGGAGCCCAAATATACACTGGAGTTGGCCTCAGGAGCCCAAAAATTGGATGAATCACACCCTGGAGTTGGCAGGAGTTGACAGTAGCAGCAGCAGGAGCCCAAATATACACTGGAGTTGGCTTCAGGAGCCCAAAAATTGGATGAATCACACCCTGGAGTTGGCAGAAGTTGGCAGCAGCAGCAGCAGGAGCCCAAATATACACTGGAGTTGGCCTCAGGAGCCCAAAAATTGGATGAATCACACCCTGGAGTTGGCAGAAGTTGGCAGCAGCAGCAGCAGGAGCCCAAATATACACTGGAGTTGGCCTCAGGAGCCCAAAAATTGGATGAATCACACCCTGGAGTTGGCAGAAGTTGGCAGTAGTAGCAGCAGGAGCCCAAATATACACTGGAGTTGGCTTCAGGAGCCCAAAAATTGGATGAATCACACCCTGGAGTTGGCAGAAGTTGGCAGTAGCAGCAGCAGGAGCCCAAATATACACTGGAGTTGGCTTCAGGAGCCCAAAAATTGGATGAATCACACCCTGGAGTTGGCAGGAGTTGACAGTAGCAGCAGCAGGAGCCCAAATATACACTGGAGTTGGCCTCAGGAGCCCAAAAATTGGATGAATCACACCCTGGAGTTGGCAGGAGTTGACAGTAGCAGCAGCAGGAGCCCAAATATACACTGGAGTTGGCCTCAGGAGCCCAAAAATTGGATGAATCACACCCTGGAGTTGGCAGGAGTTGACAGTAGCAGCAGCAGGAGCCCAAATATACACTGGAGTTGGCTTCAGGAGCCCAAAAATTGGATGAATCACACCCTGGAGTTGGCAGAAGTTGGCAGCAGCAGCAGCAGCAGGAGCCCAAATATACACTGGAGTTGGCTTCAGGAGCCCAAAAATTGGATGAATCACACCCTGGAGTTGGCAGAAGTTGGCAGTAGCAGCAGCAGGAGCCCAAATATACACTGGAGTTGGCTTCAGGAGCCCAAAAATTGGATGAATCACACCCTGGAGTTGGCAGGAGTTGACAGTAGCAGCAGCAGGAGCCCAAATATACACTGGAGTTGGCCTCAGGAGCCCAAAAATTGGATGAATCACACCCTGGAGTTGGCAGGAGTTGACAGTAGCAGCAGCAGGAGCCCAAATATACACTGGAGTTGGCTTCAGGAGCCCAAAAATTGGATGAATCACACCCTGGAGTTGGCAGAAGTTGGCAGCAGCAGCAGCAGCAGGAGCCCAAATATACACTGGAGTTGGCTTCAGGAGCCCAAAAATTGGATGAATCACACCCTGGAGTTGGCAGAAGTTGGCAGTAGCAGCAGCAGGAGCCCAAATATACACTGGAGTTGGCTTCAGGAGCCCAAAAATTGGATGAATCACACCCTGGAGTTGGCAGAAGTTGGCAGTAGCAGCAGCAGGAGCCCAAATATACACTGGAGTTGGCTTCAGGAGCCCAAAAATTGGATGAATCACACCCTGGAGTTGGCAGGAGTTGACAGTAGCAGCAGCAGGAGCCCAAATATACACTGGAGTTGGCCTCAGGAGCCCAAAAATTGGATGAATCACACCCTGGAGTTGGCAGGAGTTGACAGTAGCAGCAGCAGGAGCCCAAATATACACTGGAGTTGGCTTCAGGAGCCCAAAAATTGGATGAATCACACCCTGGAGTTGGCAGAAGTTGGCAGCAGCAGCAGGAGCCCAAATATACACTGGAGTTGGCTTCAGGAGCCCAAAAATTGGATGAATCACACCCTGGAGTTGGCAGAAGTTGGCAGTAGCAGCAGCAGGAGCCCAAATATACACTGGAGTTGGCTTCAGGAGCCCAAAAATTGGATGAATCACACCCTGGAGTTGGCAGAAGTTGGCAGTAGCAGCAGCAGGAGCCCAAATATACACTGGAGTTGGCTTCAGGAGCCCAAAAATTGGATGAATCACACCCTGGAGTTGGCAGAAGTTGGCAGTAGCAGCAGCAGGAGCCCAAATATACACTGGAGTTGGCTTCAGGAGCCCAAAAATTGGATGAATCACACCCTGGAGTTGGCAGAAGTTGGCAGTAGCAGCAGCAGGAGCCCAAATATACACTGGAGTTGGCTTCAGGAGCCCAAAAATTGGATGAATCACACCCTGGAGTTGGCAGAAGTTGACAGTAGCAGCAGCAGGAGCCCAAATATACACTGGAGTTGGCCTCAGGAGCCCAAAAATTGGATGAATCACACCCTGGAGTTGGCAGGAGTTGACAGTAGTAGCAGCAGGAGCCCAAATATACACTGGAGTTGGCTTCAGGAGCCCAAAAATTGGATGAATCACACCCTGGAGTTGGCAGAAGTTGGCAGTAGCAGCAGCAGGAGCCCAAAAAATGGCCTAAAGACATAAATATGTTTTGCACCATTTGTAAAGTGTAAAACGTGGCACCATGCTGAATCTAGTCGCATGCATCAGGCATTGGTGGGTGGAAATCCTGGCTGATCCATCCCTGATTCATTTTGACAAAGGTGAGTCTCTCCACATTTTTAGTTGACAGACGAGTTCTCCTCGCCGTAACTATGGCCCCCGCCGCACTAAACACCCGCTCAGATGGCACGCTACTTGCCGGGCAGGACAGCTTTTCCAGGGCAAACTCTGCTAGTTGCGGCCACAAATCAAGTTTGGCTGCCCAGAAGTCCAGCGGATCCTCAAGGTGTGTTGGCATGGTCATGTCAAAGTATGACATGACCTGCTGGTTCAGGTCCTGCTCCAGGTCTTCCTGCTGCTCATGAGTAGCCTCACTATGCGGGTGTAGAAAGCTACTCATTAGCGACTGAAGACTGAGGCTGCTGCTGCTGATGGAGCTTCTGCTGCTGCTGCTGCCAACCCCCCCAGCGGCCATGGCAGTGGAAGGTGAGCGCAGAGGTCCCCTCGAGTCAGACCTGCGAGAGTATGGACCATGGCGCAGATAGGCATCGGCCAACTGCCTACGTAGAATGTCTTTGTAGTAGTTGAGTTTGTCCTCCCTCTCGGTGGGTTTAAAAAATGCCCCCATTTTGTGCCGGAAGCGAGGGTCCAATAAGGTGGACAGCCAGAAGTCATCCCGCCGACAGATGGAAACAATTCTGGGGTCACTACGCAAGCATGTGAGCATGCTTCGTGCCATTTGCGCAAGTGACTCGGATGGACTACCTGTCTCCATCTCCACTGCATACTGCCACGGTGTGCCCGGGTCCTCTGTCTCTCCTTCCTCAAAAACCTCTAGCTCCTCTGGCTGCTCCTGCTCCTCCTCTCCTGTCCGCTGACTAGATAAACCAGCCATTTCGCCAAGCCTAAACTGTGTTTCGCTGGGCAACTCCTCCTCCTCCTCTTCCTCCTCCTCCTCCTCCAGTTCAGCTCCAACGGGGTTCATGTGGCCGTAAGATGTAAACGCCATGTCTCCAGTGCCCTGACCAGCCATGGTTTCCAACATGTGCTGTAGTACATGAAGCAGTGGAATCACGTCGTTCATCCCGTAATCCTGCCGACTGACAAATAAAGTGGCTTCCTCAAAGGGCCTGAGCAAACGGCAGGTGTCACGTATGAGCTGCCACTGGTTGACATTGAAGTTACACAGGGGAGTCCCCCTATCTGCTTGGATCATCAGGAAATCCGTGATGGCTTTTCTCTGTTCATATAATCGGTCCAACATGTGAAGGGTGGAATTCCAACGGGTGGAAACATCGCAAATCAGACTATGTTGGGGGATACCATTCTGACGCTGTAGCTCAAGAAGGGTGTGTTTGGCGGTGTAGGAGTGGCTGAAGTGCATGCAAAGTTTCCGTGAAGTTGTTAGGATGTCCTGCAGATGGGGGGAACACTTCAGAAACCGCTTGACAACCAGATTGAAGACGTGAGCCATGCAGGGGGCATGGGTCAGGCTTCCTTGGCGCAGCGCAGACAAAATGTTCTTCCCATTGTCGGTAACCATGATTCCCATTTTAAGTTTTCTCGGAGTAAGCCATGTTTGGATTTCCTGATGAATACATTTAAGCAGTTCCTCCCCTGTGTGACTCCGTTCGCCAAGACAAACCATGTGAAGCACTGCGTGACACCTCCGTGCCCTGCACACATGGTAGACTGGAGGGGCACTGAGACTTGAGCCTACAGTGGAGGGTGAGGAGATGGCGGAGGATGAGGAGGCCGAGTCGCACGGTGTCACAGGCCCAATGGGCAGAGAGCACGGAGGCCGAAGCGGCGTGACCTGTCCAAGTTGCTGCTGCAAAGGGACCACATTCACCCAGTGGGCCGTAAACGACATGTACTGCCCCTGACCGTAGTTACAGCTCCAGATGTCGGCGCTGCCATGTATTTTGCTACACACCGACAGGCTCAAGGACTGGCCCACCTTCTGTTCAACAAAAGTGTGCAGCGCTGGTACTGCCTTCTTGGCAAAGAAATGACGGCTTGGGACTCTCCACCTCGGCTCGGCACAAGCCATCAGTTCTCTGAAAGGTGCAGATTCCACCACCTGAAAAGGGAGCGACTGCAGCACCAGCAACTTGGACAGGAGCACATTCAGCTTCTGCGCCGTAGGATGAGTGGGCGCATACTGCTGTCTCTTGGACATGGCTTCGCTGATGGATTGCTGGCGGGATGCATGACTTGGAGGAGGAGGAGGAGGAGCAGGAGCGACAGAGGATGGGTGTGACGCACAGCTGCCTTCGGCTGAGGTGCTGGAGCCTTGGCTGGCAGAAATTGGGAGCTCACTTGGTGAGGAAGCAGACTGGACCACCCCTTGGGAGCCTCGGTTCTCCCAGGTCGTTTTATGGTGACGCATCATATGTTGACGCAGGGCCGTGGTGCCAACATTTGGACCCTGGCCACGCTTCACCTTTTGCCTACATATCTTGCATGTGGCCATGTTACCCTCCTGCGGATGCCTCAGGAAAAACTGCCACACTGCCGAGTAGCTACTTTTCCCACCCCCTGGCCTCACTGATTCACTGCTGCTGTTGCCAACTCCAGGAACCCCTGCTCCACTACCTCCCGATAAGGTAGACTGCCGCACAGCAGGTGCTCTACCCCGGCCCCGGCCCCGGCCGGCTCCAGCCTTTGGAATTGTGCCCCCATGCTGACTGCTACCACCTTGCTGCCTCAGCTGCTGACTCCGGGGCAACCTGCGCCCCTCTTCTCCTGATGATGACGATGAAGCCCCTTCATCACCCGGCTCCCAAGTGCGATCGGCTTCATCGTCATCATCATCATCATCACCGGGTTGTGGCTGTACGTCACTGATGTTCGTGGATTCGTCAACAGTGTCTGGCGCAGGAGCTGGAACGCTCGCAGCACCCACGACACTGTCCACATCACTATTTGTCTGCCTAGCTAAAGAAGCCACCTCCATTTCTTGGCTGGGCAGTAGCTGCTGACTGTCCTCCTGTATCTGATCGTCCTCCTCACTAAAGAGTGGAGCTGAACCCAAAGCATAGGATACGTCGCTGGGGGAGGGAACGGCGTAGGACAGAGGCAATGGGAGGACAGGGACTGCTCTCGGGGCATGCCAACTCAGGGTTGTGTCAGAGGAACCTACCGACCCTAGACTGGGGGTCTCAGATGTAAGTTGTGATGATGTTGTTGATGAGCGCGTCAGCCAATCTACCACGGCAGATGCGTTACTGGTGGAGACCCGACCGCTAGCAGATACTGGCAGATTAGGTCTCTCAGCGTGACTCCTGCTGCTACTGGCCCCCAGTCTGCTGCGAGCTCTGCCTGCGGAATCTTGGCCTCTGCCACTCCTCTTTTCACTTCCAGGCACTTGTCTGCCCGACATAGTCTAACTGGCGTGGTAGTAGGTGATATTTTAAGAACCCCCAGGCAGCAGTGGGTCTATATAAAACAGAATATAATGCACACCAAAAGTGAGCAGTAACACTCAGCCTCCAACAGGCCTGCTTAGTGTAAATAAGAGAGCTGCTTAGTGTAAATAAAGAGGGGTATGCTATGTTACAGAATGGGATGCCTCAACAGAAGTGCACCTGGCAGGCAGCAGTAAGCCTATGCCCAGCAAAAGTGTCTTATAATATAAATATAATAAGAGCAAATGCTTATATGGTCTTAAACAGAGGCTGCTTTAGTCACAGAATGGGATGCCCTGGGCAGGAATGGACCTGGCAGGGTCCAGTAGGGCTTTGGCCAGCAAAAGTGTCTTTATCAGGCCTGATTTCTATGAGAATAAGTGCAAATGTTTATTATGCTATTAAATAGAGGCTGCTTTAGTCACAGAATGGGATGCCAGTGCCACAAAAACCAGAGAGCATGCACAGCAAAAGTGTCTTTATCAGGCCTGATTTCTATGAGAATAAGTGCAAATGTTTATTATGCTATTAAATAGAGGCTGCTTTAGTCACAGAATGGGATGCCAGTGCCACAAAAACCAGAGAGCATGCACAGCAAAAGTGTCTTTATCAGGCCTGATTTCTATGAGAATAAGTGCAAATGGTTATTATGCTATTAAATAGAGGCTGCTTTAGTCACAGAATGGGATGCCAGTGCCACAAAAACCAGAGAGCATGCACAGCAAAAGTGTCTTTATCAGGCCTGATTTCTATGAGAATAAGTGCAAATGGTTATTATGCTATTAAATAGAGGCTGCTTTAGTCACAGAATGGGATGCCAGTGCCACAAAAACCAGAGAGCATGCACAGCAAAAGTGTCTTTATCAGGCCTGATTTCTATGAGAATAAGTGCAAATGGTTATTATGCTATTAAATAGAGGCTGCTTTAGTCACAGAATGGGATGCCAGTGCCACAAAAACCAGAGAGCATGCACAGCAAAAGTGTCTTTATCAGGCCTGATTTCTATGAGAATAAGTGCAAATGGTTATTATGCTATTAAATAGAGGCTGCTTTAGTCACAGAATGGGATGCCAGTGCCACAAAAACCAGAGAGCATGCACAGCAAAAGTGTCTTTATCAGGCCTGATTTCTATGAGAATAAGTGCAAATGTTTATTATGCTATTAAATAGAGGCTGCTTTAGTCACAGAATGGGATGCCAGTGCCACAAAAACCAGAGAGCATGCACAGCAAAAGTGTCTTTATCAGGCCTGATTTCTATGAGAATAAGTGCAAATGTTTATTATGCTATTAAATAGAGGCTGCTTTAGTCACAGAATGGGATGCCAGTGCCACAAAAACCAGAGAGCATGCACAGCAAAAGTGTCTTTATCAGGCCTGATTTCTATGAGAATAAGTGCAAATGTTTATTATGCTATTAAATAGAGGCTGCTTTAGTCACAGAATGGGATGCCAGTGCCACAAAAACCAGAGAGCATGCACAGCAAAAGTGTCTTTATCAGGCCTGATTTCTATGAGAATAAGTGCAAATGTTTATTATGCTATTAAATAGAGGCTGCTTTAGTCACAGAATGGGATGCCAGTGCCACAAAAACCAGAGAGCATGCACAGCAAAAGTGTCTTTATCAGGCCTGATTTCTATGAGAATAAGTGCAAATGGTTATTATGCTATTAAATAGAGACTGCTTTAGTCACAGAATGGGATGCCAGTGCCACAAAAACCAGAGAGCATGCACAGCAAAAGTGTCTTTATCAGGCCTGATTTCTATGAGAATAAGTGCAAATGGTTATTATGCTATTAAATAGAGGCTGCTTTAGTCACAGAATGGGATGCCAGTGCCACAAAAACCAGAGAGCATGCACAGCAAAAGTGTCTTTATCAGGCCTGATTTCTATGAGAATAAGTGCAAATGGTTATTATGCTATTAAATAGAGGCTGCTTTAGTCACAGAATGGGATGCCAGTGCCACAAAAACCAGAGAGCATGCACAGCAAAAGTGTCTTTATCAGGCCTGATTTCTATGAGAATAAGTGCAAATGGTTATTATGCTATTAAATAGAGGCTGCTTTAGTCACAGAATGGGATGCCAGTGCCACAAAAACCAGAGAGCATGCACAGCAAAAGTGTCTTTATCAGGCCTGATTTCTATGAGAATAAGTGCAAATGGTTATTATGCTATTAAATAGAGGCTGCTTTAGTCACAGAATGGGATGCCAGTGCCACAAAAACCAGAGAGCATGCACAGCAAAAGTGTCTTTATCAGGCCTGATTTCTATGAGAATAAGTGCAAATGGTTATTATGCTATTAAATAGAGGCTGCTTTAGTCACAGAATGGGATGCCAGTGCCACAAAAACCAGAGAGCATGCACAGCAAAAGTGTCTTTATCAGGCCTGATTTCTATGAGAATAAGTGCAAATGGTTATTATGCTATTAAATAGAGGCTGCTTTAGTCACAGAATGGGATGCCAGTGCCACAAAAACCAGAGAGCATGCACAGCAAAAGTGTCTTTATCAGGCCTGATTTCTATGAGAATAAGTGCAAATGTTTATTATGCTATTAAATAGAGGCTGCTTTAGTCACAGAATGGGATGCCAGTGCCACAAAAACCAGAGAGCATGCACAGCAAAAGTGTCTTTATCAGGCCTGATTTCTATGAGAATAAGTGCAAATGTTTATTATGCTATTAAATAGAGGCTGCTTTAGTCACAGAATGGGATGCCAGTGCCACAAAAACCAGAGAGCATGCACAGCAAAAGTGTCTTTATCAGGCCTGATTTCTATGAGAATAAGTGCAAATGTTTATTATGCTATTAAATAGAGGCTGCTTTAGTCACAGAATGGGATGCCAGTGCCACAAAAACCAGAGAGCATGCACAGCAAAAGTGTCTTTATCAGGCCTGATTTCTATGAGAATAAGTGCAAATGTTTATTATGCTATTAAATAGAGGCTGCTTTAGTCACAGAATGGGATGCCAGTGCCACAAAAACCAGAGAGCATGCACAGCAAAAGTGTCTTTATCAGGCCTGATTTCTATGAGAATAAGTGCAAATGTTTATTATGCTATTAAATAGAGGCTGCTTTAGTCACAGAATGGGATGCCAGTGCCACAAAAACCAGAGAGCATGCACAGCAAAAGTGTCTTTATCAGGCCTGATTTCTATGAGAATAAGTGCAAATGGTTATTATGCTATTAAATAGAGGCTGCTTTAGTCACAGAATGGGATGCCAGTGCCACAAAAACCAGAGAGCATGCACAGCAAAAGTGTCTTTATCAGGCCTGATTTCTATGAGAATAAGTGCAAATGGTTATTATGCTATTAAATAGAGGCTGCTTTAGTCACAGAATGGGATGCCAGTGCCACAAAAACCAGAGAGCATGCACAGCAAAAGTGTCTTTATCAGGCCTGATTTCTATGAGAATAAGTGCAAATGGTTATTATGCTATTAAATAGAGGCTGCTTTAGTCACAGAATGGGATGCCAGTGCCACAAAAACCAGAGAGCATGCACAGCAAAAGTGTCTTTATCAGGCCTGATTTCTATGAGAATAAGTGCAAATGGTTATTATGCTATTAAATAGAGGCTGCTTTAGTCACAGAATGGGATGCCAGTGCCACAAAAACCAGAGAGCATGCACAGCAAAAGTGTCTTTATCAGGCCTGATTTCTATGAGAATAAGTGCAAATGGTTATTATGCTATTAAATAGAGGCTGCTTTAGTCACAGAATGGGATGCCAGTGCCACAAAAACCAGAGAGCATGCACAGCAAAAGTGTCTTTATCAGGCCTGATTTCTATGAGAATAAGTGCAAATGTTTATTATGCTATTAAATAGAGGCTGCTTTAGTCACAGAATGGGATGCCAGTGCCACAAAAACCAGAGAGCATGCACAGCAAAAGTGTCTTTATCAGGCCTGATTTCTATGAGAATAAGTGCAAATGTTTATTATGCTATTAAATAGAGGCTGCTTTAGTCACAGAATGGGATGCCAGTGCCACAAAAACCAGAGAGCATGCACAGCAAAAGTGTCTTTATCAGGCCTGATTTCTATGAGAATAAGTGCAAATGTTTATTATGCTATTAAATAGAGGCTGCTTTAGTCACAGAATGGGATGCCAGTGCCACAAAAACCAGAGAGCATGCACAGCAAAAGTGTCTTTATCAGGCCTGATTTCTATGAGAATAAGTGCAAATGTTTATTATGCTATTAAATAGAGGCTGCTTTAGTCACAGAATGGGATGCCAGTGCCACAAAAACCAGAGAGCATGCACAGCAAAAGTGTCTTTATCAGGCCTGATTTCTATGAGAATAAGTGCAAATGTTTATTATGCTATTAAATAGAGGCTGCTTTAGTCACAGAATGGGATGCCAGTGCCACAAAAACCAGAGAGCATGCACAGCAAAAGTGTCTTTATCAGGCCTGATTTCTATGAGAATAAGTGCAAATGGTTATTATGCTATTAAATAGAGGCTGCTTTAGTCACAGAATGGGATGCCAGTGCCACAAAAACCAGAGAGCATGCACAGCAAAAGTGTCTTTATCAGGCCTGATTTCTATGAGAATAAGTGCAAATGGTTATTATGCTATTAAATAGAGGCTGCTTTAGTCACAGAATGGGATGCCAGTGCCACAAAAACCAGAGAGCATGCACAGCAAAAGTGTCTTTATCAGGCCTGATTTCTATGAGAATAAGTGCAAATGGTTATTATGCTATTAAATAGAGGCTGCTTTAGTCACAGAATGGGATGCCAGTGCCACAAAAACCAGAGAGCATGCACAGCAAAAGTGTCTTTATCAGGCCTGATTTCTATGAGAATAAGTGCAAATGGTTATTATGCTATTAAATAGAGGCTGCTTTAGTCACAGAATGGGATGCCAGTGCCACAAAAACCAGAGAGCATGCACAGCAAAAGTGTCTTTATCAGGCCTGATTTCTATGAGAATAAGTGCAAATGGTTATTATGCTATTAAATAGAGGCTGCTTTAGTCACAGAATGGGATGCCAGTGCCACAAAAACCAGAGAGCATGCACAGCAAAAGTGTCTTTATCAGGCCTGATTTCTATGAGAATAAGTGCAAATGGTTATTATGCTATTAAATAGAGGCTGCTTTAGTCACAGAATGGGATGCCAGTGCCACAAAAACCAGAGAGCATGCACAGCAAAAGTGTCTTTATCAGGCCTGATTTCTATGAGAATAAGTGCAAATGTTTATTATGCTATTAAATAGAGGCTGCTTTAGTCACAGAATGGGATGCCAGTGCCACAAAAACCAGAGAGCATGCACAGCAAAAGTGTCTTTATCAGGCCTGATTTCTATGAGAATAAGTGCAAATGTTTATTATGCTATTAAATAGAGGCTGCTTTAGTCACAGAATGGGATGCCAGTGCCACAAAAACCAGAGAGCATGCACAGCAAAAGTGTCTTTATCAGGCCTGATTTCTATGAGAATAAGTGCAAATGTTTATTATGCTATTAAATAGAGGCTGCTTTAGTCACAGAATGGGATGCCAGTGCCACAAAAACCAGAGAGCATGCACAGCAAAAGTGTCTTTATCAGGCCTGATTTCTATGAGAATAAGTGCAAATGTTTATTATGCTATTAAATAGAGGCTGCTTTAGTCACAGAATGGGATGCCAGTGCCACAAAAACCAGAGAGCATGCACAGCAAAAGTGTCTTTATCAGGCCTGATTTCTATGAGAATAAGTGCAAATGTTTATTATGCTATTAAATAGAGGCTGCTTTAGTCACAGAATGGGATGCCAGTGCCACAAAAACCAGAGAGCATGCACAGCAAAAGTGTCTTTATCAGGCCTGATTTCTATGAGAATAAGTGCAAATGGTTATTATGCTATTAAATAGAGGCTGCTTTAGTCACAGAATGGGATGCCAGTGCCACAAAAACCAGAGAGCATGCACAGCAAAAGTGTCTTTATCAGGCCTGATTTCTATGAGAATAAGTGCAAATGGTTATTATGCTATTAAATAGAGGCTGCTTTAGTCACAGAATGGGATGCCAGTGCCACAAAAACCAGAGAGCATGCACAGCAAAAGTGTCTTTATCAGGCCTGATTTCTATGAGAATAAGTGCAAATGGTTATTATGCTATTAAATAGAGGCTGCTTTAGTCACAGAATGGGATGCCAGTGCCACAAAAACCAGAGAGCATGCACAGCAAAAGTGTCTTTATCAGGCCTGATTTCTATGAGAATAAGTGCAAATGGTTATTATGCTATTAAATAGAGGCTGCTTTAGTCACAGAATGGGATGCCAGTGCCACAAAAACCAGAGAGCATGCACAGCAAAAGTGTCTTTATCAGGCCTGATTTCTATGAGAATAAGTGCAAATGGTTATTATGCTATTAAATAGAGGCTGCTTTAGTCACAGAATGGGATGCCAGTGCCACAAAAACCAGAGAGCATGCACAGCAAAAGTGTCTTTATCAGGCCTGATTTCTATGAGAATAAGTGCAAATGTTTATTATGCTATTAAATAGAGGCTGCTTTAGTCACAGAATGGGATGCCAGTGCCACAAAAACCAGAGAGCATGCACAGCAAAAGTGTCTTTATCAGGCCTGATTTCTATGAGAATAAGTGCAAATGTTTATTATGCTATTAAATAGAGGCTGCTTTAGTCACAGAATGGGATGCCAGTGCCACAAAAACCAGAGAGCATGCACAGCAAAAGTGTCTTTATCAGGCCTGATTTCTATGAGAATAAGTGCAAATGTTTATTATGCTATTAAATAGAGGCTGCTTTAGTCACAGAATGGGATGCCAGTGCCACAAAAACCAGAGAGCATGCACAGCAAAAGTGTCTTTATCAGGCCTGATTTCTATGAGAATAAGTGCAAATGTTTATTATGCTATTAAATAGAGGCTGCTTTAGTCACAGAATGGGATGCCAGTGCCACAAAAACCAGAGAGCATGCACAGCAAAAGTGTCTTTATCAGGCCTGATTTCTATGAGAATAAGTGCAAATGTTTATTATGCTATTAAATAGAGGCTGCTTTAGTCACAGAATGGGATGCCAGTGCCACAAAAACCAGAGAGCATGCACAGCAAAAGTGTCTTTATCAGGCCTGATTTCTATGAGAATAAGTGCAAATGGTTATTATGCTATTAAATAGAGGCTGCTTTAGTCACAGAATGGGATGCCAGTGCCACAAAAACCAGAGAGCATGCACAGCAAAAGTGTCTTTATCAGGCCTGATTTCTATGAGAATAAGTGCAAATGGTTATTATGCTATTAAATAGAGGCTGCTTTAGTCACAGAATGGGATGCCAGTGCCACAAAAACCAGAGAGCATGCACAGCAAAAGTGTCTTTATCAGGCCTGATTTCTATGAGAATAAGTGCAAATGGTTATTATGCTATTAAATAGAGGCTGCTTTAGTCACAGAATGGGATGCCAGTGCCACAAAAACCAGAGAGCATGCACAGCAAAAGTGTCTTTATCAGGCCTGATTTCTATGAGAATAAGTGCAAATGGTTATTATGCTATTAAATAGAGGCTGCTTTAGTCACAGAATGGGATGCCAGTGCCACAAAAACCAGAGAGCATGCACAGCAAAAGTGTCTTTATCAGGCCTGATTTCTATGAGAATAAGTGCAAATGGTTATTATGCTATTAAATAGAGGCTGCTTTAGTCACAGAATGGGATGCCAGTGCCACAAAAACCAGAGAGCATGCACAGCAAAAGTGTCTTTATCAGGCCTGATTTCTATGAGAATAAGTGCAAATGGTTATTATGCTATTAAATAGAGGCTGCTTTAGTCACAGAATGGGATGCCAGTGCCACAAAAACCAGAGAGCATGCACAGCAAAAGTGTCTTTATCAGGCCTGATTTCTATGAGAATAAGTGCAAATGGTTATTATGCTATTAAATAGAGGCTGCTTTAGTCACAGAATGGGATGCCAGTGCCACAAAAACCAGAGAGCATGCACAGCAAAAGTGTCTTTATCAGGCCTGATTTCTATGAGAATAAGTGCAAATGGTTATTATGCTATTAAATAGAGGCTGCTTTAGTCACAGAATGGGATGCCAGTGCCACAAAAACCAGAGAGCATGCACAGCAAAAGTGTCTTTATCAGGCCTGATTTCTATGAGAATAAGTGCAAATGGTTATTATGCTATTAAATAGAGGCTGCTTTAGTCACAGAATGGGATGCCAGTGCCACAAAAACCAGAGAGCATGCACAGCAAAAGTGTCTTTATCAGGCCTGATTTCTATGAGAATAAGTGCAAATGGTTATTATGCTATTAAATAGAGGCTGCTTTAGTCACAGAATGGGATGCCAGTGCCACAAAAACCAGAGAGCATGCACAGCAAAAGTGTCTTTATCAGGCCTGATTTCTATGAGAATAAGTGCAAATGGTTATTATGCTATTAAATAGAGGCTGCTTTAGTCACAGAATGGGATGCCAGTGCCACAAAAACCAGAGAGCATGCACAGCAAAAGTGTCTTTATCAGGCCTGATTTCTATGAGAATAAGTGCAAATGGTTATTATGCTATTAAATAGAGGCTGCTTTAGTCACAGAATGGGATGCCAGTGCCACAAAAACCAGAGAGCATGCACAGCAAAAGTGTCTTTATCAGGCCTGATTTCTATGAGAATAAGTGCAAATGTTTATTATGCTATTAAATAGAGGCTGCTTTAGTCACAGAATGGGATGCCAGTGCCACAAAAACCAGAGAGCATGCACAGCAAAAGTGTCTTTATCAGGCCTGATTTCTATGAGAATAAGTGCAAATGTTTATTATGCTATTAAATAGAGGCTGCTTTAGTCACAGAATGGGATGCCAGTGCCACAAAAACCAGAGAGCATGCACAGCAAAAGTGTCTTTATCAGGCCTGATTTCTATGAGAATAAGTGCAAATGTTTATTATGCTATTAAATAGAGGCTGCTTTAGTCACAGAATGGGATGCCAGTGCCACAAAAACCAGAGAGCATGCACAGCAAAAGTGTCTTTATCAGGCCTGATTTCTATGAGAATAAGTGCAAATGGTTATTATGCTATTAAATAGAGGCTGCTTTAGTCACAGAATGGGATGCCTCACAGCAGACTTAAGATCAGTTCAGTATATATGCACAGTTAGTTACTATAAGCAGCCTGAAAACGCTAACAAAGGCTGGATGAAAAAAAAAAAATCTCCCTGTCAGCCAGCTCCGTTTTTCCTGGCTTTCTGTCTGTCTCCTGTCTGTCTCCTGTCTGTCTCCTGCCTGTCTCCAGCCTGTCCCTGTCTGTCCCTGCCTGTCTAACTGCCTCAACTACACAGCGTTCTGTCTGTCACGAATGCAATAGAGAAATGAGGAAAAGCAAGATGGCCGCCGTTAAATACCGCTGTGTGACGTCACCGGGCTTGCTGGCTGCTGATAGGCTGCATGTGACTGCCCCAGCTTGCACTGGCGCGGGATACATGTCCAGACATGTCCCGCCCGCCATCTTAGAATGCCTGTAATGTAAATGAATGGATGTTAAAGGAAAACTTCGAGTGATCGAATCGCGGGGAAATTCGGATTCGATCCGAATCGAATTTTTCCTGAAATTCGGATCGAATCCGGGTTCGTCCGGATCGATTCGCTCATCCCTACCGATCGCACTTGGGAGCCGGGTGATGAAGGGGCTTCATCGTCATCATCAGGAGAAGAGGGGCGCAGGTTGCCCCGGAGTCAGCAGCTCAGGCAGCAAGGTGGCAGCAGCATGGCTGGCAGGCAGCATGGGGGCACAATTGTAAAGCCTGGAGCCAAACGGGGCCGGGGCCGGGGTAGAGCACCTGCTGCGCGGCAGGCTACCTTATCGGGAGGTAGTGGGGCAGGGGTTCCTGGAGTTGGCAACAGCAGCAGCGAATCAGTGAGGCCTGTTGGTGGAAAAAGTAGCTACTCGGCAGTGTGGCAGTTTTTCCTGAAGCATCCGCAGGAGGGTAACATGGCCACATGCAAGATATGTAGGCAGAAGGTGAAGCGTGGCCAGGGTCCAAATGTTGGCACCACGGCCCTGCGTCAACATATGCAGCGTCACCATAAAGCGGCCTGGGAGAACCTAGGCTCCGGAGAGGTGGGCCAGACTGCTTCCTCACCGAGTGGCACGCCGCTCCCAATTTCTGCCAGCCAAGGCTCCAGCACCTCAGCCGAAGGCAGCTGTGCGTCATACCCATCCTCTGTCGCTCCTGCTCCTCCTCCTCCTCCAAGTCATGCATCCCGCCAGCAATCCATCAGCGAAGCCATGTCCAAGAGACAGCAGTATGCGCCCACTCATCCTACAGCGCAGAAGCTGAATGTGCTCCTGTCCAAGTTGCTGGTGCTGCAGTCGCTCCCTTTTCAGGTGGTGGAATCTGCACCTTTCAGAGAACTGATGGCTTGTGCCGAGCCGAGGTGGAGAGTCCCAAGCCGTCATTTCTTTGCCAAGAAGGCAGTACCAGCGCTGCACACTTTTGTTGAACAGAAGGTGGGCCAGTCCTTGAGCCTGTCGGTGTGTAGCAAAGTGCATGGCAGCGCCGACATCTGGAGCTGTAACTACGGTCAGGGACAGTACATCTCGTTTACGGCCCACTGCGTGAATGTGGTCCCTTTGCAGCAGCAGCAGCAACATGGACAGGTCACGCCGCTTCGGCCTCCGCGCTCCCTGCCCGTTGGGCCTGTGACACCGTGCGACTCGGCCTCCTCATCCTCCGCCATCTCCTCACCCTCCACTGTAGGCTCAAGTCTCAGTGCCCCTCCAGTCTACCATGTGTGCAGGACACAGAGGTGTCACGCAGTGCTTCACATGGTTTGTCTTGGCGAACGGAGTCACACAGGGGAGGAACTGCTTAAATGTATTCATCAGGAAATCCAAACATGGCTTACTCCGAGAAAACTTAAAATGGGAATCATGGTTACCGACAATGGGAAGAACATTTTGTCTGCGCTGCGCCAAGGAAGCCTGACCCATGCCCCCTGCATGGCTCACGTCTTCAATCTGGTTGTCAAGCGGTTTCTGAAGTGTTCCCCCCATCTGCAAGACATCCTAACAACTTCAAGGAAACTTTGCATGCACTTCAGCCACTCCTACACCGCCAAACACACCCTTCTTGAGCTACAGCGTCAGAATGGTATCCCCCAACATAGTCTGATTTGCGATGGTTCCACCCGTTGGAATTCCACCCTTTACATGTTGGACCGATTATATGAACAGAGAAAAGCCATCACAGATTTCCTGATGATCCAAGCAGATAGGGGGACTCCCCTGTGTAACTTCAATGTCAACCAGTGGCAGCTCATACGTGACACCTGCCGTTTGCTCAGGCCCTTTGAGGAATCCACTTTATTTGTCAGTCGGCAGGATTACGGGATGAACGGCGTGATTCCACTGCTTCATGTACTACAGCACATGTTGGAAACCATGGCTGGTCAGGGCACTGGAGACATGGCGTTTACATCTTACGGCCACATGAACCCCGTTGGAGCTGAACTGGAGGAGGAGGAGGAAGAGGAGGAGGAGGAGTTGCCCAGCGAAACACAGTTTAGGCTTGGCGAAATGGCTGGTTTATCTAGTCAGCGGACAGGAGAGGAGGAGCAGGAGCAGCCAGAGGAGCTAGAGGTTTTTGAGGAAGGCGAGACAGAGGACCCGGGCACACCGTGGCAGTATGCAGTGGAGATGGAGACAGGTAGTCCATCCGAGTCACTTGCGCAAATGGCACGAAGCATGCTCACATGCTTGCGTAGTGACCCCAGAATTGTTTCCATCTGTCGGCGGGATGACTTCTGGCTGTCCACCTTATTGGACCCTCGCTTCCGGCACAAAATGGGGGCATTTTTTAAACCCACCGAGAGGGAGGACAAACTCAACTACTACAAAGACATTCTACGTAGGCAGTTGGCCGATGCCTATCTGCGCCATGGTCCATACTCTCGCAGGTCTGACTCGAGGGGACCTCTGCGCTCACCTTCCACTGCCATGGCCGCTGGGGGGGTTGGCAGGAGCAGCAGCAGCAGCTCCATCAGCAGCAGCAGCCTCAGTCTTCAGTCGCTAATGAGTAGCTTTCTACACCCGCATAGTGAGGCTACTCATGAGCAGCAGGAAGACCTGGAGCAGGACCTCAACCAGCAGGTCATGTCATACTTTGACATGACCATGCCAACACACCTTGAGGATCCGCTGGACTTCTGGGCAGCCAAACTTGATTTGTGGCCGCAACTAGCAGAGTTTGCCCTGGAAAAGCTGTCCTGCCCGGCAAGTAGCGTGCCATCTGAGCGGGTGTTTAGTGCGGCGGGGGCCATAGTTACGGCGAGGAGAACTCGTCTGTCAACTAAAAATGTGGAGAGACTCACCTTTGTCAAAATGAATCAGGGATGGATCAGCCAGGATTTCCACCCACCAATGCCAGATGCATGCGACTAGATTCAGCATGGTGCCACGTTTTACACTTTCCAAATGGTGCAAAACATATTTATGTCTTTAGGCCAATTTTTGGGCTCCTGCTGCTGCTGCTGCCAACTCCAGGGTGTGATTCATCCAATTTTTGGGCTCCTGAAGCCAACCCCAGTGTCTCTTTAAAGTAATATTTGGGCTCCTGCTGCTGCTGCTGTCAACTCCTGCCAACTCCAGGGTGTGATTCATCCAATTTTTGGGCTCCTGAAGCCAACTCCAGTGTCTCTATAAAATTCGGCGAATCAGTCGAATCGAATTTTTCAAAAGTTCGCTAATCTCTAATCACAACCTTCACAGTGCTTGAGCATTACCTACACTATCCAGTAAGATAGTTGTCTTTTCAAAATGTCTACTGAAACTACGCAAACGTATGTGGTATACTGTATCTGTATAAATAAATAAAGGAAACTAGAAGGCATTTTGCTTGTAATTTAACTGGCTTTCTCACCTCAGAATTACTTTTCTTTCAGGAATTTAGCAGCAATAAGTATCTCCAATCCACAACCTCTTTTTATTTACTGTATAGAGGTAAGCATTAATTGTATTAGTATAACTGGAGTTACTATTTATTGCTGCTAAAAAAGTATTTATGGACCTGGTGTGATTCAGCATAATGTCTTTGTGCATATTAATCCTGTAATATTTTCATGTACTCGTAGAGAAGGCCCCAGAGTCATTTCTGCTGATGGGTCCAAGCAGAAGCACTGAGCTGTGGCTATGATTGCTAGGACTTCAATTCCTAGAATGCTTTGTTTCAGGCACGGCGATATGAAATGAACAGTATGCTGCTGTGCACTTATTGGCGAAAGAAGACAGTGAAGACAGGACAAGTCATGCTATGAGTACGTGGCACTGTATGAGGAGGAGGTGGGCAATAGACAAAGTAACAGGGCCCCTGTTACCTTGTACCAACAGCAGCCAAACAGAGCCCCCACATCAGCCCAGCCCTTGCAGCAGCCTAAAGGGCCCCTGCCAGCACAACAGGGCCATCAAATCAGTTAGGTGCCGCAGTAAATAAATTACTGTATGGGAATCTCCACCAGACTTTTTGTCCAGGGGCCTCCATTACACTTAATCCAGCCCTGGGTCCAAGACACTGTACAATGTTATCCTTATAATAGCAATTCAGTTTCTTTCATCTGCTCCACTCACTGCAATGCAAGTGTGAGTTCCAAGGCAGTGCTTGGCATGTCCTTTCATTTCGGTGAATGGGGGGGCAGGCACAGTCACTTTGACTAATTTGAGGAGCAATGGTAGTGTGCAAGGACACCAGAACACTGGATCTTAGAAACATGGAGGTTTCTGAGCACTGGACCAGCCAGAAGGTGCTGCAGTGGATTTATAGACCCTTAAATTAGACCAATTTGTTGTTGGATTGCAGAATCTTGGCCCAATAGAGGGAGCACAAATCGTTGGGTACAAAGGAGTGGACAGAAGGGATCCTCGTTGCACTAGTTTTGACCTGAACGTTAAAATAGTTTGACCCATTTAAAGGTGTTTGGAATCGACAAATACAAAGAGCTTCAAACAATATCACCAGGTACTCAGGAGGCTTCCAGCCAACAGGCTAATCCTTCCTAAAGGGTATCGCTATAGTCAGTAAGATGTCATCAGGAAGACAGATTAGGATGGGACAGTCTCAGGCTGGGAAATGGTCACACACAGGCCAGGAGCAGCTAGGCAAAGTCACAGACTGGAAGCAGGAAGTCAGAATCATTGTCTGTGAGTAGGTAGGCAGTTATGACCTGGGAACATAGACACACAGGCCACAAATCTCTTCTATGCTACGAGAGAGGCAGGCGACTACCAACATGGGGCAAGTTTCACATGGCAGTACTGTGATGGTCGCAGACTTGGGATAGGGGAAGGGCAGAAAGGTGACAGGACACAAACTACACAGCAGACACTGAACAATTAAAGACTGGAATTAAGGTGGGATATCAGGAGGCTTAAAAAAGAACAAAACCCAGATTTGTAACTAGCATCCTTTGAATTGTTCCCACCATGAAGAGTAACTTTTGGAAAATGTCACTGCTCCTTCTACACTCTACTCCCAGTTAATTCCACCTGCTTCGGCCTCTTTCAGTCATCTCCACTGTTGTGTGTTGCAATGATTTAATTAGCACACCTATGCAATGGCTGATCATCTTCCACGTTACAGAGAGGGACATTTGGTAAGCAAAAATATCCATTTCTAGTTCTACACCCAAAGAAGGGAGTATCGTCAGAAGCCAAATGCATTTCACAAGGTCAGTGGGTTTTGGTCGACTTGAAGCCCAGTACAGAGGACAGAGGTTTTAATCCAGCAAGGAGGATGGGTTAGACAAGAGCAAATCAAGTTTAGATCTGGGTGTATGGAGAGAACCACATAGACTACAGAGTGAAATGCCAGATAATCACATAGACAAGATGCAACCAAACCAACTGGTGATGCACAGGGAGGATATCAGACTTTGAGCAGTGACATGCTGGTTCAAGCACCAACAATGGTGATCCCTATACAGACATTGGGGCCCACTGTACTGCCTTATAAAGATCAGGAATCATGACTGACTATTTTAGACAGACACGGACCACAAATTTCTTCTTTCATATTCTATAATGATAGTAAGGACAAGGGCTATTTGATCCACACAACTCAAGACTTAAAGTCCCTCTACAGGCAAACACTAACTCCCCCTTGGGGACAGTTAATAATAAGCCATTTCAAAGCACTTAAAAATCTCTGCTTAGATGTAAATACCTCATGTATTTCAGGTGAAACTGACTTTTTGCTTCATTTTCTGTGTCATGGCTGAGTTGGGAAGGGCATGTCATGTTGCGGCTTCCTGTCTTGAGCTTGCTTTGCTGTGGTCAGATACAGTTGTGGGATCACAGCGGTTTGCCATGCTCACTCACACTGAAATCACCAAGGGACGAGCTGGCTGTAGGGCCACTTTTTAAAATGTAAAAAAGGCCAAACTTTAGAGCCCTGCTATGGCTTCTACCCTGCACTGCAGGAAATGGAAGAGAGGCATTTAAGACAGGCATTAGGTGAGCATGCTCACTAATTATTGCCATTGGGTTTAGAGTCCCTTTGATGGAGTCAGGTCCAGGAGTTGTCTCACTTCTATCTCCCTAACTACCTTTTGATTGCTTCGTAATCTGGGGGCATGTGGAGAGGAGGCAGCGGTGATTATGTCATTTACTGTATTGGAGGCATCAGCCATACTTCTTAACCTTTCAGCTACCAGAAGTTTAGAATGTGTGGCCTAGTTTGCTACCACAGAGAAATTCACATACAAGTTTGCTAATCTTGTTGGGTAAAGGTTTGCACGGTGAATTCATGGGAACACAGAATAAAATCTTTTACTGTACAATGCTTAGTTCACTTCATATACAGTAGATATATTACGTAGTATATAATGGTCCTGGATACTATTGTAGTAGATCCTCCCTACAGTGAGACCACTATCTGCTGTAGTCTGTATCTGAGGAGTTGGTGGTCATACCCTTGAGAGAATCTGCTAGAAATAAATAAAAGACCTTCAATGTATGTACGGTAAAGTTATCAAATTTCGGTAAGTGAAGAGGGGGAGAAAAAACGATGACTAGTCAAGGATGATGGAGGCTGTAAGATATTAGAAGTTGAGGTTGACAATGACAAGTTGTGTAGCCTTAATAAGTAATTAACCAGCATAGGAATGTTGAAGAAACATTCTTACAAAAAGTACTCTGTCTTTATCAAGTACAGTATATTGGTAAAATCATTACAAAAATGCATCTAGTAAGAGAACCAGACATTATAACTCAACAGAGATTTAAAGGGGTGTAAACTGATGGAGAAGGGTGACAAATACTAAAGCAGAATAACGACAATACTTGCACACTAAGAAAGTGATGATTTTGGACCGAGCTTCAGAGCACATTAATCTCAAATGCCAGCCAATATGTGCCACATTTAAGTGCAAGGAAATTGACATGTGTTGGCTTTATTCTATTTTTAAGTGGACTCTGCACAATTGTTAGAGGGGGTTAAATCATCTGAATAGGGAGCCTGTGACTTGGAGGAGCCTATGACAGCTTGGAGAGAGGACCTAGTGACAGATGTGGGAGATATAGCCAAGAGAGCCTGAGTGATTTCTCACCACATGCATGCCAGCCTGAGAACTGAGATAGCTTCCAAAGTGCATCCCCTTCCCTAGTGAGCAGAGATGAGAGGTGGAAGGATAAGAGCCCCTCTCCCATCCAAAAGAAGATTATTGAGCAATTAAAGTGCTTAAAGGTTGACAGCAACAGACATCTCTGAAATACATCATACAAGGGACCTTAATCCCTCTAGATTTTAAAATTGTATTTTAGCAGACTTTTGGGTGCTTAAGAGAGATAAGACTTGTTATTTTCTGCGCTGAAGAGCATGTTGTTATGACATTTGGTGTTCAAGTGTGCTTTAGAACATTCTCTCCTGCTTTGTCTCTGTAGCCATGGCACAAATTGTTGTGGTTTGTTTGCCCCAAACACTGCCTGGGCTTACAATTGGCATGTGTGACCGGGTCTGATCTCTGAAATAACAAATAGATGCTTTATATTATTGTCACTCCACGGTTAGACAATGGATTATACAAAAGTACCACTGTCCCTTTTCCTTGGCGTCAAGTATTCTGGATTCAAGTGTCACTTTGTAGAGTGTTGAATTTCTAAGATAAATGTGTTATGGTCATGTAATTAGCTCTTGAATTGCATGGACTTTAAAATAACCTGGAGAATACATACTTGCCCATCTAAGTCCAGAAGAAGAATCAGAGACTGTTCTACTTTGGACATCCCTGGCCTTTTGGGGTCCATATGAAGGATAATGCTCCATCCCCCCCCTTTGCTTTGGAGTTAGAGCACAATCTTTAACAATCTTTAGATTAGACATGAAATATCTTCCTTGAACTTTTAAATGAGAAGATTACTTTCCTTACAGCTACATGACTTCATGCAGCATGTGCTATTGATATAAGTATTGGGAATGGACATTATCAACTTCCAGGTTGCCTGTGTTGGATGGTTCTGTGCCTTTTCCTCACAGCGTTGTAACCCCTATCTGGGTGTTTACTGGGACAAACATAGGCATTTATTCTAAAAGAAACCTTATTGGTCCCTTATATGGTGTAATCTGTATAAGATTACTTTCTGGCCGACTATCTGGAATTCCATTGCAAGGCATTCATATTAACCCGGACCATTTGATATACTTACGTACATTGCCAGCACATTGCCCCAGTTTTTGGCTCCATATCATCCATTCCGACGACCACCTTTACTCGTCTTACTTTATTCACACAATGCCTTGCCATCAGATATATTTTTCAGCATGGGTATATGGAGTGTTATATCAGATATAAGGCTCGATTCAGAGAGACAAAAAAAAATTTCCCACTCTCGTATGAGTGTGCAAGCGATTCTAAGCATGCATTGCTAACCTTCAGTAAAGTTTCCGTCCGTTCGTATGCCAGAGTACGAGTACGAGGATGTCAGTTTCCAGCGTGACTTTTCCATTTCATTTTCTCATGTTACAACGTAGGCTTTCGTTTTTGTCCTTTTTCCATCGTCTCCTCCAACGAATCCTTTACGTTTCCCGTTATATTCTGTTTTCCTTTTTCACAAAATAATCGTCCGGATGTAAATGCTTACGATCTTGCGCCTGCGCACTACAAACTTAACTCATTAAAGTGCTCGCCTACATATTTTTGCTAAATCACTTAGTGCTATCCTCCATCTTCCCTTTCGGACCCTTAAAGCTCACCCCAACCACTTAGCACTATCCTCCATCTTCCCTTTTGCACTCTTAAAGCTCACCCCAACCACTTAGCACTATCCTCCATCTTCCCTTTTGCACTCTTAAAGCTCACCTCAACCACTTAGCACTATCCTCTATCTTCCCTTTTGGACCCTTAAAACTCACCCCAACCACTTAGCACTATCCTCCATCTTCCCTTTTGGACCCTTAAAGCTCACCCCAAGCACTTCCCGGTTAGGTTCTTCTTCCATTTTAGGCCCCTAAAACTTACCCAAATCACTTCCCAGTTAGGTTCTTCTTCCATTTTAGGCCCCTAAAACGTACCCAAATCAGTTCCCGGTTAGGTTCTTCTTCCATTTTAGGCCCCTTAAACTTACCCAAACCACTTCCCGGTCATCTGAATCTTCATCTCTAAATATTTATTATACCCTTCGTTTGGTGTTAATGTATTTGTGTAAAAAAAAAGACACTGAAACTTTTATTTTGGTTTTGTTTTTTTTTTTGTAAAAGCCCATTTTTTGGGGACATTTTAAAATGTTTTTTTTGTACAAATTTGGCAAAAATATATTTTTTTAAAACTTTAAAAAGTTTAAAATTTTAAAAACTATTTACATAAAAAAACACAGTGGCAGGAACCAGAACACTATTCTTCTTCTGTTGTCCCCAACGAGTCAACCAGCTGCTGCATATCGGCCACCAACTCAAGGACCCTTCTATTCATTTCTTCAACTCTTGCGGCAAATACATGTTTCTCACCTGTGGATGGAATGTTTGTTAGTTGCCAACCAAAATCATGACGACATATGTCATTCTGCGCAGTCATTAATCTAAGGAAGTGGACAGAGGTCATTCTGCTCAGTCATTAATCTAAGGAAGTGGGCAGAGGTCATTCTGCTCAGTCATTAATCTAAGGAAGTGGGCAGAGGTCATTCTGCTCAATCATTAATCTAAAGAAGTGGGCAGAGGTCGTTCTGCTCAGTCGTTAATCTAAGGAAGTGGGCAGAGGTCATTCTGCTAATGCCATTGACTATGGCTTGATGTATCTGGGTGATCATGTCAAAATCCACATACTGCAAAAAATGACATTACAACTTACTTGGTTGGTGGCCGACGGATGCCTCGTTGGGGACAACCCTACGTCCTGGGCCCTGCCACTGCTGTGAAGTAGAGGCTGTAGAGACAAGGCAAATAGGGTCACTGATAATATCTTAGTCAACAGTAATCAAATGTCTATTTCAATGTGTGTGTCACATCACTCACCTTCTCCCTGTGCCTCCTGGGCGAGATCTGCTGCATCCTCCACATCTTCACCCGCTCCAGAAGCATCTAGAAAAACTGATTAAGGGAATCAGCTTTGGTGGAAATAGCATGTATGTGTGTGCTGTTACATGAATAGTCACATACCAGAGGCTCCCGCCTGCGTCGCTGGGTACGACTGCCTGCCCCCGCCGTGCCGCCCCTCCTCTGTGGAAAGGTCCAGGGGCTGGTCGGAGGAGGGGTAGGACCGTCGCCCTGGAGATCCACCACCTTCACTTCCAGCTTCACTTCCAGCTGCAGATTCATGCAGCACTGGTCGGCCTGTGCGCCTCCGGGTGCGGCGGATTCGGTAATCCATTTCCAACACTAGAAAAGAAAAGCATTTATAAATAAAGGCCTACATTCTGTACTTACTTACTAGGGAAATGGATTCTGAAAAAGCGCTGCACCCGGGGCATGTGCAGCCGTTTCAGGTCCCACCAATGCTGCATGATCTAATTGTGTGTAAAGGTGGTGTCCGTCTGATGTTGGATTTGCCGAATGATCGCCAGGGCGACTTCTCAAAAGAGTTGGGCAGGTAGTCGTACCTGCGCTCCAGCATGGTCTACAAAACACAAAATAAACATAGGATTTAGTTAAAACTGCATACAAATATCTGTCACCAATCAATCATTTGACTAAATGACATTACCAGACACATTTCTAGCCTAATCCAATCCTTTAAGCTGGTCTCGGCGTTGGTTCACACATGTGGGCCCTCACGTCGGTTTTGCACGGACTTTTAGACACTTTGTAAACAAACCGTTTTCTCCTGAGCTTCCTTAAGGGCTAGGCATGCATTTAGATGGCAAATCAAAGGCATTAAAAGACACTTACAAGCATGATGATCTCTTCTTGTTGGCGGGTGAAGATTGTGGGCACCATCTTGCCTCTTGTCTGCAGCAGATAAGTAATGCCCCTGCGGTTTCCAGGTTCCGCACTGCCGGACGAACGTCCGTACGCACGCGTATGTGAGGGCGTAAGCGCCAGACCCCGCCAATCTTATTTAAAGGGTCCTGGACACACAGGTCATTCTCTTTGAGAGTCTCAACATTATGGCACCCAAAAAAAATATGCCAAAAGCAGCAAAGGACGCCAGCAGCAGCAGCAGCAGCAGCAAACTGCCATCCAAGAGGCAGGAGCAATGTGCAGGGCCATCAACTCGCTCCCAGATGCCAAAAAGCAAGCTGTAGGAAACCCGCAGTGCTCAGCAGAAGCCTACTTAAAAAAAACTTGCCAAAAAAGGAGCCAGCGGGCAAGAGGCCAGCAAGGCAACAACAACGGGCGCCAAAAAAGGTACTAAGAGGGTGCGAAGCCCCACCCACGTGTCTCCCAAGCCAAGGCTAAAAAAAGAACACACCGGGAAAGAAGCCCCAGCAGCTCTAGCTCGCCATCACCACCACCCGCACGTGGTGAAAAATCTTGCAAGAGCCAAAGGCACCGGCAAAGAAGGCCAAGAAGCCCCAGCAGCCCGAGCTCGGCATCACCACCACCCGCACGTGGCCACAAGTCTAATGGCAAGAGGGCAAGGCACCGGCCAAGAAGCCCAAGGTCGCCATCCCCACCCACACCGGTCTCTAAATCCTCGGCCAAGAGGTCAAGGCACCGGCCAAGCAGCCAAAGCTCTGGCTCACCCCTGGACCGGCCTACTACCTCCAAGGGGCATGCTTCTTCTAAGGGCCCACAGAGGCACAGGGCCCCAAGCCCGACTTCTTCAACCACATCCTCTCCTCCTCGGCCACATTCTCCACCGGCACAGGTGTCAAGGCACTCACCATATGCCACATCTACACCTGCGACTTCAGTGGCCACCCAGCCACGAACACCCAGTCCCTTTCCAAGTCCTGTTCAATCTGCAGCCAGCCAGCAGTCCGTAATTTCACCCCAACACAGCCAGGCCAGAATGTCCCCTGATTTTCCACCAAACACTGAGGAGCCAGACCCGCAACCAACAGGGCGCACATTGCGCAGAGGCCAGTTGAGTGGCAGGTTTGGAGAGGCCCAAACTGTGGCATTGGCTAGTGGCCTCACCTTGTATTATGATGATCTATATGGGCGCTGATCCAAAGCTACAAGCAAACAGCGCAAAGCCGAAATTTTGGAGGAGCTCACCAAACAGGTCAATGCAGTGGGGGAAGAGCTCAAAGATGTGGAGCAGATTCAAAGGAAAATATTGGACCTCAAGTATGCAGCACGGAAGAAAGAAAATAAACGGCGTCATTACAGGTACATATATACTTTGTTGATTTGTCTTCTTGTATTGGCACCATTTTGCTAAATGTGTACAACTATCTTTTTCACGGAGGATTCCCCACTAAACTGCAATTTACCCGAGCTGAGGAGATGGTGCTGGGCCTGCTACATCCTGTGGCCTTAGAGGGACACTCGGCCGGACAGGACACGGACATTCCGACTATTCCTGCTGGTTAGTAATGTTAGTGTGTATGTGAAATGTGAGCTACATGCCCCTAGGATGTGCCTTGTAGTGGAGGTAACAATTTAAACAGGGTGTGTTATGTGTGTGGACTTTGCTTGCCCATACATGAGCTTTGAGAGTCTTGAGGAACACTATTGATATTAGCAAAGGACTGCCTGTTATGTATTTAGAGTCAATTACATCCAACACTTCCATCTTTATCTGTAGGCCACTTGGGTTGGAGCTGTGCTTTGGTCTGAAAAACTTGATCTGGGGTGCTTGAAAGGTTGACCTAGAAAGAATGGCAACCAGCATAATCTGATGCCAAATGCTATTTGCAAGCTGAGTGTGGTCCCCTAATGGGCTTTTAGGGATGTGTGAAGCCTCAGAACAGCCAGTACATGCATGTTTAGTTGGCTTAAGGTGACCAATGTGTATGTACTTGTTGAATAATACATCTAACAGATAATGGCATTCATAGTCAATGTCAACTTGGTCCATTGGGAGAGTTGCCATTCATGCTTGGCCACGTGTTTTAGTGAAGCATATGTTTTATTACACATCAGCAATGCATAGTTGTGTGTTTACATGCCCTTTTTTCAACAATGCAGGTCAGCATCATCCCTCAGATAGTGGGGAAGCCTCAGCCAGTTTGACCATGCCGTCAACTTCCGTGCTCCTCGGACCCAGGAAAGTGTCTTTTTCTGATTTTGCTTATGCATGTGACTTGCCATGTTTCTTTTTGCGGAATTACATATGTATTGCCCAAACGGAACCTTCATGGGACCTTCTGTACAGCCCCCCCTGGGACAGAATCTGCAACTGTCCCAACATGTTTCTCCAACAAATCCTCAGCAGCAGAGTGAAGCTGGCTGCATGCTGCCAGCCCATCGTGGGCAGCATGCAGAGACTGAGCCTAAAGTCCTCAGTGCTAGCTCTGCTGCTGAGGATTTGCCAAGAAGACCTGTGGCTGTTGGTGGATCTAGAAGCCAATCATCTGCACGCCCCACATCGCGGGTAATTGGGAGGTGTAGGCAGCTACGTTGGCCAGTTTCCCAGGGGAGGGGGCGCGCCGATGATGGAGTCAGCATGGCACCATGAGAGGCGGCTATTTCGCCTCCAAAATCAACGAAACCATGAGAATCTTCATGGCCAATTAGAGACATTAAATAACACCTTAAACTCCATGCTAACTGAATTTAGGTCCAACAACAGCCACATGGCCACCTTATCGAATTATTACAGTGCCATGCTTGAGGAAGTTAGAAATAGCAACAGCCACATGGCCACCTTATCTAACAATCTCAGTGCCATGATGGCTGAATTCCGAACTTCAAAGAGAAACATGTTGGAACAGTTGCAGATTCTGAATGCCACACAGGCCCAGGTGAGGGCCCACCTCCAAGGGCCCCAACCTGGGTTTATGGGCATCCACCATTTTAAGGCCTATTTGGCCTATAACTGCTCCACATCTTTGCTCTACATCCCCACTGTTTTGACCTGTCTGGTGAGCCCTACCAATATACCCATTTGGTATGGCTTTGCTTGTATGCCTTGGATTTGCGCCCATATAGCTCATTAGAGTGCTGAGGTAGCCCACTAGCCAATGCCGGAGGTCAAGTCTCACTGAACCTGCCACTCAAGCTGTTGCGCTGATGGCTTGGCCCTAATTACATTGGTTCTGGCTCCTCCTGTTTGTAGGCATGATTGGGGGGCATTCTGGCCTGGAAAACTACTACCTTGACCCCTGGCTGAGATTGAACAGGACTTGGATTGGGACTGGGGTTCTTGTTTGGGTGGGCCACTGAGTAACAGGTGTATATGTGGCATAGGTATGGCTGCTTTACACCTGTGCCTGTGGCAAATGTGGCCAAGCAGGAGAGGGTGTGTCTGTGGGCATATTTGTTTTGTTAAAAATCTGGACATGCCAATGCTTGTCACATATGTGTTTGTTTTGAAATTTTGTATTAAACTTTGGCCTGGAGTGCCTTACTTTGAAACTTCTGCCTGTGGCCAATTGCTATGTGGCATGATTTGCCAAAAATGACATTTGTAGTTTGACCATGTATTTACAGGAATTATGGGAGTGACCATCAACTTTTCAAATAAACCCCCAAACTTTTAACTTAACTTGTTGTTGATTAAGTTGATGTCTTTAGGTTTTTTGGGAATAAAGATTACTTAAAGTTTGCACTAACAACTTGGGCACAAAAAAAGACATGATTTTCAAATCAGGTGTGAGGTTTTTAGCAATTAATTCCTTACTCTTTTGTACATAAAAAATAAACAAACCAACACAAAGGGCAACAAACTAAATTAACAATCAATAAAGTGACAAAACAAATAAAGGGAAAACAAATTAGGAAAAATGTGTGGCTATCAAATTTGACCGCGCGGCTTGGCCAGACGCACTAGGTGGCTCACAGTAGTCCTCCTCTGGATCATCGGTAGGTGGAGAGGGGGGCAAATCCACATACCAGGGGACACGCTGCAATATGGCAAAATTATGCAACACTGCACACGCCATGATAATATCTATGACCTTTTTGGGGTCATACTGAAGGGCTCCCCTGATATGGTCCAAGCATCTGAAGCGGGTCTTCAATTGGCCAAACTCCCTCTCCACCACGGCCCTGGTCTTCCGGTGTGCCCTATTATATGCATCCTGGGCGGCATTCTGGGGCCGGAGGACGGGCGTCAGAAGCCACGGAAGAAGTGGATAGCCGGAATCACCTGCAAATATTGTAAGCAAAACACATAAATTACACATCACTCCCTAAATTGAATCTCAAAAACGGCCCATCAACATGACTAACCTGAGGCTAGGTCACATTTGCTACACAGCATGAGCATACATATTGCACAGGCAAAAAAAAAGCCTAAAAGCATCTAATAGATGTGTGAACAATTTAAACATCAAAGATGGCGGATGATGGCCAGTCAGCCAGACTGCTAACAGGTATTGGTTTAGGACTGTGCTGCCCAGCATTCTTGGATGTCTTAACTTTTCTGGACCCCCTATCTGCTTTGTCTGAGGCAAAAACAGCTCTAACCTGGCCCCTGCACTTTATCCCGCTCTCCTCTACTCAGTAAGTGTAATGCATCTAAGCAAAGATGGCGCAGACCCTATCATAAAGTCAAGAACATAATTTCAGCCGAGTGTGGGGAAGAGCAATGATTAATTTACTATAAATTCAAATTTAACATTTTGCAAATGCAGGACAAACATTTGGCAATGCTTTGTTGTTTGAAAAATGTAATGGTTAAGGTCGTGTTTCACATGTAAACAAGATGTACAAATAGGCATAGTTTCATACATGGAACACAAACTAAATTCATAGGAATACATATAAAAAAAAATGACGTTATTGGCGTCAACTTACCAAGGAGCCATCCACCGGAAAATTCCCCAGACTCAAACTGACCGTACAATCCAGATCTTCGAAGAATGTAGGCATCATGGGATAAGCCTGGGAACCCGGCGAGGACACTAAGGAACCGCATGTCCGGGGCCACCACTGCTTGGACATTCATTGAGTGGCCCATTTTGCCACAAAAACATTAGCAAGCAAGGAAAACTAGTGAAACACTAACTAATCACACCCTAAGCCAAACCTGTGGGCCAATACAAATAACACTAAGTACATAAGTATTTTGTACACAAAAAAAAGGATATGTATGTTTGAAAAAGTAAAGTTTCCCTTTTGAAATTTTGGAGAAACTAAATACGGTCCATTGTTTCACAGGGACTCTTTACAAGGAGGGAATAATTACAAGGAGGGACTTTTTACAAGGAGGGAATAATTACAAGGAGGGACTTTTTACAAGTTGGGTTTTTAAAAAATGTAAAATAAAATAAGGTAAAGTAATTGTAAAAATGACAGATTGTACTTGCCTGTAGATATACTCCTTGGCTGCCGGAGGCACCAGGGCAACGTGGGTGCAGTCAATGGCACCCATGACGTTAGGCATGTCGGCGATGTTATAAAATGCCAGCTTAATCGCGTTTATGGCTACCATGTCCTCAGGAAAACACATATTTTGTATTTATATATACCGAGTAATGGTAGCCATGCCTTCCAAAAACCTGGATAGCGTGTGGCTCAGTGTAGGCTGGGAGATCCCCACGGAGGGCACCCAGCCTCTGGAACGAGCCGTTCGCCAAAAATTGCAGGCAGCCAAGCATCTTGGTCATACCTGAAATTGCTTGCCCCTTCCTTGTGGTGTGGGCTAACCAGTCGCCGGTGTAATCTGGTCTCGGCACTCCGGACTATTTCAATGCCCATGAGCTGCAGATCCTCATGCTCCTCAAATACACTAAAGTCATAAATAGCTGCTAGTCTCGAGGTCAAAATGGTCCCGTAAGGGGATCGCAAAGAAAACGGGTTTAGAGGGTGGTCCGTCAGCAATCAGCTCTCTGAATGAGACGCAAGCCCATACCAATACCGTAAGTTATCTGAACAAATGAAAAATATCAGATTTTGTTGGGAAAATGATCCGAACTAATGCAAATGATCCGATTTGCTTTCGTTCATCGAAAGCTCATATACGCATTTGCCCGAACGTTCGTACGAATGAAAAATGAACGAAAACCCCCCAAAAAAAGACAAACACACACAAAAACTTTCATAGACAGCTACGGAAGTCTAGACGAATGTGCCTCTGAATCGAGCCCATAGTGTTTATAAGTTATAGAAAAGCATGCTATAACGTAAGCCCATAGTGTTTATAAGTTATAGAAAAGCATGCTATAACGTAAGTTATCTGAACAAATGAAAAATATCAGATTTTGTTGGGAAAATGATCTGAACTAATGCAAATGATCCGATTGGCTGTCGTTCATCGAAAGCTCATATACGCATTTGCCCGAACGTTCGTACGAATTAAAAATGAACGAAAACCCCCCAAAAAAAGACAAACACACACAAAAACTTTCATAGACAGCTACGGAAGTCTAGACGAATGTGCCTCTGAATCGAGCCCATAGTGTTTATAAGTTATAGAAAAGCATGCTATAACGTAAGCCCATAGTGTTTATAAGTTATAGAAAAGCATGCTATAACGTAAGTTATCTGAACAAATGAAAAATATCAGATTTTGTTGGGAAAATGATCTGAACTAATGCAAATGATCCGATTGGCTGTCGTTCATCGAAAGCTCATATACGCATTTGCCCGAACGTTCGTACGAATTAAAAATGAACGAAAACCCCCCAAAAAAAGACAAACACACACAAAAACTTTCATAGACAGCTACGGAAGTCTAGACGAATGTGCCTCTGAATCGAGCCCATAGTGTTTATAAGTTATAGAAAAGCATGCTATAGTTTATTCTTTAGTAGTGTTCCCTAATCAGCGTTTGTCTGTGTCCTAGATTACTGTCACATTTGTCTAAAGTGGAGCCCTGATTTAGAAGACTAAAGCCTAGCTCACCTCTGAACCTGGATCCCAGGGTCACCTATGTTCATGTGTGTGCAGGTGCAGGAAGGGACTGTTGCACTGTGGGGGATCCTTCAGGGCGCATGCATTGTCAATACCAAGCCACCATATCACTGCATTTGGGTATGCCCTGGGCCCCTTTTGACATGACGCCCACCGGTGGTTGATAATGGGATTCTGGGGGGGTGGGGGGGACAAATGCCAGAGGAGCATTCCACCAGCATTTGCGAGCAGCATGGACTGGCAACAACAGTGGTGCCTCCCAGAGCACCACTATGCCATCCCCCCAAATCAGGAGGGGGATGTTTGGACCACCCCCTGGGAAACCCACAAGGATTAGGATCCACTAATACAAAAATCTAGTCAAGGGCCCAAATTGATAAAGGTGCAGCCAGCTTTTTACATCTAGAAATCACAGTCATGCCCATGGTAGGCATGGCTTTGATTGGCCAGACAGGACACGTGACCCTGCCGTATAAAACACTGACCTCAGAGCACTCTGCAATTTTCAAGCAGAGCAGAGAAGACAAGACACGGGTCATTTGCATGCTGTGCCACCAGTCCCTGACGCAAGGGCTCCCTCTGCTACTTCGGTTGACTCAGCTGCAACCACCACCTCCCCAATGACAAGGCCACCTGTCTCCCCAAAAAGGGAGAATATGAGATGATCAGCACCACCAAAACCACCTGCAGCGCCACCATCACCAAGCATGTCCTCACCATCCCAGGGATGCATTCAGCTTTCCATCCCGCAAACTTTAGAGAAAACGGAAGTTGGGCCCATCCTCCTATGAGCTCTGATCTTGAACGCAAGGTTGCTGGCCTTTAAAATGCTCCCATTCCATCTGGTGCAGACCGACAGTTTTAAAGATCTGATGGCAGTGATTGATCCACAATATGCTGCTCCCAGCTGCCACTACTTTTCTCAGCAGGCCATCCCTGTCCTGCACCAACAAGTTGTGAAGAAAATAAGATGCACTGAGCGATGCCATTGTGTCCACATTACCACTGCCAACTGAGGCATAAAGCACTTTGGCACATATCCTTCCGCCACCAAGGATTGCCGA
This sequence comes from Gastrophryne carolinensis, assembly GCA_027917425.1. Lineage (NCBI taxonomy): Eukaryota > Metazoa > Chordata > Amphibia > Anura > Microhylidae > Gastrophryne > Gastrophryne carolinensis. Next base: position 365,888,972 of record CM051238.1, read on the forward strand.
ACATCAGTCGGTGCCTCCTTTCACTCCTACTTCTACTCTGCTTCTTCCTCTCCTTCCTCCTCATGCAGTCAGCGCATCCCCCGCACCACCAATTCAAGCACTGCCATGGGAAAATGGAAGCATGCGGTGCAAAAACTCATCTTGGTGAAAGACCCCCACACCACCCAGGATCTGTGGACTGACATCCAGGAGCAGAAAGATGAGCCGCTGCTGCCATTGCACCAGAAATCTAGCAAGGTGGCGTGCAACAATGGCCGTGACCTTTGTGACAGCATTGGGCCAAGCCGGGTTGATGCACATCCCTTGACTGGTGCACGTGCTTAACTTGGTGGTGCAGAGCTTCCTGGCCAGTTATCCAGAGATGCTGGAGCTGCTGCATATAGTCCATAGCATGTGCTCGCACCTTCAGCATTCCCACCCTGCTGCTACTCGCCTCTCTGCACTACAATGGAACTTTGATCTTTCCATCCAACGCCTCATAAGTGACCTGCCAACCAGGTGGAATTCACTATATGTTGGAAAGGGTGTGTGAGCTGAAGCAGGCAATAGTGGAGTTCTAGCTCCAAAATGTCCAAGTGAGTAGAAGTGCAGACCAGCAGCATTTCACCACCAATGAATAGACATTCATGAGCGACATTTGCACGGTGCTGCATTGCTTCCAGTGAGTGCCTCTATCTATCATGCCTTCCAGGGGTACTTATAGACTCTGTAGTTATAGACTTAGGAACTAATCAGCAAGAGGGGCGGATCCCTTCTCTAATTTGTGCCTAAGCCCCTTATCCTGTGTGTGACACCTAGTGTCTAAAAGCCCCTGTTGCTGTCTATACTCTCAATAAAAACACACTAAAACATTATAATAGGGGTGATCCAATCCATCACCCTGTAACAATACCCTTTATCTATGACAATTATTTTAAACCCATTTAGTTATATGCTGCTGTCATTTTCCCAAAGCCAAGTGCCCTTAATACTGGGATAAAGGCGATCAAAACCCCTTTTTGGGGGGGGGGGGGGGTAAACAATCTGTATGGAAACTGAAGCTGGATTCTTCAGTGACAGGTCAGGCAACCAATCCTGTGCAGCAGTGTGACCAAGGAAGGGAGGGGTGGCCGCGTGTTACAAAAAGCTTGGACCAGTATAGCTTCATATTTTATTAAAGATAGATTGCAAGCTTTATTATTTCGGCATCATTAGGAATGCGATTCTGTGCCTACTGAATTCCCAGCTCCAGCATCTTACAAATCTTTTGTGCTGACTTGCTGTACAGAAATGCTTTCAAAGCAACGTATTGGAAAAGCCATTCTGAAGACAAACACCTGTAAGATCTGGCCATTAGCCTTTGGAAATAACGGGAAAAAGAAACAGATGGGACTTATCGTGTTCTTTCTAGTTTATGTGGAAGGGAGTTCACAAAGCGATCAGAGATTCTCATGCTGCAGATGTAGCAAGCCATCCCGGGGACACCCAGCTACAGTGAGTAACAGAAAAGAACAAAAAGCTCTCCTCCTCGAGCCACACAGAGAGCTATACTCACCATTTATCAGGTCACTGTCTGTGGATTTCTTCAAGTGAACCAAAGTCCATTTAACCAAGCTCTAGACCAGGGGTACTCAACCACTTCTTGAAAAGGTCCATTTAAATGCATCTGGTGAGAGGTGAAGGTCCGGGTGGAGGGATGTCGCGGATGGTAGATCATTTAGGGTAGATCATAAAAAGACTGCTTGCCCCCCCACCCCACTCCAAAAATCCTATACAGGCAAAGGGAGGCCATGGAGTGGATGGGCAAAACAGGGAGGACAGGAATGGATGGGGCAGAGAGACTGGACTGGATGGAGCAGAACTGGATGGGGCTGAGCTGGAGTGGGGGGGAAGAATTGGATGGGGCAGAGAGACCGGGAAAAAAAGTTTGTGTGCAGGGTTGTCAGGGCAGGGGTCCAGAAATCTGGTGCCGAGGTCCGCATTCGGACCCCGGTCCGCCAGTTGAGTATCGCTGCTCTAGACTTTGAAAGGATTGGGTTACAGCTCACCCTATGGGTGTCCTATTGGGAGGCCCTACTGTGAGAAGCCCCAGGGAATCACCATGTATTTGCCTCAATCACAAAGCACATACATGAGCCGCCCCGCTGGCACCTCCAGTGTGCCCATGCACTGCGGCAGGCAGACATAAATGGCTGGCGGTGGGTATGTGCAGCCGGATAGAACTGCCATGCCGCTGGGAGCCGCAGCAATGATGTACGCAATCGCCTACAGCTTACAACTTCTGATTTGTAGATAAAATAAAATAAAACAGTTTAAATACCTATAGAATTACCCACACAAACTGCTATTTTACAAAAAATACCATACCCTTAAAGCGGCACAAAACCACGCAGCACGGGGGGGGGGGGGGGGGGGGCTGTGTGAAACTCCCAAAGTCGCTGGTGAACTCACCTTTTCCGCAGCTTCCTCTGTACTGTTTTTGCTGGTGGACGCATCTCTAGCTTACTTGTAGCTGTGGCACGCTCCCACACCCAGCCATTCAAATAGACTGAGTGCAGGAGCCATGCCCTGGCAAAAGGCTTGTGCGGGCTTGTCACATCAGAAGGCATTCTTGAGATCAGCCATCTTGAAAAGGCCAGGTGGACCTGGGCTCGGTGGAAAAAACATTTTTTTTAATCACTGCAGAGCCGGACACTCAGGTAAGGAGGGTAAAGTAAAAATGATCTCTGTGTCCCCTTTAATAGCTGCCCTGTGGCATTCCAGCAGAAGCAGGTATTAGGCCCTTTATCATGGGGAACAGGAAATAGCCATGAGCCTCAGTGAAGCATGTCTCTTATTGGATGCACTGCAGATCCCACATGTTTTATCTCTGTAATGAAGGGCTCACTGTTGGTGTGAGGGGGTAGGTTAGATTAGTTTAGTGTTAGCTTAGTGATCAATTGTTGCAGTGCAAAAGTGGAAGTGTACCTATACCCAGAAAGGAAGTTTATGTTGTTAAATTCTATCCCCAGCCCAGTCCCCCTAAAAAAGCCTGTGATTCTTTTTTTTTTACTAAAGCCTTTGCCCAATATTCATACAAACGCTCACAGGAATCAGTATGATGTTGAATGGCGGCCATATGCTAATTATTTCAGTTTCGAGCTAAACTGACACATAATGGCAGTTAGGTTGCAGTGTTTTCAGATTTATAGCAATTATTATTACTGATAAGGCTGACATCCGATGCTGAGCTGTGCGTACTATGACTGAATGTATCATGGGGTGTATCATGGAAAGCATCAGGGGGTGCTCAGCCAGGGAGCAATATGGCCGACTACATCTGGTTCCCTCTAGCTTTCTCTCTTTTGCACACTTCCCCTGTCTTTCTCTCTTTTCACATCCTCTCCACCTTTTACTATTTCCACATTTCTTCCATTTTTCTCCCTTTTCCCCTATCCTTTTCCTCTCTCTTTTTTCTAAATGCTCTCTGCCTTACTCTCTTTTCTTTCTCCTTTTTTCACATCCCCACCATCTTTCTCCCTTTTCCCTTGCCCATTCCAGTTTTCTTTCCTCTTTTCCATACTCCCTCCATCTTCCTCCTTGCTCCACATCTCTCAGTTTTTCTCCATTTCTTCTATTTGCTCTGATTTTTCCTTATTGCCTCCCTCTCTTTTGCACATCTCTACCATATTTCTACATTTTGCCCATTCCCACCTTTCTCTCCAAACGTTCTTCGTCTTTTTCTCTTAGGTATCCTCTAAAGGGAAAGCAGGGATGCGGCCGCTATTTGTGCATGCGCCGTTGGACTGGGAAAGAAGGTACGTTTCCGGAAGACCTCAAGGGTTTTACACAGCGGGGCATTCCGGATGCCCAGGGGGGAGTGAGTATGTCTGCCCAGGAGTCTAATAGACTCCATGGTGGGTTTTGGTGCACTTTAACAGCCACCAGTGGGTAACAAAATCCACAGAAGTATCAATCTGCTATTCCCTTCATAGAACTTGAGTAATCCTTTTTTATCATATTATTGCATAGTTCTATTGTTTTCTGCTACTTCTAGTGTATAATGGTTATTTTCTTATATCATTTTTTGAAGAAAACAGGATCTTCCTGGGATTTATTTTGTATTGAACATTTGCTTAAACAATATGTGTCATTTTTCTGCTATTGATCACTGTAACTCATATGTATGATTTTTATACACACTTTTATTTGCATTGAAAAGACACTTGTGTAGTTGGGGCGCATACTTCCACCATTTTTTATATTCTTTCAAGTGGTGTTAAATTAAAATCTAAAAACTGTACAATAATGTTTCATTGTGCGGTTGTCACACTTCATACGCTCCATAGATTCATTATTCAAGTATCTTATCTGCAGGCCAAAGAGCTACTCCCAGGAACAAATATTCAAGATAAATAAATATATGTACATAAAGACTTTCTCACAAGTAACATAGAAACATAGAAACATAGAAGGTTGACGGCAGAAGGAGAGCATACGGTCCATCTAGTCTGCCCTTATGTGTATACTGTATGTACTCTTTATCTTAGGATAGATGTGTGCTTATCCCAGGCATGTTTAAATTCAGTGACTGTTGATTTTTCAACTACCTCTGCTGGAAGTTTGTTCCAAGCATCTACTACTCTTTCTGTAAAATAATATTTTCTAACATTGCTCCTGATCTTCCCCCCCGACTAGCTTCAGGTTGTGCCCCCTTGTTCTATCATTAAGCTCCTTCTTAAAAACACTTCCCTCCTGAACCTTATTCAATCCTTTCACATATTTAAAGGTCTCAATCATGTCCCCTCTCTCCCTTCTTTCCTCCAGACTGTACAAATTAAGTTCTTTAAGTTTCTCCTGATAAGTTTTAAGTTTAAGTCCTTCCACCATTTTCGTTGCCCGCCTTTGGACCCGTTCTATTTGAATAATGTCTTTTTGCAGGTAAGGTCTCCAGAGCTGCACACAGTATTCTAGCTGCGGCCTCACCAGGGCTCTATACAGCGGCATCACAACCTCCCTCTTCCTACTGGTGATGCCTCGAGCCATGCAGCCGAGCATCCTGCTTGCTTTTCCCACTGCCTGGCTACACTGTCCACTCATCTTGTACAATCAGTACCCCTAAATCTCTCTCCTCCGAGGTCCTAGCTAACAGCCAGGAAAGTTTATTCTAATAATGTTTTAGAGCCTCTGCAATTTAAAGCACACAATAAAGTTGAAATTAGGATAATTTTACCTTCCAGATTTATATTTTTGGGGTCTGGGGACAATAACATAACTAGATGTAAATATTAAATGGGACCCTTTCAAGGCTTATACAGCAACTTCTTTCTGTCTTTTATAACTCTGAATGAAGCTAGACAACTAAAGACTGAAAAAGCAGAGAAAGTGTTGCGTCCTTTCTCTAAATGATGCCAAGTGAGCACAAATATGATGAATAAAGTGCAGGAGCAACAATTATGGGGCCTGCTGACCTTCTGGGCCCTGGTGCGGTCACACCCTGCATGCCCCTGCTGGGGGGTTATGCTCTCAGTAATTAGTAAACAGAGTGCACCTGTATGTGATTTATTCTCAGTATATCTACAGCTGTTCTGTGAAGGTCTCAGACGATTGTTAGAGAACAAACAGCATCATGAACACCAAGAAATACAGTGGATAGCATGGGGGCTAAAGTTGTGGTCAGGTGTATTGCAGGGTTAGGTTTAGGCCCTTATTTAAGAAGGGATAGCGTCAGGTAGCGACTGGTTAATGAGAGGTAGCGACTGATAGCGACTGGTCAACGCCGGACACGGCACGCAATTACACATTTATCAAGCAGAATCTGTTGAGCGACTGGAATAGCGCCATGTAGCGTCTGATTCATCATTTTTACAGCCTCAGCGAACAGTGCCAGCGTTCAGCCTTGCACAGCGCCAGGTATGACCTCTCGCTACCTGGCGCTCTCCCATACAATTCAATGGACGATGCTTTTCCTCTCTTTAAATGTTTTTATTTATTTATTTTTTTTCCAAAAAATCACAAATAATTCTGTGACCTCTTCTGGCATTGAAATAGCAGTTTTTTCATAATTTTTTCATTTTTTAAATATTTCCTCAAAAATGACATTACAGGTCTGGCATTAAAGTGTTCATGTTACAATGTTGTTACAATGTAATTCCATATGTTTTCGCTTTGTTACTAGTTGATAGATGCTTGAAAACAGACTTTAAACACACCGCCTCCTGCGCTCTGGGCTTCAAACAAGTATTTTTCAGCGCCAGAGATTTTTGCAGCTGTTTTTTTGCTGAATATGGTGTGAGTCGGTCGCTATGAGCAGTCGCTAACATGCGCTCCCATACAGCGCTGTACTGGTCAAATAGCGACTCCTCACAATGTATTCAACATTACTGAACAGCGACTGAGTCGCTATAAAGAAGCGACTCACGGCCGAGCACTGCGACTACTAGCGGACGCTCTGAAAATGCCTGCTACAGACGCTCATCTGTCGCTACTTGCCGCTAATGATGAATCAGCCTGCCCGTGGTGAGCAGATCCAACCCACAAATTTTGGATCCGTGCCAAACTTTGCGGGTTTGTGCGTCGTGCGGTGAAAGTGTCCCCTTATACCACAACTTGCTGTCAAAACTATAGTGAGAGTGTGCCCCAATATACCACAACTAGTGTGAGGATGGGGGTGAGTGTGCCTCTATAAACCACAACTAGCTGTAAAGACTGGGGTGAGAGTGCCTCTATAAACCACAACTAGCTGTAAAGACTGGGGTGAGAGTGTCCCCTTATACCTCAACTTGCTCTAAAGACTGGGGTGAGAGTGTCCCCTTATACCTCAACTTGCTCTAAAGACTGGGGTGAGAGTGTCCCCTTATACCTCAACTTGCTCTAAAGACTGGGGTGAGAGTGTCCCCTTATACCACAACTAGCTCTAAAGACTGGGGTGAGAGTGTCCCCTTATACCACAACTAGCTCTAAAGACTGGGGTGAGAGTGTCCCCTTATACCTCAACTAGCTCTAAAGACTGGGGTGAGAGTATCCCCTTATACCACAACTAGCTGTAAAGACTGGGGTGAGAGTATCCCCTTATACCACAACTAGCTCTAAAGACTGAGGTGAAAGTGTCCCCTTATACCACAACTAGCTCTAAAGACTGGGGTGAAAGTGTCCCCTTATACCACAACTAGCTCTAAAGACTGGGGTGAAAGTGTCCCCTTATACCACAACTAGCTCTAAAGACTGGGGTGAGAGTGTCCCCTTATACCACAACTTGCTCTAAAGACTGGGGTGAGAGTGTCCCCTTATACCACAACTAGCTCTAAAGACTGGGGTGAGAGTGTCCCCTTATACCACAACTAGCTCTAAAGACTGGGGTGAGAGTGTCCCCTTATACCACAACTTGCTCTAAGCACTGGGGTGTGTGTCAGTACTCCACTTTAATACTACTTCATGAAAGGAAAACAAACTTTTTGTTAGGTTTTTGGTGTTCTGCCTTATTGTTTTCCTCTTCTGGAATGTAAAATAAACATTTGTGTTAGGATTGTGCCCCCAGACCTGTGATATTTCCAAGTTTCCTGTATTCCTGTGTGTCTGTGGGAGCGTTTTTTCTGACCTCAAGTAAAAAGTTCTGACTACATATCCCAGAATCCTTCCACTGTAACAGGTGAGCATGTTAGCAGCTCTAGCTAAGTCAAGCAGCAGTAATGAACCTTCCCAGCTGAGAACGCTGTCAGTAACCCTTTAGCTACTAGAATACAAGATTGTGAACCTCCCGATCTGAATAAGTTGAATTACAGCAGAATGTTTTAAACATGTCGCCTATGTCTAACCATCAAACAGTTAGCAAGCTAGACTGAGGAAGTCTCTGTATCTGTACAGCTAAGGCACTAGTTCATGTACATTGCTAAGGTAAACATAATGTTGCTAGGGAAATTTGTTTTCTTTTACAAGCTTAGCAAGCTTTTACTAGCTTAGCACATTTAAGAAATCATTTTGGAACACAATAATGGCAATTTTAAAGAATTTTAAGAATTACCCTTTAAAGCAAATGGAGTTTAACTCCACTTTAATAGTACTTGTTCAAAGCACTGGGGTTTAAATCATCTTTAATACCAATTGTTCAGGGCATGTGTATGTCACTGCTGCTAACAAATAGTAATTGAGTGTCCACTGGTTCAGGCCACATTGGGCTCTTTTTGGTTTAATAACAAATAGTCCACTGGTTCAGGCACCTGGCTAGGGAGAGGAGACGGCGTCAGTGAGGGACAGCTAGGGAGGGACATCTGCCTGTTGTCATTGCACCCTGAGGATGGGCACATCTGGGCATTTACATCACCTCATCTGTGAGCACCACCTGAATTCTGCTTACTGGGGTTTAGAAAAAACTATTCAGTTGTTGGGGAGGTGGATGTGGCGGTGTAGGTGGAAGAGAGCCAATACTTCAACCACTCACTCAGGTGCCAGCACAGCCAAGTCCAGTGGGATCCACATCCAGTTAATCTTCAGGAATGTCAGGATGTCTAGTTGCCTGTGGATAAGTGAGCTCTCTTGTCGTGTTGACACCCCCCCTATGAAATGCCATGACAATATTTTTCAGCTGAGAGGCATAACCTCCATCTGACCATCTGCTGACAGTGCTTACATAATTCTGATTACATTAAACTTGTAAGATCAAGCCAACGTTTGTATGAGGGAGATTAGCAAAACGAGTGAGTATTATGTAGAATTTAGGAAACCCCAAAGAAGAAAATACAGGGACAAGGTGCCTGAAGACTGTTGTTGATGGACAAGACTAGCAAAAAAGTGACTAGTGATATGCTACCAAGGCAGAAACTAGTGTAACTATAAAACTGAGTCATTTTAACAAAGTGCATGTATCCTTTAACGATGCTAAAGGAAAGATTATTAATGGAAAGGAAATGGAAAGATAGAAAGCAAAGACCAGGACCTGGCGTGAAGGGCCTCATCATGGCTTATACAGTAACACTTTTCTGGTGGTCACATAGCCCGGGGGTGATTCCACTTTTCTGGCTGCCAGTCGACACACAGACCACATAATCGCCACCGGCCAATCGCTGCGACTCATTTTGCCAGGAAATGCCGGAACAATTTAAAGATGCAACAGCATTCTGTTAAAGGACAGCTTTTGCTTTACAAACACATACAGTAGTAGAGGGATTCTTCTACCCCAAAATAAAATATTTGGATATGAGGGCCTATTATTTTTTAGAATTAATAAGAACAATGTACCATGTATTCTGTGGTCTTTCAATTTGGCATTTGGTTGCTTTCGTTGTTTTTCAGAGACCCAAAAACACATCCTAAATTTTCCCCCATAAACTTTAATAGGATTTGGATTCAGGATGCAGAACCAGAATGTTGGTAACTATTCAGCGGAACTGCACCAGAACAAAATAGAGCCAGATTTGGCTCATCACTATTTGTCAGGATTTGTTTTTAAACAGTTTTTTTTACATCTGTTCTTTGTAATCCCAATACACCAGCTACATCATGACATTAATCACGCTGGCATATTTTATCATAGATGACTTCACAAGTGTTGCAGAACAGACACAGATCCCAATATGTATAAACATTTTATTTCAAATAATATAATACAATCACTTTTGTCAGCATAGTAATCCCAACTTCCGCTGCCTCGGCATTCCATGTGCATGTGGCTGACACCTTGCCATCCGGAGGTGATGAAAAGCAATGTGTGATGTGACAGCAAGGTGGGATGTGCCTGGTCTATATGGTAACCAGCATACTCATTGGGCCATTTTGTCACTTGTTGTAGCAACGAGCAATCATCACAGTTGGTTGGCAAAGTGAAAGATAAGGGTCAGTGATCATGGATTAGTTTAGGAACAGGCTTCTCTGCCAGCACATACTATACCAAATAACATCCCCGCCAACAGACCTGTAATACGTGCTATATATTGCAAGAGTTATGGCTCCTCGGTATGACTAGAAGGTGTCAAACTGACTTTAACATGACTGCAAGGCAGCTGACTGTCACATTATAGATACTCTACTGCTGTTAGGTTAGAAACAATAAGGTGCAGCTTGAGGTGCATAGACATTAGTTCCAGATTATAAAGAACTACTTAGGCCCTTATTTAAGAAGGGATAGCGTCAGGTAGCGCCTGGTTAATGAGAGGTAGCGACAGATAGCGACTGGTGAACGCCGGACACGGCACGCAATTACACATTTATCAAGCAGAATCTGTTTAGCGACTGGGATAGTGCCATGTAGCGTCTGATTCATCATTTTCACAGCCTCAGTGAACAGCGCCGGCGTTCAGCCTTGCACAGCGCCAGGTATGACCTCTCGCTACCTGACGCTCTCCCATACATTTCAATGGACGATCCTTTTCTTCTCTTTAATGTTTGTTTTTTGTTTTTTTTTCAAAAAAATCACAAATAATTATTTGACCTCTTCTGGCATTGAAAAAGCAGTTTTTTCATAATTTTTTCATTTTTTATATATTTCCTCAGAAATGACATTACAGGTCTGGCATTAAAGTGTTCATGTTACAATGTGGTTACAATGTAATTCCATATGTTTTCGCTTTGTCACTAGTGGATAGATGATGAAAAACAGACTTTAAACACACCGCCTCCTGCGCTCTGGGCTTTAAACAAGCATTTTTCAGCGCCTGAGTTTTGTGAGGCTGTTTTTTTGCTGAATATGGTGTGAGTCGGTCGCTATGAGCAGTCGCTAACATGCGCTCCCATACAGCGCTGTACTGGTCAAATAGCGACTCCTCACAATGTATTCAACATTACTGAACAGCGACTGAGTCGCTATAAACTAACGACTCACGGCCGAGCACAGTGACTACTTGCGGGCGCTCTGAAAATGCTTGCTACAGACGCTCATCTGTCGCTACCTGGCGTTAGTGATGAATCAGCCTGCCCGACAGGTGGCATTGGCAACTTTAACTGCCCTGCCATTGGTTGGAGGCTCGCAACTAAGTTGGAGTAGCAACAATACAGAGGTTATATAAGGGAGAGACCAACCCTTCCAGAGTGTTCTTCTAAGTTCTAGGCCAAGACTCTGTCATGAGGGGATACATTACAATGTAGTGGAGGAGCTTAGAGAATATAAAATAAACTGTATGCTGTAACCTGTGGATTATGCCTGTACTGAACTGTTTGCTGTTTTACCATGGATGGAAGCCAATCAATAAAGACCATGTTGAGTTCACCTAAGAGTGTCATCTCTGGAGACCAACGAAGTCTGAAGCCAGTAAGTGCACCTCCACCCACACATGCCACACCGACCAGGGGGGCCCCACCCTAGGTCCAAGAACCCCCCCCCCTCGCTCCCCAGAGCGCGTGCCCCCGGCCAGGCACGTGCTCGCTTCATATATACTCTTTAACCAGCAGGACATCCCAAATTAGGATGACCCGGGGTGGGCAGGCAAGCAGGATGTTAGTAATTTTTGCTTTAAATGCTGCTAATAACAAGTCATAGCATAGAAGTTTACATGAAAAGAATTACACTAAACTGCTCTGGATTGCTGAGGACTGACCTCAGATGCTTACTGATTATTTTCAAGCGCAGTATCCAATGCTGTCCTGAGAGACAAGATTCTTAGAATATTGTGTTTAAATTTGTGCTAATGAGATCCATGTCGAACACGGCCTAGTGAAAAAGTATAAACAGTTTCCTCCAGTGTTACACAATCCCCAGAACACCCAGTTTGTGTAGGCCTTAGCCATAGCCAAATCATTTCTGCTGCGGTGGTATTTTCTGCCTACTATTTCTACAAGCGATTCTGCACGTCATTGCTATGGAGCCACATGAGGGGGAGAGGTACCCTAAACTCCAATAAATATTCCCCCAGGATCTGATCTGAGTGAGGTAGCGTATTAGCTGTACAACAAATCATTTTTAGAGATTAGCAATGGCCGCCCACATGTTTCCTTTACCAAATGTATCATTTTCACCTCAGGAGGTATAATGGCTTTAACCAGCAGAATTACTGAAATATGCCTTTGTCCAGTTCAGATGAAGTTCATCTAAAATACAGAGGTAATTCTACTTAGCTCTTAGAATAAAAATTCAGCACTTAAAGAGGAACATCAGACCTTTGCTTATGTTGCTCTGTAAACAGCCCCCCCCCCCCCCAACGCCTTTTGGATGTCGGCATTAAAACGCCGATATCTGGCAGCAGTCTTGGTCCCTTTCCACCCCCCCTAGCTATCGCTGAGTGAAGACTGTGGCTTTAGCTGTACTCACCCTTTTAGGGGTGGCGCGGTGCATGATGTGACGGCAAAATGGAGCTGCCCGATGGAAGACAGTGCGGGACTGAGGGATGTAGCCGACAGGTAAGTTTTAAACTGCTACATTTAAGGGAATTTTTAAACTGCTACAGGGGGAGCGGGGCCGAGCAAGCCAGATTTGGGGAGTTTTTATTAACTTCCCAATACCTCTAATGTTCCTCTTAAAATTCTGCCCAACAATCAGGATTTAGTATTTACTAGAGGTGAATTGAGTTTTATTTTGTTTTCTACAGATGGTCCTGGAAGACATCAGCAACGGAGCTGAAACAGCTCAACTGCATGACCAAGGACAGCTTTGGATCAAGGTAGCCGGAGGACAGGTAAGTATTAGTAGTATTAAATTAAAGTCGAAGCTTTTGTTTCCCATTCTGCTGGGGCATCCCAATTCAGGCTGTATGAGCCCCCCCCAGTTTGCCTGATAAAACTCACCTCTCCCCTGTCCAACAACGCAAGTGTGGGCACTTGTCCAATCAGAGACCTTTACCGGAAACTTTGGGGTTTTGCACAGTGGGGCATCCTGATTCAGAATGCCCCTGGGGAAAGCCAGTGGCTGGCCCTGGAATCTCTTAGATTCAAAATGGCTGGGCCGATTCCAGGCCAGCCGCTGCTGGGTTTTGTTCTACTTTAAATACTTTAAATACTGCTAAAATGGCTGCACACACTACATAATAGCATAGTTCTTGCCCCCCCCCCCCTCCTTTTTAAGTAACAACATCCTTATGACAGGGTAAGTAGTCCCAAGCATTGTGGGAAATGGGAGTAATGATGGCTTCTTTACAGGTACAACAAGAGAGTGTCCGGCCCCATGGCAGCTGCACAGAAGGCTAGGTTGGCAGTTACAAGGGGACTCCCATACCCCAATGTATATCTCTGCAGCAAACAAGGTCATGTAGGCAAAATGTTATACTTACCTTGTACAGCGCCCTGGAACAGGATGGCTCATTATAAATATGTCATTCAAATAATAATAAATGGTCTGTTTTACCAGAATTCATATCTGGCGGATGCCAACATTAAAAAAAATAATTCTCAATTAATCTTGAAAATAAATGTAAACATTTAGGAAAACATAGGCGATCGGCACATTTCATAGAAAAGTACAATAGCCTTGACTGTAGGTCTAGGAAAAACAGGGTCTCACTGCGCCACCTGCTGGCTGTGACATAAATCACACGCTGTTTAAAGATGCAGAAAATGAAACGTTTCTGAAGGCTGTGCTTAAAGTGGAAAAAAAAACTGGGCCTTTAACTTTCCCAGGTTTTATTTTATGGCCCACACATTCGGATGCCCCACTGTGTAAAATCCCAGGCATCGCCGCATTCTGACGCAGGACCAACGGCACCTGCACAAGCTCTCGACCAATCAGAGCAGCCCTCTGAAGTGGCATAATTCAGTGAGCGCCCCATAGAAAACAATCAGAGCCACAGAATGACATCAGGTCGGCAGGAGGCACTGAAAGGACAAGAGCCCGCATATGCGCCATTGGACCGGGAAGAAGTGAGTGATTACCAGCACCAGCTAATAAATTTGTCTGTTGGTGGGGTTTGATTAAACTTTTCATACAACAGGTGAAAAGTTTTAGTCTATTTAAATATAGAGAAGGGGGAGGAAATTAGAAAACTTGATATATATATATATTAGAACTTGAAATATTTTAGGCTATAAAGACTGTGTATACCTATCTGATTGTGCTGCTGTACATCGCTGCATCGCAATACAAATTAAAGAGGCCGATTCATCAATAGCGCCAGGTAGCGACAGATGAGCGACTGTAGCGTGATTTTTTCAGCGCCAGCCAGTATTCGCTGTGCTTGGCCGGCATTAGCTTGATGACAGCGACTCAGTCGGTGTGCGGTAATGTTGAATACGGGCTGGGGGGTCGCTGTTTCACAGGTCCAGCGTTGTATGTGAGCGCCTGACAACGAATGGCCAGAGCGAACGGCTAGCTTCATATTCATCAACAAATCACACTCCGAATGTGCTGTCGCTGTCCATTCCTTGTTTAAGCCCCAGAGCGCTGGCGGCGATGTGTATTAACTAGTTTTTAACCCCTAAACAACCATATTTTTTGAATGTAACATTATACATGTTTTTAGAATCATTTTGTAATATGAATACATTAATCTCAGACCTGTTAGATCAATTCTGCACATATTTTTTTTTTTGTTTTTTTGGACTTAAAAATAAATCCTAACATTGCAGAAGTGTTCTCCGATTTTTTGACATTAAAAAAATAAAAAAATACCAATTAATTATGAATAATTATAGATTGCTCCATTGAAATGCATTGGACATCGCCAGGGAGCGACAGCTCATACCTGGCGCTGTGAGGGAATTTGCAGCGGCGCTGTTCGGTCCAGGCGGCTTCATGATGAATGCCGCGCTAGCCGTCGCTCTCGCCGGCGCTAGCCTCATTTTGCTTGATAAATGCGTCATTGTGACCGCCGCCGGGTGTACTTGAGTCGGTAGTCGCCGTTAGCTGCCGCTACCTGGCGCTCGTCAGACACTACCTGGCGCTATCGCTTGATGGATAAGGGCCAAAGTCCTGCCTAATTCTTCCTAAGGCCCATGTCACATATTTGTGCTGCAATAAGATGTGCCACAAATAAACTTCCACCAAGTTTACATGTATTTTCATCTGGAGGTACTTTGCTGCCCCCATGCTATGAACTGGTATAGAGGTCCCTTGGGATGCTCTAAAGGTTAAGCAAGGCACCTAAACTCCCAACTGCTCACCAAGTGCCATGAATAGGGCAGGCCACCACTCTGGACACGTGTGCACTTACTGCTTCCTACTGACTGGTCTGTAGTGTGTTGCACGGATGGCTACAATGCAGAGCAGGAATTCCTTTGTGTGCCCAACATCTTTTACATACAGGGACAGGTAGTACTATTATACTAGAAAATAATAATAAATATAAAATAATATATATAATGAACTCCCTTCCCCTTTGCACCAGTTCTCTCTAAACACTGCTCCTGCATACCACCAGCAAAGGAGCCTGTCAACAGCATCAACTCAATATAGGGGGGTTATTTAAGAAGGGATAGCGCCAGGTAGTGCTTCGTAGTGGCTGGTAGCGTCTGGTGAACGCCGGGCGCTGTACGCAAAACCATGTTTAAGAAAGCCATTCTGTTGAGCGCCTCTAACAGCGCCATGTAGCATCACATGTATCACTAGAGGTGGCTCAGTGTATAGCGCCGGTGCTCTAGGTTCAGGAGTGCCATGTAGTACCTGTCGCTCTGTAGCACTCTCCTATACATTTCAATGGGGTTTTATTTGTTGGTGTTTAAATAGCGTTTGGGGCAATAAAATGTTATTTTTTTTGCTCATATCATTGTGTGACCTCTCCTGGCTGCAAAAAAACACTTTTATACATTTTTTTTTATATATGTTTATGCGGAATTGGATATCATTGTCACAGTGTTAAAACAATGTCATTGCATGTGTTTTCGCTTTGTTACTGGTGTATATGTTTTCAACTTTGTGTTTAGACTTTGATCACACAGTGTCTGGTGCTCTATGCTAGAGCGCCCAACTCATCATACAGATGCTCATTTGGCAATATCTGGCGCTAGTAGTGAATCAGCCTCGGGGAGGCTGATTTATTAATAGCGACATGTAGCGACAGTTGAGCGACTGTAGCGGTATTTTCACAGCGCCCGCTAGTAGTCGCTGTGCTTGGCCGTTGTTCGGTTGTTGACAGCGACTCAGTCGGTGTGGCGTAATGTTGAATACAAGGTTACGAGTCGCTATTTCACAGGTTCCGCGATGTATGAGTGCGCATGATAGCGACTGGTCAGAGCGACCGGCTTCCACCATATTCATCAAAAAATCACGCTCAAAAAATTCAAGCGCTGTGAAATGCATGTTTAAACCCCAGAGAGCTGGCGGCGATGTGTTAAAAGTAGTTTTTTAACCCCCAAACCACCATATTTTTGGAAACCAAAAAAAAAACAAGTTTTTAAAATAATTTAGTAATATGAATACATCATTATCTAAAATGGCAGAAGTGGTCACAGAATTTTTCACATTTAAAAAAAAAAAACATTAATAACAATTAATTATTAATATTTAAAGATTGTTCCATTGAAATGCATTGAAGAGCGCCAGGTAGCGAGAGGTCATACCTGTCGCTGTTCAAGGTCGGACGCTGGCGCTGTGGGCTGAGGCTGGAATAATGAGTCGCTATATGGCGCTATCTCAGTCGCTAAGCAGGATTGGCTTGATAAATGTGTGATTGTGGTGGGGAGGCCGGCGTTCTCGTGGCGGGGCCCGTCATTACTGGTCGCTCACCAGTCGCTACCTGTCGCTATTTCTTCATAAATAAGGGCCATAGTCTGCTTTCCAGCTTGCTTCAGTTGGCCTGGGAATCTACATCAGATGAAATGTCACAGCTGTGATACACCTGACTGGATCAAGAAAGAGGACATGCTGTAGCTGATCAGCTTATGCCCCCAAGCTGCAGTCATTTTTTACTGCCCTTCCTCTTTAATTACCCATACATCATAAAAAATATGACCACACATATTAACACTGAATAACACTTTAACTGTGGACTCATTCCTTATCAGGCTGTTGTGTGCTCAACTTCAGGATATCCCGCTGTGTGAACCCAGTGGAAATGCAATGGGGGTTTGAGGCATCACCTCTATATTCAGGACATATGGTCATTTTACAACTGGGGCCCTGCCCCGGGTCACAGGCTGAATGGTAGTAGTGAAATGTATGTATGCATTTCTGAATGGCTGACATGGCTGTGCACAGCCAAAGGGGAGCAACCAGCCGCTTATGCTGTATTAGGCTTTACTAAGCCACTCTGCTGTCACCTCTGATGTCAGAGTGGCTTAGTAAAGCTGAATGGAGCACTAGCCTGATTGGAGGAGAGCATGTGCATGTTCAATGGGATCACCAGCAAGTTCAGAATTATTATATTGAAAGGGTGGCAGAGTTAGGTGAGGAGTAGAGGACAGTGGAGGGGTTAGCTGATCGGTAGAGGACAGCGGTAGGGAGTGGAGGAGTTAAGTTAGTGGTGGAGGCCAGCAGCAGGGGTGAAAGGTTTAGGTGAGCAGTGTAGAACGGCAGCACTGAGGGTGTTTGGTGAGTGGGGCAGCAGCAGGGGGTAAAAGACAGCGGCAAGGGATAGAGGGCAGCAGCAGGGGTTTGAGGGGTTAGGTAAGTAGAAGAGGAGAGCGGCAGGAGATGAAGCGTTAGGTGAGTGGTAGAGGATAGCAGAAGGGGTGGAGGGGTTAGGTGAGGGGTGGAGGACAGTGGCAATTAGGTGAGTATTTGGCTGCATTGGCATTTAATGACAAAGTAGATCTCAGACCATATTTCTTATTCTCATTTCCTAATCAGACGGGGTAAGTGATGGCGATAGTGTATGTGGAGAGGCAGTCTTACCCTTGCAATACTTGCAGACTTCATATTATCCCTGTAAATAGCCCATTTTGGACTGATGGGGGTCAGATGGTGCCATTGTAAATAAATGTTCATAGTCTTTTTTGGTATTGTTTTTACAGGTAGTTTTTTTAAGCTATACATTGTATCATACACACCATGATGCTTAGCAGCTTTCCAGGTGGATTGTGTACATATAAATTATCTTTATTTTACCTTTTACATCCGTCTTGTTACAAATGTGACACACTACTGTCTGTATAAGATTCTATTGTGAAAAGTTACCTCTGTATTACTACACATATCTGAATGTCCAGATCTCATTTCTGTCTTTAAAACCTACAATTCATGTTTTACATATTTTAATGTCATTGGTGTGCATCTGTGATCCCCTTTTTGATTGTAAAAAAAATGCTCTGCCCTTCTCATTGGGGGGGGGGCACCTGGGAACCCCCCCCCCCCCCATGCCCCTTAGGTTCGCCCCTGCTTGATATACCACAAAAACCACTTGCAAGGCAAAGTCTCAGCATAAGCAGCATTTGTTCCTTTTCACAGTTCTTAATAGTGATGGACTAAACCAAGAATATTTGACTCAGAAGGTATGAAACTATTTTCCACATCTGAAGCTGAACACTATTAAAGTCCATTGCTGGCCTCCATATCTGCAGGTGTACCAGAGCCATGCCTATGGGATCCAGGCTCTTCCCTGCCCCTGGGGCCTATAAGTGGGGGACAGTAGTTGGGCAGGGTAATTGGCAAGTCACCCACAACAACTACTCCACACCAAAAATGTAATAACTGCTGAAGGACATTGGTACATGTGTCAGGGAGAAGGCTGACTGTTTGGCCTCTAAGCCCTGAGCTCCCAGGCCCTTCAGTATGCCTGTGCACTGGGCTAGAAGGAGGGGGCACATTTTTAAAGTAAAAAACATTGATCCTACTCGGATCTGGCTGAGCTTAACCAAATAGGCAATATTTGGGTCCAATGAAAGAATGACCCGCAGCCAATACTCACCACTATTTATGAATAGTTGACACTGCCACTTTGAGTTAGGTGAGTACCAAGAAAGGCAGCCAAATTCACCAAAGGGACCCTGATATTTCAGCTTTATAGGGCAAAGATTTTTATGGTGGCCCTGGGCTTGGTTAACTGATATAGTTGTCCTTGCAACACTCTAATTGTATGTGACAAGGAAGGTCATGTGGAAATATGCGTCTGAATGGATTATGCAACACATATATACATCTCAAACACTTAATGATGCCAACCAGCTTTCTTTGAAGCAGTTTTACTACATAAATTGTAGGTGCTTACAGTCCATCCTTAATAATTATATTTATTTAATGCCTATCAAAAATATGCATATCCCTATAAAAATAAAAGTGATGCTTGGTGGAAATGAATCCGGTTTAGGTATTGATGTACAGCTGTCCGCAGCAGTGCAGTTCAGCCATAGTATAAAATCTTGGTCCCTTGCTGATCCAGGGTCTAGTCTATATCCGTCACTAAGGGTAAGAACCCATTTACTCCGGCTTGTGTCCCATTTGGCTCGTTGCTCTCACAAAGCCTTGGATTTCCTGCTCCAGAAGCTTGTTCCGTTTCTCTGCATCATCCCGCGACCGTTCCATGTTCTGCAGAGTGATTTCTAGAGCCTTCCTCTGATTTCTTTCTTTTTCTAGCTCTTCATTCAGTTTCGCCACTTTTTTCCACACTTCAAAGTTTTCTTTTTCCAAACTAAATGGAAGAGCAAACAATTAGAATACAGAATTCACCACGGATTTTGCATTTTAGAGTAGCTGAATGAAAACCATAAGGAAACAGGTAAATGACTTCTAAGAAGCAATTCTGAGCTTCAGTTATTTGCCTCTAAACTGAAAAGTGGCTGAGGTTTGTTGGTGTATTAGGAGCAATCGTGCCTTGGATCGCTATTCTTTATTGAGCAATTACTAGCACTATCACTAGGGATGAGCGAACCGGTTGGGATGAACCGGAATTCGCTCCGAATTTCAGGGAAAATTCGATTCGTCACGAACCCGAATTTTTTTTGGTTCGTGCCGATTGAATTTTCCCTGAAATAAAAAAAAAAATGCCGGCATGGTGGGAGCGGGCAGGCTTCCGCCGCCCGCTGACAGAGCAGCCGGCCTGCCCGCTCCCACCATGCCGGCATTTTTTTAAAAAGCAAACACTTACCTGCATGGTCGTAGCGTGGACGCCGGCGCCGCTCTCAGGCGCCCTCTGATGACGCGTCCTCTGATGCCGTGTCCTCTGATGACAGCTGAGAGCGGCGCCGGCCTCCACGCTACGACCATGCAGGTAAGTGTTTGCTTTTTAAAAAAATGCCGGCATGGTGGGAGCGGGCAGGCCGGCTGCGCTGTCAGCGGGCGGCGGAAGCCTGCCCGCTCCCACCATGCCGGCATTTTTGCTTAAAAAAAAATGCCGGCATGGTGGGAGCGGGCAGGCAGTCTACGCGATGAGCGATTCGTGAAAGTTCGATTCGGGCGAACCCGAATTTCTTGGGGAAATTCGGCGAATCGCCCGAATCGAACTTTCAAGAAGTTCGCTCATCTCTAACTATCACAGCTAAAATGCTGTCTGATGTGGGTGCCAATGTTTAAATGGCCGTGGGAGCTTCCAGGAAGTAGCTGCATGAAAACCATAAGGAAACAGGTAAATGACTTCTAAGAAGCAATTCTGAGCTTCAGTTATTTGCCTCTAAACTGAAAAGTGGCTGAGGTTTGTTGGTGTATTAGGAGCAATCGTACATTGAATCGCTACCTTCTCTGTTGAGCAATCACTAGCGCAATCACACCTAAAATGATGTCTGATGGACTTTCACAGCAATTGCAGAGTGCAATGATTGATTTAATAGGGCTGACAGTTACTGGACTGCTTGATGCTCATACAGGCTGCTTAGAGGCTGCAGTTCCTATTCACCATCAGGTTGCCAATGCATCTTAAACCGGACCTTCACACTAAATAAGAGCTTATCTTATATGTTCCCCCCACCCTGTACATACAGATTGCCCACATTAAAAGTCATCCTACCTGCAATCTACTGCATTTTCTGAGACTTTAAACATCCAATATGGCGGCCCATGGAGTCTCAGGTTTGCAAACAGGAAGTGTCCTCTGACTGTGTTGCTCTGCATTTTGGGATTGATGTCCTTTCCCTGACCCCAGTTCTGCTTTGTCTGTGCAAAGCACAGCTATAACCCTGCCCCCAGCAGTTTTCCCCCCTCTTCTCTCCTCAGTATGTGATGCTTCTGAAGTTCTGAGCCAAGATGGCTGCGCCCGTATCCTAGAGTCCTGAACAGCTGCAGCCCAGTGGGGGAAAGAATAATAAGTAAGCAATTAAAAATGTAAATATATTCATTTTAGATGCTGAGGAATAGTTTTTTTTATGGGTTTGGGCTTTCCATTAAATGATGCTGAAGGTCCGCTTTAAGACAGAGAGGAACACAGCCTTGTCAGCAAGGAAGGATGGCCTCCACCTGACTGCTCCTCCATCTGCCTTTTTTAGACTCATCTGAAGTAGGTGTTGTTTGGGGTTGAGAAGTGTAAAGGAGACTTTTCACTTGACGCTCACAAAACTGAGGGAGGGTAGGCTGTGCAGTGTAGTTCCCCAGCCATATGAAGAGAGAGCCTTGATCCTTCAAAGGCAGCTTAGACATATAGATTCCTAGGCTAGTAGACAGTAGCCAGGGTTCTACTATATTTTCTACAAGCCTCAGTTGTCCCTCTCTGACCTGGGGAACTACAAGCCCCAGCTGCCTGTCTCTGACCTGGAAAACCACAAGCCACAGCTGCCTGTCTCTGACCTGGAAAACCACAAGCCACAGCTACGTGTCTCTGACCTGGAAAACCACAAGCCACAGCTGTCCATCTCTGACCCATGGAACTAAAAGCCCCAGCTGCCCCTCCCTGACCTGGGGAACGACAAGCCACAGTTGTCCCTCTCTGACTCAGCGAATTACAAGCCCAAGCTGACCCCTCTGTAACCTGGGAAACTTCAAGCCCCAGCTGCCCCAAGGGGAGTAGCAAGCACTCAAAGGTGCATAGTGTGGCCATAAGTGACGAGATATATTGATTTGGGATACCCCACCATGAATACACCTCCCACAAAGCCATACTCGGGCCACCTAATTATTTCTGCATGTCCTGGTCCCTCATCACTGCCAGCAGCCAATCAGAGAGTGAATAATTTGGCCTGGCATTAATCCCATATTGCAGTATCTATACAGTATTATAATTAGCATTCCCCTTAACATGGCAGGGATATGTAGAGAGGGCCGGGGTCATAGTCGGTCTTTGGGGTGTGCAGTTGAACAGGGAGCCATCCCAACCTCTCTGTAAGTGCTCCCACAGCTGGTCATCTCTCCCTTTGCAGATTTTTCAGTTAAAGCAGGACAAAACCTTGGGGTGTCGGCACTGCAGTCTAAAAGACTCCCGGGCTTACCCTGACGAAGCTCCGGTCGGCGGAGCGAAACACATGCCGACCAACCCGCGCTCCCCGCCCCCCAGCCTCCAATGCTCGGTGCCTGCACGTGCTATGTTCAGTGTGCCCTATGCCAGTGGTGGACTGTTAGGTACCGCGGAAGAGTCGGCGTGAGGTCTGTGACAGGCGGCCTGTATCTTTTTGTACCCTGCGGTGGTGAAACGTGGATGCGCTGCGGCGCCAGAATCAAGATAAGTACTGTCTTCCATTTTTGGGCGGGAGTTTTGTGCTGATTATT
The DNA here is from genome assembly GCA_027917425.1 of Gastrophryne carolinensis. NCBI lineage: Eukaryota > Metazoa > Chordata > Amphibia > Anura > Microhylidae > Gastrophryne > Gastrophryne carolinensis. Next base: position 365,911,344 of record CM051238.1, read on the forward strand.
CAGATCGGTCCACAGAATCATCTGTGGCATAACCTTTGGATTCCTCAGCGAGCACTTATTACTGTGGACTTGAGGCGCACACCCTGGAACCCACTTGGAAGCCATACCTGGATCCTGTTTCCCCCTTATACTTACCTTAACTGGCCAGATACCGACAAACAGCGTCTATAGAGACCATTATAGCCCCCGGCTGGGGTGTCTTACTTTCGGGATCTCTGCAAATTAGGCCAGTGAGTTGTGAGGTGTGGAGTGGCGGTGGCGTGATTGTGTGGCTGTGGCTGCATGGATGGGGGGGCCCCCGTGTTTTAAATCACTTTATATATGTCTTTTATTCAACTGTTGGTATAATGTGTTTGTGCATTTTGATAACCATTAAAGCTATTGTATATATTGTCATTTGACTTTCCAGCCATTTTGTGCCAGTCCCACGCTAAACCTTGTCTCTTTAGTGTTTGTTATTAGGTATAGCTTGTGGTTTGTGGGACGCCCATAATTTTGGAGGTAGTGTACAGGCTATGTAACAATGGAATCTCCCCTTCCTTTTATTTGTTCATTTCTCTGGCCTTCCCCTAGGCATCCTAAATCCCCCGAGGTAAACTCCCTTTTCTTGGCGGCTCCCACAGAATTTAAACATTGGCACCCACAGCCCCAGCATCTTTTGGCTGAGAACTGCGACTATTCGGCAGAGAAACCAGAGTGGCTGCTCCCGCTCAATATTACTGAGCTCTGTGTCTAAACAGGGCCATATTGCTGATCATCAATATGCACAGCATTTGGCGCTGATTGAACGACACACATGCGCTGTAGGCCCGGGGTAGGTTCCTGTGGGCAAGCTGGGGGTTACACATAGTGAGGCATCCTAAATCGGGATGCCCCTGAAGCAAGAAACAAAACCTGGGATAGTAAAAAGTACCTTATATACCAGATAACTCCCCAGGGTAGACAATGAAAGGTGAACAATTTAAAAAAATGACATTTGTATTTATTATCTACCTAGGGGGGCAATTCAGCATCAGGTGTAGAAAAATTAAAGAAGCACTATCGCAAAAAATTGTCCAATGATAAAAATCCATATAAATATGCTGGATGGCAGGAGGAGAGGTCATATATAAACCCCGCATCAAGAAATATCCAGCAAGGCCTGTTTTTTTATTTTGATCAAAGTAAGAGGGAATCATGGGTGACAGGCTCTGTCACCTCTGATAGACTACACCTGTCACCCCTTGATTTTATTCCTACCATGAGAGAATAAACTACAAGGTTGTCGGGAGTTTTAATCAGTTTGGATGTATATTAGCTGACATGTTAATATGGATTTTTAATGTTACACAATTTCGTGCTCCTTTAACTTCATTTTCATTTTTTATATCTTACTCCAATGTGCACTATTACACTATTTACACTATTATTTAGTTAATGATGTTTAGAAGCTATATATTTCCCGGAACATAATAAGTAGCGCAAAACTTTATCAAATAAACTTTAAAAAATAAAATATTTGAATTTCCCTATTAAATCACAATAACTGGTGTTACCTTTTTACCCGATCCACCAGTTGCTTGTTGTGGATCTTCATTTCCTCCAGTGTGCCGGACAGCAAGCTACAGTTGTTGTCATCTGTATTCTCAATAATGGGGCAGTTTACACCATTTCTGATATCGCTGGGCCTCTGCTGGGTAGGTTCCTTGTCACCTCTGTTTACAGAACAGTGATCAATAGGGCAAGACCATTTGCTGTTATCACTGTCGTTTGGAAGACTAGGGACGTTATCATAGGTTGACGTGCGGTGTTGGGAAAATTCTTCTGATAATGTCCTTTTATGTTCCGGAGAAAATAGAAATGACTTTTTCCCAGTGGGGGATGACCAAAACTCGCCACTAAATATTTCTCCTTTGGTAAAAGTGCCAGCATTATCTTGTTTTCTGAGAGCATTCAAGTTTGTAGTGGGTAGAGTTTGAGTTCGTTTTCTAGGTGATGTACACCATGACTCGGAATTGTCCGGTAAAGAAGTGCAATAGTCTTCATTAAGAGAGAGACTTTCATCAGAGGTAGAAGAGCCACATGAACCACTTGGGCATTTCTTAGAAAAAGTAAATAAAAAGAACACATTATTGTAAAGCCAAAACTGACTGTGCACAAATTAAAACCAATAACATGCAAAGTTTAGGGCTGGCATGTTTCTAAACAGTTCCTTGGTACCTCCTTTTCTAATTCAATCAGCTGTTCCTAAAATACAAATTTCTTTTTACGTTGAAAAACAAGAAATTTCTGTATATACAGAAAAATAGGTGGAAGAGATTAGATAGCTAATCGTAGTTTTCAGTTTGGAACTAACTGAGGGACATAAATTATCATTGTACAGCAGGGGTCCCCAACCTTTCTTACCTTGAGAGCCACATTTATTATAAGGAGATTGTCTTAAGCCACACTCGGCATGAAGATATTGGCAAAAGTTAAGTCAGAGGCGTAGCTAGGGGGGAGCTGGGGAGGAACTTGCCCTGGGTACAGCAGGTCAGCGAGGTGCCAAAGGGTGGCCTGGGCACAGGTGGGGGGCGCCATTTTGAATCCTTTCCCCAGATGCCAGAAAGCTTAGCTATTCCTCTGGATAAGCTTTTACGCTTTTCTACCTGTCAACACATTAATTCCAAGCCGGCCATGAGCCACACAGCAAGGGTACGCGAGCCACAGGTTGGAGACCAGGATTGTACAGGGACAGAGATATGGCATTTCAAACATCAATCTTCTCACCGGTTGAGCATTTTGGAAAGTAAATTTTAAAAAAGTAAATAAGCATGTACCTAAAATATCTCTGTAGTATGTTAAGCCACACTATATTTGAGCCAGAGCTCCAGCTATTTCTGCAATGGTGAATAAAATTAAAACTATATATTTAAACCTGAACTAAAGTAAAATTTAAAAAAACAGTAATCTGCCTTTATAGCACTAGACTCCCACTTTAATAAGTATCAGCGGCAACACTATACCACAGAATGCAGCTGCCTGGATACCCACTGGGTTCTTCTGGGTTGCACATGCTTTATTACCACAAGCAGTCTATCATGCTCAGTGGCAGCTGAGCACATTAATGTGAGATCCCAGGAGAGGTGAGAATCTGGGACGCCCCATTACTGGGTTAGCGGAAAGAGGGAGTCCGGTCATTTCTGACCAGATTTTCTCTTTTACAGAGAAGTTTGTCATGACATGGTGTCTTCATGTACTTGCATACCACATTAGAAATCATCAGCAATGTGTAAGACATACTTTTCTACATTTGGGACAGGCACTCTAGGCCCATCATGTAAGTATATTTGCATTCCTGGCCAGGGTTACTGGAAAGTAGGGCCAAAGTTAGGCCAAACTTTGAATAAATGTTCGGGTTCAGGGACCCGAACCTCATGCCCAGTGAAATCAGTGGGGACCTGAACTTTGAAGAGGGGGGAAGAGTAGCAACAGAAAGCGCTGCTGTAACCTACCTCAGCCCCGCGATCCTTCTGCTGTCAGTGGCTCCCATGACTCCCATGACACTTCTAGTGCGCACTTTTCTGTGTTCAGCCCGGACGCTAAACTCTAACTGGCTTTTCGCCTATCACTACTTACACATTTGACTATGATGGTGTCTTCTGAGACACCTGCTACTACAGTTATATATTATAATAAATAATGATAATCCCTGGAAAATAAGATACACAAGCTACACTGTTTAGTGTAAAAAGGAATCTTAGAGAATGGCATGTGTATGAATCCTGGATGATTTAAATCTTGCTCTCCAAATCTCAAATGTCTGACTATAAAATCTAACATTTTAAAATGCTGGGGTAATTTTGTGCGAGCATTGTTAAAGCGGAACAAAACTTGGGATTTTCAGTATCTCTGGTTTTGTTTCGTGCCTTGGGGCATCCTGAATTGGGATGTGGAGGCCAGATGTTGACATCACAGAGAGCACCAGGAAGAAGGTGAGTGTTGTGGCTTTCATCAATAAAGCAAAATGTTTTTGCTATTCTGTCTTTGCTAATATTACGTGTTTATGTAATACAGGTAATATTCTAATATCTACTAATATCTACTGCATGTAGTTTTACCCCAATGGATTTAGGCAGGTCTGTTAAAGGTGACAAGCTCTCTTCAGCTGCATCCCAGCCAACTGAGCTGCGAGGCAACTGCCCCATTTTAATGTCATTCTTCTGGGCAGCAGATTCCTCAGGCAGGTCGTTAATCTTAGGAAAGAACTTCTCATGGTGGCTGATCATGACCATCATCAGCTTCTGGATCTGAGGAGCACCTGCAGAAAGATCAATAGTGTCATTCTATGTTTCAATGCTCAAAGCTATTTACTGTAGTTTTGCAGTTCCCGTTTCAGATACTGATTTTTACGTTCAAGGGCCACTTTTCTTGGTGCAAAAATAAAAGGAAAAGCAATTAAAAGAAACTTTACTTTTTTAAATTGTTTGGGAAAAAAATAGAACCTCTCTATCTTCCTTGTTCTGTGGAAATTAAGCCTTACAGACAATGACAAGGCTGCTCTCTTCCAGCCACTTTGGTGTGGTGCCATAATACACAAACACACCTTTCATAGATGTGCTGGCCACAGTAACATTTCCAGGACAAACTCTTGTGTCTGTATTGTAATTAACTCAGCCAATGTTTGACAACCAAAATGACAAGTATTATTTAGGATGTGCTAAGGAACAAATAAAAACTTTACATTAAAATTATAAGCTGGGATGTATTTACCACTAGGCACTAGGGGGCCTGTGTCTAGGAGGGTATACCCCCCGAAAAGCGTCATTCACATGTATCAATTCTTTGGGTTATGGATTTGGATTTTACGCTGATTGAATAAAGGAAGATTTTATGGGAACTTGCAGCTGGGGCTGTTGCATTTGTATTCACTGAGGAACCTGGCCAACTCCCTGGTTCAGTTGGTTCTCTGTCTCTTGGAAGTCAGTACAGTGATGAGCTGTCCATTTTTTTGATTTTGCTGTGTCCAGGGCAGCAACTCTTAGGATGAAAGCTCAAAGGCAGTGTCCACTTTTGGGGACTTTCGTTAAGACCTCAAGATCAGGATGTGGAAGTGGGAGCGAGAGTCCCCACATACTTTTCACCCACTTCTGCGCTGCTACTCGCTCACCTGTAGCAATGGTATGAGAAGTTGGCAAGGCAGGTGGGTGTAGCCTCAGCACAGAGCACTCATTTTGACTTCAATGGCCACCTATACACCAGTAACTTCTTGAAATCAGTGGGAGCACTCCATACTGTCCCATCAAGGAGGATGGGAACAAAAGGGGGGTGGTCAATAATAGGTGAGGTTTGGCAATTAAAATGTTTCAAGGGGCAACAACCTTAAATAGAGCTGTGGCAGTAAGGTTTCATTACCTCTCATCAGGGCTACCGGTTCCTCTATCTTTGGCTTAAGCAGATTGACACCAATGACCATTGCTAAGTTCTCTACACTCATTTTATTGACATTGGAGTTTCTTTGTACTTTGTAGAGAAATCTGAAATAATTCAAACAAGGGGAAAGTATTAATACAGGAACAGAGCCATCCGATATGTGAAAGAGACAAAAAACATAGAAGAGAAGGAGATTGTAGAGAGATGTACAGGACATGTAGCATGCAAACTCTATTACATATATATATATATATAATTAAAAACATGTTATAAATTGCCTGCACTGTGAAAAATACATGCAAAGGACTTGTGTATAAAGGATAAAGGAACAACAATGGCCTCCACTATAACACTTCCTGATGTCTTACCATATGTACTAGCCAAGCCCTTTTTAGGAACTCTCTATAACCAGGGCCGGATTAAGGAAGGGACAAGACAAGGATTTACAGTTACCTACACTGGGCCTCCACTAGACTAGCTGCCAAGGAGCCTCCACCACACCTTATCCGTTCAGCCACCCATTATGTTTACTTACTATACAACTGCCAACCTGATTAGGCAGATGAAATAAAAGAGCCTCTTTGAATATGAATAATAACGCCTGATCTGATCTACTAAATCTCCAGGGTTGCTATGTGTATGGTCAGTGTTAAACAGGAACCCTGTTCACACAATAAAAGTCATACCAGTCTATCAACTGATAAATAATCAACAGTGATTGTAATGTGTGGTAGAGTGTAATTGGCCAAGAATGCTCTAATTTCTCTGTAATTGGCTAACAATGCGCTAATTTATCTAAGAGATCTATCCCTGAAAAACTATTTCAGGTATTTATGCTACTTAATTTAAAGCACGTATCTAGGGTTTTGTGATTAAAGGGACATCAAATTAGGTCTTCTTTCTGATCTCCCCGTACAGGCTGTGAGAGGCTATATTTTTCATTCAGCCTGCTTTATATTACTTCATATGTTTTAGTAAGCTTTCTCACTTTTGCTGGTCCTCCTCAGCAACAGAAGACGATGCATCCCTGAATGTTTCAGTTTGAAAGTCCCCTCAGAAGTGAATTAATTTGGTGGCTTTAAAAGATGAGTCAGAAGAAGGGGCAAGTTCCATAGAGTTCATCAGGAAAAGCAAAGTGCTGGTGAATGAAAGTTGCAGCCCCTGACAGCCAGCATGGAGCAAGTAGAAAGCAGACTAATTTAACCCTTCTTCTTACAGGATTAAATAGTCCAAATTAGATAGATTTCAGCTTTCAAATAGTAAGTACAGTATTTTTATTAGATTTGGACTGCCATAATCGAGATGATCAGTTCTGGACAGATGAGCTTTTTATATTGGCTGATGTACCACTACACCTTTGCCAATGTTTGTTGATTATTGTACCCTACCTATAGATGTCAAGTCACCAGTTTTCCAGGGAGTCACCCTGTTTGAACCCCCTTACCCGGTCACCCTGTCAGCAGATTAAATCACCCTGCAGTCCCGGTGCTCCAGACATGTCAGTGTAGACAAGCACTTGCATCCCCTTCTCTGGCAGAACAAAAGGTGGCTTTACACAGACTCAAGGAGGAGGATGAGCCACTTTTAGCCCCACCTATTATTCAGTATCTCCATGAGCAGCCTGTCTGCTTGATAAACAGCTCTCATGGTCAGCGAGCTGGTGTGTTAATTGCTACTGCCCAGCAATTTATAATCTTGCTGCCAATGACATTGCATGGACTTCTGCTTTAAATCGGAACAAAACCCACCGTGGGGCAGCCTGGTTTCCCCCAAGGCATCCAGAATCAGGATGCCCCTCCCCGGCCCTGGTAGTCACCCATCTTTCCCCGGGCCAACGTCGCGGGCTCTTGTCCAACCAGAGCTGCTCGCTGAACTAGCGTCATTTGGCCCGGTGTCTCTGATTGTTTACTAAGGGAGGTAAGAGTGGCCGCATCCCTGCATCTTTGGACTATGCATGGGCTCCTGCTCTAGCCATTCAGGCTGGGGTGCAAGCATGGGAAAGCAGGTAATTTGGGGGGTTTCACACAGTAGGGCATCCCAATAGGGGGTAAAGAACAAAACCCAGGAAAGTGAAAATCCCGGGTTTTGTTACGCTTTAAATGCTAGGTGCATTTTTAGCACAGCTACCTACGAAGGTTTTGTAAAAAAATATTTGTTCCAAAAAGCCAGCAGGTAAGCCATGCCCCTAAACCAAACCCCTGCCATGCACATCACCCTGTAAACTTGTCTCTAAGTTTGGCATCCCTGTCTACCCTATCCTGACACATTCAGCAGACTTGGTACATTCCCTGCAATACCAATGTATGGTATGTATTGGTAGTGGCAGTGAAACTAAATAAAACCATAAAAAGAGTAATTTAATAAGAAAGGAGGTTTGGTGATGGTGTTACAGTAAATGGCCATAAGGGGGGGGAGTGTTGTATAACAAATGGAATTAGTTCAGAAACAGAAGGCTATAATACAGACAGTAATAAAGTGTTGAGTGGAAGCTCTGGTGATTGGATTATTAGTTAGGGAAGCCACCAGTGGGCATAAAGGGGACCCCCAGTAGAGGGGGAGACAGGTGTGTGACAAAGGCTCAGAGGGACCGACGTGTGAGAGAAACTCTTAAAGTGGACCAACACCCAGGATTTTGACTATCCTGGGTCTTGGTCCACTTCGGTGGGGCACCCCCGATCGGGGTGCCCCGCTGTGTGAAACCTCCCCGATCACCCGAAAAACTCACCTCTCCCCGCTCCCAGCGCGACGGACAAGCGATTTGACAGGAGCGGACAAGCGGCTCCTCCGCCGCCGCCTCCCGCACGTCACTCTTGACGCGCGCGCGCCCGCGCCGGCCATTCACAGACGGCCGGCGCGGGCGCGCGCACGTCTGGAGGGGCGCGAGGGAGGTGGCGGCGGCCGGCCGCCGCCGAAGACAAGGTAAGGGGATTTGGGGTGTTTGGGGGGGTTTCACCCCGCGGGACATCCCGATCTCGGATGTCCCGCGGGGAGGGAGGTGATCGGCCCGGGAATCTTATAGATTCCCGGGCCGATCACGGGAGGGTGATGGTCCACTTTAAGGAAATACTAGTGTTAGCTGACAGAGCAGGAGGTTCTATTGAAGGAATAATTGCAACTAGAGGAACTTGTGATAGAAGCTGTATATGGATTGTACTGGATGTAATGCTAGATAAGAGACCAATAATGAAGTGCTACCTCACCACCTGAGTGTCCTGCGTTGTGTAAGCCAAGGAGTCGCCACCGCAGCGAGTACCACCGTCCCTCCCTAGATCTAAAGAATCCCCCAGCTCTTCTAACCCCCATTCCCCCGCTGGAATGGGCTTGTAACACAAAGTCCTATCACTTTATCATAGTCATGATAGTTATAATATCGGTAGCTGAGTCATTACCTGCATATGAAGCAGAGGAGGTTGTAATTCTCTTTAGGAAGAAGCATAATTTGCTTTTTAAGCTCCTCATGGCCCTGTAGAAGGTATAAAACAGTATACACTAATATTATAGATATATTATTACATTAAAATGAATGTTAGGGAAAGACTAACAAAAACATACCTTTGGTGTTTAACCAAAGCCTGAGCTCTTATACCTCCGATACAGAAAAAACAAAACCCATAGATAAAACTGATAGGTGATCTTCTATAGCCTACTACCTGCCCAATCTCAATCACATCCTATATACTTATCTACCTGCCCACCCTAAATGGTGAGGCTCATGCTCATATTTTATAATTATACCTATTTATTAACATTATAAAAGCGCAAAAAGCTCCTTCCTATAAATTCCTATCTATAATGTATTGAGTATACAGTCTTATCTGTGCCAGCTATATAGAGCTACAGTGCCCTCTTGTGGCCAAAATGCAAATCTGCATTGGGAATATGTTTGCTAAACTGACAAAAGGGATAAGTAGCAATACTCACTTACCTCCTGTACTATGAAAACATAAAGATACATTATAGTGGATCCCAGGAGACTCTGGCAGCTACCTAATATCAGCCTTTCTAGGCAACAGGAGAGACCCACATGCCAAGGTAGGCAGGGCATTGAAATGGCGGGGTGCACATGAAAGGACTGAGCCATGTCTTAAACCGGAATAACACCCCCAAAATGATTTTACTTCATTTGGATTGTGCACCTTGTCTAAAAAAAGTTTTTTGTTATTTTTTTTCAGTAAAATCCATATTTCAGGCCATAATGGCCCCTGGGGATGGTGAGGCTGCACGTTCAGCTTCAGTCTGAGCAGCGCTCCCGCTGTCACTAAAATGGATCCCTGCGCATGCCCAGTTGGAAGGGGTGTGGGCCAATGGGCCATCATGGTCTGAAATATGGATTTTGACTAAAAAGAAAAAAAAGGTTAGCACTTTTTTTAGCCTGCAATCTGGATAGCGTGGGTGCACAATCCAGATGGAGTAAAATCATTTTGGGGGTACAGGCACCTGCAAGAGCATTGGAGGTAGACCGCCTGGTAAATTTTTAACCAATAATAACAAATACTAAGCAAGTGCAAAGCCTATGTTTTGAAGAGAATAAAAAAAACCCAGACAGAAACGTGTGTTCCTACATTGTCAGCCAGGTATGATAATGATATAGTTTGCCCCCTACTGCAATTAAACTGGACTGGAAGTAGGGGTGTGCGTCACAGCCATCTGGGAGCAGGGTGCATTGCACCAACAGCACAAGAACTGATGAGATTCCACCAGTGGATCCGTCTGCCTGGAGGTCAGGTAAGTACTGAGCTTTTAAAAAACATAAGCATTTAGATGAGCAATGTGAAGCTCATCAAGTACAGACACATGACAATGGTTGATGTTTTGTTACGTGAAATAGAATGTGTAATGGGGGGTCTCTAAACAAAAAATCATGATCTCAGGGAGCAGGAATCTCCTCTCAGAATATCTTATGGGAAGTACTGTGTTAGCCAGGACTTTGGAAGAGAGTGATTTAAACTGGAACAATATCCATTTCTTTTTAAAGTTTGTTGCTGCAAGCACAGGGGGCATCCCAAATGCAGATGCCCCCCTGCGTATTAATGGCACAGAACGACCCTGTGGCTGCTTGCTGGCACCCACATGACAGAGTCGGACAATCAGAGCGATTAATTTCTCAGGGGGACCAAGGGGAAAGGTACGCTTTTTTTTCCATTCTGCGGCGTAACGTGTAGGGGCCATCCGCAATTGGTATTCCCCCGACCTCTGCGCTTGGAACAACACCATTTTCAAAAAACAGATGTTCCAGTTTAAAGTGTTTAAAGGGTTTTGGTCCTTGCCCCTGGGGCACCCCAATTGAGGGTGACCCACTGAGTGAAACCCCCTAGGTTGCCCAAACTCACCTCTTCCCGGTCCTACGACGAATGCGCAGCCCTCTCGTCCAATCAGCACACTCGGATGCACTTGAGCCATGAGCTCATCTAATATGAGTGGATCCGAGCATGCTGAGGGCCACATCCCCCGCTACCCTCTAACAGGGCGTGTGGGCCATTTGCAAATGCCTGGCGCGGGCACGGGCCCTGCTAGAGGGATAGCGGAGATGCGGCCGCTGCTCAAATATGCGCCACTGGGAGAGAAGGTGAGTTTATGGGCGACCTGGGGGGTTTCACACAGCAGGACATTCTCATTCTGGATGCCCCAGGGGGAGGGAATCAATCGGCCCAGGATTCGTAAGGATATGGATCAGACAAAGCTGCAAGATGAATGAAATGCTTATGTGTCTGTTCAATTATATAACCAGTAATATTTGAACAAGTCAGACCGCTACTGAATATAAGGCATTCGTTCAAGCTGGCTGCAGTTCTTTTTTTCCCCATTTCACCCCCCATTTCGATGAGCATCATGAAGTGTTAGCATTACCTTTTCTTCATCATTGCTCATAGTACTCTCACATGCAAGGCAGTCCTCATACTGGGACCAAGGGAACACTGGCTCTGGAAGCTCTCGCAAATAGAGTTTAAACAAAGAGGCAACTGTGTGGACATCAGTATCACTGCAAGAAAGAGATGATGGGTAATGAATGAAAACTGGAGCTGTGTCACAGTATCTTTGGTCTTCTTTGACACCTATCCACATACATTGATTTGCCAGTGTTAGTGTGCAGCTGTAAGTTCAGTAAACAAATATACATAGACAATGACCTCAGTTCAGTAAAAGTTGAAATACGTTCTCTTGTATTAAAAATACAAAGGGGGGGGGGGGGGGGGACGGAAGGATTATCACAATCAATGTGGTTTCCAGTTATGTCTTGGCAGTGGTGTAGAGGTACTGTATATTTGGCCTTTTCGGGGGGACAAAATATGAACAGAGAAGGGGGGGTTTTCTCGGGACCACTGAGTTAGTCCCAGATCGCCGGATGCCAGGTTAGGGACTGACGGACTAACTCAGTGGAACCGAGAACCCCCCCCCCACTCTCTATTAAAAATACACTTTAGGTGAATATAGCATGAAAATTTCCATGTTGCTTAAAGGGGAACATCAGACCTGCAGTGATATTCCTAAAAACTCACCAAACCAAACAGCAGTCCCATGCTGCAATTAACTTCCAATTTTTTATTAATGCTTATCGTTCTTCAGCGCTTCCAGCTGTGTGCAATCCATAGGGCAGCGCCATCTTTCCCCCCTCATCGACCTTCCCATAACGCACTGCGCGCGTTTTCCCAGGTCACATGCCTGCACAGAAGACATGTCAATGCAGCCCCAGTGACACCCCTTTGATGCCCCTGCCCGCTCCTCTCCCTGGGACATCCATCTAATCAGAGGCACGCCCAGGGGGATGCACAAAGCTGGCTAGAGGGAAATCACAGCGATGTCACTAACTGAGAGCTAAAGCTGTGGGGTCCATAAAAACAGCAGAATGTCAGCACTCCAGACAGCGCTGAACATCCAAAAGGTAAACAGCGCCATGAGTGGGTGTTATTGAAGATGACTAGAGTTAAAGCAGGCCAACCCCACTGAGCGTGTGAAATAGATTTGGCCAAGACTTTTCTCCCTTCTCAGGATGTAAAACTAGAAATGGATAATTTCACGTTTCAAATAGTCCTGAAGCTCTTTTTTTTGCTGTCCCTTGGTGTAAGATGGCTTGGGATCCGTCATTGCATAAGTGTGGCAATGACATCATTGCCACACACAACAGGGGCAATGAATGGAGGAGGCGGAGCTCTAGAGCTAAAACAGGCGACGCTATCTAGGATTAGAGTGGAGCAGGAGCAGTAAAATTTGGCAAAAGGTAATCCTCATGGGGGGAGCAATTCAGGGATGCCAATTATAAAAGTGAGTTTTGGTCCTCTTTAACTTGCCCTATATTACACAGATATACAAGTCTCATCAGAAATCAAATTTCATAAAGGCAATATATATAGAGTAAAGGGGCGAGCCCAAGATATCAGTATTATGAGAATAGAAATGACAATATATTTGTAACTAAAGTGAACTAGACACGCACAGCCCAATGCTATCACAAAGTGGGGGTGCCAGACCAAACTGTGCCCATCTAAACTATTACCAATACCATTATAAGGGGGATTCTGGAAGCCCCACACAGGTCCCCAGATGGTCTGCACTCTACCCACAGAATTGTATATAACAAACCACACTGTCTGGTACTAGGAAAAAATGTACACATTTTATTGATAATTAAAAAGGACTCCTGTGGGAGCTGATGCACATAAAAGCACAACAAATTACATATTAAAAAACATGCACACGATAATACAAGAAAAGGGGGGGGATGTTAGGCTTAATATATATAAGAACAGTGAATGTTGTGCCTGACAATAAAGATACCACACCGATCAATATAAATATCTAAAGGCCAGTGCCCTATCACACATGTGATCTCTACAGAGTACTACATTCAGTGAAAAATAAATATGCGCAAAATATTTGACCAATATGTAAAGGCTCCTAGAGAATGTCTGCCCAGGCAGACTGCAAAACACTGGTCATGCAATAACAATATACAGTCAGGAAAAATGTAAAGAAAAAAATCACATTACCATATTGATACTGTCTCCCGCCTCAGGTCCCCCCATACAACGGCCCGCCGACGCATTCCGTGGACTTCCCACTTCACCAGGGCGCAAAGTGGGATTACAATATAAACACAGAGAGTCCAACAGCCGGGCACAGGTTCACCTGGTTGTACCGTTTGTAGCAAACCAGTATGCAGTAGAACGCCAAGAAACCCACTACCTCCTTATGCCATTTCCTTGACAAAACATTTAATCCGAAACATTGGGAAAGAAGGTAGTGGGCTCCTTGTCATACTACTGCATACATGCTTGCCACAACTGGTACAAATGGGTGAAACTATCACTTATTTCTATACACAAGTTATTGTATTTAGTACATTTACTCTTGAGGGGGACTGTAAGTGCTTAAAAATATTGCTACTATACACTCCCTAATGACTTGCTCAGACCAAATTTGCAGACACTCTTTTGACATAGTAGTAGATAACTCAAGCAAACCTTGCTGAAAGTTTTGTTTCAAAAAGATATTTATGTAGGAAAGAAAACTCGGCCGCCTTGTTATTTTCTTGAGTTGTGCTAATGCAAGCAACATCGCTACTGTTTGTTGTAGACATAAGGATGTGGATTGGAGTTAGCATTTATCACTGCCAAATTCTTGTACAAGTCCCTCTGCATTGAAAAAGCCAGTTGGATGACTAGTGAAAAGTCTCCAAGAAAAGAACACAGCCAGTCCAGTTGCCTTGATTTATTCCTACAAATATGTCATGACCTGAGTGAATGAGAACCTTCACAGACATCTTCAAAAAGACCATTTGGCTGACATGCTGTAATATATTTCACCATTGCTGTCCAGACTTTGGAAAGCACTGTAGTCATCTTAAAGGAAAACTCAATTTTTGTCAGGTTTTTGGTGTTCTGCTGTATTGTTTTCCTCATCGGGGATGTAAAATAAACCCATGTGTTATGGTTGTGCCCCTATACCTGTGATTTACTTATCAGCAAGTTTCCTATATTCCTGTGTGTCTGGTTAAAGTAGGAGGGGCTTTAGTAAAGCTTTTAGTATACTTTCCGACTATAACTCGCAGAAGCCTTCCACTGTAACAGGTGAGCTCATTAGCAGCTTTGGCTAAACAAAGCAGCAGTCATTACCCCCCCAGCTGAGAACCCTGCCAGTAACCCTTTATCTACTGGAACACAAAACTGTCTCCCCCCCCCCATCTCAAGAGGTTGAATTAAAGCAGATAGGGTAAAATTGTTGTCACTACCTCAGCCAATCAAATAATTAGCAACCCAATAATAATTAGTAACATGACTTTGATGTGCATTGCTAAGGTAAACATATCGTTGCTAGAGGGAACTGTTTTTTCTTTTATAACATGGAGTTGAAAAAAAAATAGAAAAAAAGCTCAGCACCTTGATTACTTTTTGGCACACAATAATGGAAAGTGGAATTACCTTTTAAAAATGTGTCCCCAGTCTACCCCTGCCCATAGAAGTGGCTATTTTAGAAATGATAATATTTTTCTACCTATTATTGTACTTGTTATTAAGAGGTGCAAATCAAATTCAATTTACCTGGTAAATGATGGCCGCTCTCCAGCATCAAAGGCTTCTTTCAGCTGTTTGACGAGGTTATCCTGTCCAGGGAGGCGAAATATGCCCTCTTCATTTAGGCCGTTCTCCAGGATAAAGTCTGCACATTTCTCCATTAACATGGGCACCAGATGCCTGCCATACTTTCTCTCATATGCTATGGTGTCTGCAAGGTGCTGGCCAAATACAGCTACAGAACAAAGCAGAAAAAGTCCAGTGTAAGAGAATGCACATGAAAAAAGGCTGGACCGCAGGAGAAACCATGGATAGAGAAATTCAGCATTTATACATGTTAAACTAGATTCCAGTCAGCCCACTGGACATTGGAGTGCATCTTTTTCACTTACTGAACCTTTCAACAGGATGTGATTAGTAGCTTTGGAGGTATGTCCAGGCTAAGTAAACTAGCCACATGTCCCACTTTTGGTGGAACAGTCCTACTTTGAGGCTCACTGAAAACTCTGGGGAAACCTTAATGTCCCACTTTTCTGACACGAGGAAGACTGTCCCACCAAATGCAGAATTCTAGATGTCTGGGTGGGTTACAACTGCTCTGACTCTTTGGTTGAATGGTGGTAGTGGAATGCGTGTACATCTGAGCATTGGCTCAATCACCAACATCTTTTATAGACCAAAGACTCCTAGAAAATGTGACCAGTAATTAAGCCACACACTAAATCACACCCCTAGCACATCCATCACCCATAACCTGTCCCACTTTGAGGACCCAAAAAATGGTCAGTTTAAGGTTAAGGCCCCTTTCAGACCATTTGCGTTGCGTTAGAGTATAAATACTCCAATAAAGGGCCAGAAAACCCAGCCCAGTAAAATAAATGGGCCTTTTTATATGTGTCCGCTGCGGTTTGCAAAATGCAGCTTTACCTTTGGTGCATTGCACTGAAAGGGCCATACTCACCCTCACCTCCCAGTCCATCGCTTTTAGCTCGTGCCTGCGCCATAACAGCGACTGAAAGGTGAGTGGCGCAGGCAACCTGGGGGAAGACACTCAGCAGGGCACCCTGATTTGGGATTTGTCACACCTAAGCAGAAATGGGAGACAGCAGGTCGCACCCCCTGCTGTGGACCTACGTTAAATGGGGAATTTCAAAGCTTAAGTCCAGACATGCTGGGTCCAATTGCTCATGAAGAATTAAAAATGCACATTAAGCATAAACTAAACACATTTTTGGAATCTGGAGATCATAACAAATACGGTAATTTGGATACAGAGACTCTAGGATGTGAAAGGCTAAATAAAGGCCACATAGCATAAATAAATATATATATTTTTTATTTTCTTTTGCGTGTTTGACCAGGTAACTTATATATATATATATATATATATATATATATATATATATTTTATAATATAATATATAGAATAGAAAAAATATTCAAATAGATGAAAAATATAAGGTTAACTTTCATTTCCAGGAATGTGAACAACTAACAACCAGCCGGCCAGATATTGTATTGTATGGTTATTGTTGTTTGCTACATAATGCAAGAGTGTAACATACTATAAACAATTCTAAGAAGAAAACAATGTTCAAACAGTTTTATCCCTACCTCTGAGATGAAGGTTTACATTCCTCCTCTTAAGGGAAAGGCAAATTAATCTCATTTTGAGAGCTTGGAGACAGCCAAAATCCCATCTTCTCTTCCCACAACAGCAAAGCATGTCACCATTGAGAAGTAGAATCTCAAAGGGCTGCAGCTGTCAGTGAGAGGGTGCGGGGTTGCGGTGTACTCTGGATGCTGGCATGGACCTGCCCATACCTGCCTCTCACACAAAAGACTCTCTTTGTCTATAAGAGATGGATTTAAACCAGTATTTCTCCACCCTCCCTATCAAACCTCAATATTAATTATTTTCAGCTAGGCTCCAACAGCTTTGTATTTTCAAATGCACAATGGACTATAACAAAACTGAACTTTAACATAGTTAGAAGCTACATTAAAGAAACACACAAGGTATCCCATATAGAGGTACAACACTCTAATACTAAACCTATAAATGCAAGTCTATCATGTTTTCTAGGTTATGTGACACTATATGCCTATGCTTATAAAGTTGCTTTTTAATTTATGAATAGCCTTATGGTTACATAAGGCTCCAGTGTTTCAAGGTCTTATCACTATCTATCTGTTATCTGCTTGCTTCCTCTACTTTTTGACAACCCCCTCCTCCTACTGTGTCTGCATGGCAGTAGAAAACTTTCTATTCTGTTAATGGGACTCTAAACCCTACAGCAATAATTAGGTAGAAGACAGCTCATCTGATGCCCGTCACATGCGCCTCTCCTCCAAGCCATAGCAGGGCTCCATTTTGATTTTGGGCCTTATTCATGAAGGCATAGCGACAAGTAGTGCCTGTTAAGCGGCAGGTAGCGACAGGTAGCGGCAGGTGAACGCGGAGATGGCACGCAATTACACATTTATGAAGTCGAATCTGGTGAGCAACTAGAACACCACCATGTAGCGTACGATTCATCATTATCCCAGGCTCAGCGTACAGCGCCGGCATTCAGCCTTGCAGAGCGCCACATATTACCTCTCGCTACCTGGTGCTCTCCCATACATTTCTATGGACGATCCTTAGATCCCTTTCCTGATCCCAATTTTTTTTTTATTTTGATAAAATCTCAAATTATTCTGACATGTATCCTGGGCTAGAAAATGACATTTTTGAAAACTTTTTTGATTAATAATATTTTTATGCAGATTTGTCCTTACACGTATGGTATTAAAGTGTTCATGTTACAATGTATTAACAATGTCATTTCATATGTTTTCGCTTTGTTACTAGTGGATACATGTTCAAAAACAGACTTTAAACACACGGCTTCTGGCGCTGTGGGCTACAATGACCCGAGCACTGGCGCTGTTTGAGGCTGTTTTTTTGATGAATCTGGTGTTAGTCGGTCGCACTGAGCTGGCGCTACCGTTCGCTCCCATACAGCATAGTACTGCGACTCACAAATCATATTTATCAATGCTGGCCAGCGACTGAGGCGCTCTGAAACAAAGAACCATGGCCGAGCACAGCAACGACTAGTGGTCGCTCTGAAATCCGCGCTACAGACGCTCATCTGTTGCTATCTGGCGTTAGTAATGAATCAGCCTGCCTGTTCCTCCAGGACCACGCAGAAATTGGTCCAACAGTCGTATTGTCCCCTGGTGCTCTCAGCACAAGAGAGCATGATAAGCCACAGTGGTGACCTTATGTGTGACCACCTAAGGGCATGCTCATGACTCATAAAGCTGTGCCATGACCCCTAAATTAAAGCAAAGATAGGGTCTTTGAATAGGTATTTACATATAATAGAAGCTTTTAAGATTCTTTGAAATGGCTCATTTTACAATGTTCCCAAGGGGGGTAAGGTGGGGACAGGGTCTATTACTACTGTGCAATTAAAAAATTGAATAGCATCAGCACAGCTGGAAAGCACTGGCCTACGCCGATCTGTTTCTCACAAGGCATCGCTAAAGGAAGGGCAGATTTCCTATAGAAGCATTTTAGATATAATTTATATAAGGCATTCAGCTTTTTTTAGACCACAGTTTTTAAAGTAGGACGTTAGGTCAGGTAATTCCTTCTCACTGGGGCAATTTGGGATGCCCTGCTTGTTGGTAACCTAAGGAAGCCCAAAAAAAGCTTTATATTTCAATAATGTTTATTGAATTTTACATGAAAACAAAGTACAAATGTATACAATGTGCAATTATTAACGGTTATCCATTGGCAACCATTACACTTATAGTCATCCAAAAAAGAAAAAGAAATTATCCCTACTTTCTCCCCCATATCATTAGGAGAGGAATGAATAGAAAATAAGTTAGAATTTGAATCATGTCCCAGGACCCGAACCCACCCCCCCATTCTCCTACAACTGGATCCAAAGATTCCAGATTTCCTGGAATTGAATCTCCCTATCTAATAATATGCTACAAATTTTTTCATTTACTATTACCCAGTTAATCATTTCAAGGAGGTGTTGTATCTTCAACTTGTGTAATGTCCATGCTTTGGCTATGGTCAATTTGGCTGCCATACAGACAAAAAAGATCAATTTCATGACCGCTTTGGGACCCCCTAAAGCTGGTTTATTTAAACCGGACCTTCAGCGTGATTTAATGAAAAGCCCAAACTCTTAAAAAACGGTTCCCCAGCATCTAAAATGAATATATTTTACGTTTTTAGTCACTAACTTATTATTCTTTCCCCCACTGGGCTGCAACTCTGTTCAGGAATTTAGGATATGGGCGCCGCCATCTTGAAGCATCACACTTACTGAGGAGAGGAGGGTGGGATAAGTTACAGGGGGGCGGGTTATAGCTGTGCTTTGCTCAGACAGAGCAGAGCTGGAGTCAGGTAATGGTCAGCAGTCCCAAAATGCAGAGCAGCACTGTCAGGAGGCACTTCCTGTTTGCAGGCTGCCTGATAAGATGGCGGCTTCCATAAGCCGCCATCTTGGATGTTTAAAGGCTCATAACATGCAGTAGATGCAGGTAGGATGATTTTTAATGTGAGCAATCTGTATGTACAGGGTGTGGGAAACATATAAGATAGACTCTTATTCAGAGTGAAGGTCTGCTTTAAGAGGGATGTTAGGGGTGATTTTTGGACCCAAATTCCTGTAACAGTACTCATGATACCGAATGCTTGATTCCAAAATCGTGCCACGTTCGGACATGTGTCCCCCACCTGTCCACAATTTCTAAAACATGTCAATGGTACATTAGGATTTATAGAAGCTAACTTGCTTGGGACCATGTACCACCATACCATTTGCTTCTATTAAGGAAGTATTCAAGGAACCTTTAGTACTTAACTCCCCCAATTTATACCATTGGGGGAGACACCCCAAGCCTAGTCTAAGCCTTCGCCTAAGGTGAGCGGCTCTGAGCGCGCTGAAGGACGCATCCCCTGCTACCCTCTGACAGGGAGCGTGCCCGCGCTGGCCATTCACAAATGCTAGATGGATAGCGGGGATGCGGCCCTGGCTCACACATGACCCGTTGGACCGGGAAAGAAGGTAAGTGTATGGGCATCCTGAGGGGTTTCACACGGATCTATATATATATATATATATATATATAAGATTCACGGGCAGATCGCTGTGGGTTTTGGTCCACTTTAAAATAGAAAAAACAAACAATGCACTTGGCTTTTTAGTTTGGGTGAAATGTTACGTCTCCTGCAGCTCGTTAACACTTTTTCTCTGTACTACATAGGTAGTGTGCTTTATAAAAACAAAAATTCTTTTTCTTAAAGCCTGTGAAAGAGTAATTAGAAATGAATAGCTATTTGCTTCCTCACTTGTTGTGTATGACAATGGATGTTTGTGCAAGTGCATGGCTGACAAGTATACAAAGGGGACATTGTTCATAGCGGTGCTGTGCTATGTTGCACAATGTACACTCATACGCAACTGGCCTTTGCATGCAGGGTATTAACTTGTTTTCATATCATACTTCTTTTTTTTGTTTTATAAATATGTGGTATAACAGTGTCCCTGGGAAACCTCGAACTAACAGCAGCAGCATGTTACAGTGATAAGGCTGTGAAATTGTCATGTATTTTAAACACAGGTTTCAGGTATGTTACAGTATAATTGCACTAGGTTTTAATGACCATAGCAGTACAGTGCAGTCTTATTCCCTAATCATGGTGTCACTAAAAAAAATGACATGACATTCGTTCCCGAATCCATGGCCATGAGACTGAGACAAGGAGCTTCTTTTACCAGAGCACGCAAAGTAGCAAACAACACGGTGTAATAGGATGGTCAAGGGAGTATTAAAGCGGACCTTCACCCTGAATAAGAGTCTATCTTGTATGTTTCCCCCACCACCTACATACAGACTGCCCACATTAAAAATCACCCTACTGGCACCTATTGCGTATTTTTAAACATTTAACATACAAGATGGCAGCCCATGGAGTTTCAGGCTGCCTGCAAACTGGAATTGTCTTCTGACTATGCTGCTCTGCATTCTGGGATTGCTGTCCTTTTCCTGACCCCAACTCTGCTCTGTCAGTGCAAAGCACAGCTATAACCCCACCTCCTGTATTTTTCACCACTCTCCTCTCCTCAGTATGTGAAGCTTCTGAGGCAAGATGCTATTAATTTTAGATGCTGGGGAATAGTTATTTAAGGGTTTTGGATTTTCATTAAATGATGCCAAAGGTCTGGTTTAAGACAGGTACTAAGATGTAGGCAGTGAGACAAACAGGCTTTCTTCTCCTTGAATCACAACATAGACTGAGCTGTCAGGCTGGCTGATAAAGCAATGTCCACCATGCTAAAGAGGCACAATGGTCCTCATTCATGGTGTATGGCACTAAATGGCAGTTAATCAGGGGACCAACGGAAACCATTCAGGTTTCATGTGCATGCCCACTGGGGAATACAAATTGGTCACCAGCAGCCACATGACTGTCAGCCGTATGTAAAAGAGGAAGTGGTTAACATATGGGTATAGTGTGGCTTTAAGGTGGTCCAACAGTCAAAAATGACTGTAAACCGGACCAACACAACAAACAGTGCTCATATGCATCCCTCCCCAGGACAATTCAGATTGCTGCACATAAATATTCATTTACCTTTTCCTAACTTCTGCTGATGTAAATTTTAAAAACAAAATGGTGGCACATGCACCTGCAGGCCATCCGCAAACAGGAAGTGCTGCTGGGCTTCCTGTTACTGTGCATTGTCAGTTATGTCAGTTGAATCCAGCAGTACCAAAAGGACATATGCTAAAGAAAGAGCCACTGCACAGGATTACAATTCTTCACCTGTTAGAAATGGCCACTGCGCTGGATCATGTCTGATCATGGTAAGGTGATTTTTTGGACTAAAGTATTTTTTTACTCACAGATCCTGGATTACAATTCTTCAGTTGTTACAACTGGCTATGCTTTAAGGCTGTACATTTTATTCCCCCCCAAAAAATACTGTATGTAATTAAAACTGGTGTTACAGATACTGGTCGTCCGGTGTATTTACCTCCTGATGGAAATCCGGCTACTCGTCTTATGGCTTTTATCCATTCATCCATCTCAGTCTGTGAAGTAGCCATAAGGGTGTAGCCATCTGATAGCGGTTTGCTGGCATCAACAGATAACCCTGTGAATAACAAGAGGAACAACCAGTAATGGCAGGAAGTGGTACGGCAGGCAAAGGTAATTGTTTCACCATTGTGCCAAGCTACATTTGATACTGTCCTAAACTGTTTACCACTTCTAAAATGAAGCAGAAATTGCTGAGATATCAGGGTTTACATGTTCAGCCAATGACATTCTCTTTTTGATCCCGCCCCCCAATCAGCTTAGCAGAGCGGGACAGGATTGCTGGTCCCTCCCTCCTCCTCCTCCTCCTCCTCCTCCACCTCCAGAAGCATCACAAATTATGCAGCATCACAGATCCAAAGACAACACCAATTTTTTTCAGAAGAGAAATCATGAGGTAAAACTTAAAGATTATAACACAGAATTAACTGCAGGGTTTACTGGACACTATTGGGTTTTAATAAACATATATATATATATATATATATATATATATATATATATATATATATCACCACTAGTCCCCGCTACTGCCACTGGTCTCTCCTGCCTCACTGCCAGTCCCTTCTGCTGCCACAGGTCTCTCCTGCCTCACTGCCAATCCCTTCTGCTGCCACTGGTTTCTGCTGCCTCACCACCAATCCCTGCTGCTTCCACAGGTCTCTCCTGCCTCACTGCCAGTCCCATCTGCCACCACTGGTTTCTGCTGCCTCACCCCCAATCCCTGCTGCTGCCACTGGTCTTTCCTGACTCACTGCTAGTCCCTTCCACTGCCACTGGTTTCTGCTGCCTCACCACCAATCCCTGCTGCGGCCACAGGTCTCACTGCCAGTCCCTTCTGCTGCCACTGGTTTCTGCTGTCTCACCACCAATCCCTCCTGCTTCCAATGGTCTCTCCTGCCTCACTGCCAGTCCCTTCTGCTGCCACTGGTTTCTGCTGCCTCACCACAAATCCCTGCTGCTGCCACAGGTCTCTCCTGCCTCACTGCCAGACCCTTCTGCTGCCACTGGTTTCTGCTGCCTCACCACCAATCTCTGCTGCTGCCACAGGTCTCTCCTGCCTCACTGCCAGTCCCTTCTGCTGCCACTGGTTTCTGCTGCCTCACCACCAATCCCTGCTGCTGCCACAGGTCTCTCCTGCCTCACTGCCAGTCCCTTCTGCTGCCACTGGTTTCTGCTGCCTCACCACCAATCCCTGCTGCTGCCACAGGTCTCTCCTGCCTCACTGCCAGTCCCTTCTGCTGCCACTGGTTTCTGCTGCCTCACCCCCAATCCCTGCTGCTGCCACTGATCTCTCCTGCCTCACTGCCAGTCCCTTCTGCTGCCACTGGTTTCTGCTGCCTCACCCCCAATCCCTGCTGCTGCCACTGGTCTCTCCTGCCTCACTGCCAGTCCCTTCTGCTGCCACTGGTTTCTGCTGCCTCACCCCCAATCCCTGCTGGTGCCACTGGTCTCTCCTGCCTCACTGCCAATCCCTCCTGCTTCCACAGGTCTCTCCTGCCTCACCACCAATCCCTGCTGCTGCCACAGGTCTCTCCTGCCTCACTGCCAGTCCCTGCTGCTGCCACTGGTTTCTGCTGCCTCACCACCAATCCCTGCTGCTGCCACTGGTCTCTCCTGCCTCACTGCCAGTCCCTTTTGCTGCCACTGGTTTCTGCTGCCTCACCACCAATCCCTGCTGCTGCCACAGGTCTCTCCTGCCTCACTGCCAGCCCCTTCTGCTGCCACTGGTTTCTGCTGCCTCACCACCAATCTCTGCTGCTGCCACAGGTCTCTCCTGCCTCACTGCCAGTCCCTTCTGCTGCCACTGGTTTCTGCTGTCTCCCCACCAATCCCTGCTGCTGCCACTGATCTCTCCTGCCTCACTGCCAGTCCCTTCTGCTGCCACTGGTTTCTGCTGTCTCCCCACCAATCCCTGCTGCTGCCACACGTCTCTCCTGCCTCACTGCCAGTCCCTTCTGCTGCCACTGGTTTCTGCTGCCTCACCCCCAATCCCTGCTGCTGCCACTGATCTCTCCTGCCTCACTGCCAGTCCCTTCTGCTGCCACTGGTTTCTGCTGCATCACCCCCAATCCCTGCTGCTGCCACTGGTCTCTCCTGCCTCACTGCCAGTCCCTTCTGCTGCCACTGGTTTCTGCTGCCTCACCCCCAATCCCTGCTGCTGCCACTGGTCTCTCCTGCCTCACTGCCAATCCCTCCTGCTTCCACAGGTCTCTCCTGCCTCACCACCAATCCCTGCTGCTGCCACATGTCTCTCCTGCCTCACTGCCAGTCCCTTCTGCTGCCACTGGTTTCTGCTGCCTCACCACCAATCCCTGCTGCTGCCACTGGTCTCTCCTGCCTCACTGCCAGTCCCTTCTGCTGCCACTGGTTTCTGCTGCCTCACCACCAATCCCTGCTGCTGCCACAGGTCTCTCCTGCCTCACTGCCAGCCCCTTCTGCTGCCACTGGTTTCTGCTGCCTCACCACCAATCTCTGCTGCTGCCACAGGTCTCTCCTGCCTCATTGCCAGTCCCTTCTGCTGCCACTGGTTTCTGCTGTCTCCCCACCAATCCCTGCTGCTGCCACTGATCTCTCCTGCCTCACTGCCAGTCCCTTCTGCTGCCACTGGTTTCTGCTGTCTCCCCACCAATCCCTGCTGCTGCCACACGTCTCTCCTGCCTCACTGCCAGTCCCTTCTGCTGCCACTGGTTTCTGCTGCCTCACCACCAATCCCTGCTGCTGCCACAGGTCTCTCCTGCCTCACTGCCAGTCCCTTCTGCTGCCACTGGTTTCTGCTGCCTCACCACCAATCCCTGCTGCTGCCACAGGTCTCTCCTGCCTCACTGCCAGTCCCTTCTGCTGCCACTGGTTTCTGCTGCCTCACCACCAATCCCTGCTGCTGCCACAGGTCTCTCCCGCCTCACTGCCAGTCCCTTCTGCTGCCACTTGTTTCTGCTGCCTCACCACTAATCCCTGCTGCTGCCACAGGTCTCTCCTGCCTCACTGCCAGTCCCTTCTGCTGCCACTGGTTTCTGCTGCCTTACCACCAATCCCTGCTGCTGCCACTGGTCTCTCCTGCCTCACTGCCAGTCCCTTCTGCTGCCACTGGTTTCTGCTGCCTCACCACCAATCCCTGCTGCTGCCACAGGTCTCTCCTGCCTCACTGCCAGTCCCTTCTGCTGCCACTGGTTTCTGCTGCCTCACCACCAATCCCTTCTGCTGCCACAGGTCTCTCCTGCCTCACTGCCAGTCCCTTCTGCTGCCACTGGTTTCTGCTGCCTCACCACCAATCCCTTCTGCTGCCAATGGTCTCTCCTGCCTCACTGCCAGTCCATTCTGCTGTCCCTGGTTTCTACTGCCTCACCACCAATCCCTGCTGCTGCCACAGGTCTCTCCTGCCTCACTGCCAGTCCCTTCTGCTGCCACTGGTTTCTGCTGCCTCACCACTAATCCCTGCTGCTTCCACAGGTCTCTCCTGTCTCACTGGTTTCTGCTGCCACTGATTTCTGCTGCCTCACCACCAATCCCTGCTGCTGCCCACTAGTCTCTCCTGCCTCACTGCCAGTCCCTTCTGCTGCCACTGGTTTCTGCTGCCTCACCACCAATCCCTGCTGCTACCACAGGTCTCTCCTGCCTCACTGCCAGTCCCTTCTGCTGCCACTGGTTTCTGCTGCCTCACCCCCAATCCCTGCTGCTGCCACTGGTCTCTGCCAGTCCCTTCTGCTGCCACTGGTGTCTGCTGCCTCACCACCAATCCCTGCTGCTTTCAAAGGTCTTTCCTGCCTCACTGCCAGTCCCTTCTGCTGCCACTGGTTTCTGCTGCCTCATCACCAATCCCTGCTGCTGCCACAGGTCTCTCCTGCCTCACTGCCAGTCCCTTCTGCTGCCACTGGTTTCTGCTGCCTCACCACCAATCCCTGCTGCTGCCACAGGTCTCTCCTGCCTCAGTGCCAGTCCTTTCCGCTACCACTGGTTTCTGCTGCCTCACCACCAATCCCTGCTTCTGCCACAGGTCTCTCCTGCCTCACTGCCAGTCCCCTCTGCTGCCACTGGTTTCTGCTGCCTCAACACCAATCCCTGCTGCTGACACAGGTCTCTCCTGCCTCACTGCCAGTCCCTTCTGCTGCCACTGGTTTCTGCTGCCTCACCACCAATCCCTGCTGCTGCCACTGGTTTCTCCTGCCTCACTGCCCGTCCCTTCTGCTGCCACTGGTTTCTGCTGCCTCACCACCAATCCCTGCTGCTGCCACTGGTCTCTCTTTCCTCACTGCCAGATCCTGCTGCTGCCACTGGTTTCTGCTGTCTAATCACTAGTCCCCACTGTTGCAGCTGGCCTCTGTTGCCTCACAACCTGTCCCCTTTTGCTGCCACTAACCTCTGCTGTCTGATTGCCAGTCCCCACTGCTGCCTCACTGCAAGTCCCCACCACTGCCACTGTTCTCCGCTGCCTCACCACTGATCCCTGATGCTGCTGTCACTGATCTCAGCTGCTTTACAACCAGACCCTGCTGCAGTTGCTGCCTCACCACTGCTGCTGCTGGTTTCTACTGGCTAGTCCCTGCTGCTGCCACTACTCTCTGCTGCCTCACAACCAGTCGCTGCTGCTGCCACTGATCTCTGCTGCCTCACTACCGCTGCCTCTGCCAAGTCCTATTTCCGCACCACCACCTCCTTTTCTGTCATCGATGCCTCCTCTGACACTCCGCTGGGTCCCTTGGTGCAGCAGCTGTCAGAATATAAGGTGCCCCTCTCTATTCTTACCCCTCCCCAGGAAAGTGACATGTTTCTTGGTATACAATACTACAGTTTATGAATGATGAACCTATGGCAAAAGTGGAACCCATGAAATGGACACAGGTGTCCAAGCCTTGACATTAGAGAAACAAGTTGTTCCTGTCAGGTAAAATGGTTTCCCTGTGTCAGCCAGGGCCGTAGCTAGGGGGGAGCACGGGGGCACTTGCCCTGGGTGCAGCAGGTCAGGGGGGCGCCAAAGGGGGGCCTGGGAACAGGCGACATTTTGAATCTTTACTCCAGAAAGCCTAGCTACTCCTCTGGTGTCAGTCCAAGCATCCCTTCTTCTACCTATTACAAAAGGGTAGTTTTAATTTCCACATGTTCGTGCAGAAACAGGTTATCACATTTGTATCTTGACTACAACATTTGACCCCTACTGAACTACTATAAATCCGCTGAGGAAGAAAAAATATGTCTCTGCACACAGCTTGTCTTGACAAGGCCCTTTTTGTTTAGCAGCTTTGCCAAAAATGTGCCCTTTTAATGCTCTCTTAGGTTAATCAGAGAAGATTATTGTCACAAACATAGTAATAATTTGTTTTTTTTTTTAGTCTAGAATTGTTCAGTTGGCGATTAGATGAACATTATAGTCTATGTTATTTACACATTAATGATTTAGTTGAAAAAAAATGATTACCAGACTTGATTTCTAAGCTCCTCAAACACCTGTTGGCTTTTAGAGGAGACACTTCAATCTCAAAGAACTCTCTCTTGCCATCTTAGCGCTACAGTTTTGGATATGTTTCCCTCTACAGCTGTGTATGACTGCCCGTTTGTTTGTGTGCAATATCTAAAATTGCCATGGAACACTATTTTGTATATTATTAAATTAATAAATGTCTTTGCAAGATGGCATACGGTATGAATCTTAGGAGGCATATAACATTTTTATATGTGCAGTATGTTATGTCATGCTTCAAATGGAACAATGCTTGCCATCAGAATTTTAAGTGAGACTTCTATAGTATTTTCTCTATTTACTTTGGAGTTTATTCATCAAGGAATAGTGGTAGGTAGTGCCTCGTAGCGGCAGGCAGCGTCTGGTGAACGCTGGGCGCTGTGCGCAATACCACATTTATGAAGGTAATTCTGGTGAGCGTCTCTAAAAGCGTCATGTAGCGTACGATTCATCATTACAGGCAGCTCAGCGTACAGCGCCGGTGCTCTAGCTTCCAGAGTGTCAGGTATTACCTGCAACGCTGTACTGGTGTTAGAACGCCCAACATACATCTCATTCATCAATGCCGGCCAGGTTACTACAGCGACTGAGGCACTCTGTTACAGCGCCCGATAGCCGAGCACAGCGCATACTAGCGGTCGCTCTTAGCGCCTCTGTACAGACGCTCATCTGCTTATAGCTGCCGCTAGTAATTAATCAGCCTGCCCGTGTGCCAGTCACCCAATTTGGAATGCCCAGCCATTTAAAGAAAAGTAGAAAGCCTAAGTTGGGGCTTTATTAGTTACATTTGCAGGCTGCTGCACTGCTGTGAACTGTGGCGCACACACCCCTTTGGTCAACCAATGGGGTTATGGGGCAGGAGTGCTTGCACCATGCATGGAAAACCCCATAGGAGCTGATCAAAGGCAATAGAACATTGAAGGATCATAGGCAGGGGTGAGAAATCTAGCCTAGTTTTCTTAACAAAGACCTGGATGCCAGGGAGAGGGGGGTTCTCAAAATTTATTTCAAAGTAATGAATGGTATTTTTGCTTTTAGGTTGTTAATTAATTACTCCCACTGTTAGGCCTGCTCAAGGTCAGTAAGTGTGTATGACTGAGTAAGTCACATTCCAGAAATATAAGTTAATACCCTGTGCTATCCCTGCTATACTGCTCCATGGGGGGTCCAGTACTTATCATCCACCCTTTCTCAAGTGTCCAGTTCCTGACATCCTCCACCATGTGTCCAAATATTTTACAAAGTTTCCAATACGAAGTCCTCCTTAAGCAGTCTGGAATTCAGCAGCCAATTGGGAAGGAAATGCACATGAGCATGAAGTGGGATGCTGCAGAAGAGACAGGCAGTGCAGTGTAGTGTAATTTGTACAGTGAGCAACTTTTGTATGGGTATCAGTAAGCAGTCAACATGGAGGCTAGAGGCCACTTTGGTGATGGGAGCCCTGGGCAATTGCCCAGTTTGCCACCCCCTAACACTGGCCCTGGTGTTGTTTCCAGGTATGCTACCTAATAACTAATAAGAGGTGTGTCTACTACTAAAAGGCATTATCACTAAGCGAACTAGATTCTTTAGCATCTGACAAAACAAATCTCTTTATTAGTATAGAGCGCCCAATTTGATCTAGCAGCCATATTTGTGCTGTTTAGGCCATCAAAGCCTAAGAAATGTAAAATTGAAGGCACATACTGTATTTAGCTTAAGTATATATAGATATAAATCATATACCCTCCCCCTAAAACAACTTACCTGGAATAACTTCAAAAATGAACTTTCCTACATCATCAGGATTACAAGACACTTCACTAACCATGCTTCTGGGTAAGAACAAGTAGCCCTTGAGGAAAATAACAGGTAAAAAAGCATAAGAGTTCTAAGAGATCTTAAATAACGTGTATTCCATATCAAATTACATACTTAAAAGACAATGGGGGTGATTCAAAGCCTGTTGAGAAAACTAATTTCTTTTTAGGAGAGGAAACTGCCATTCACTTTCATTGTCTACCTTGGGGCTGATTCAGAGTCAGGTGAAAATTTACACCCAATAGACAATGAAAGTTCTAACCTAAAAAAAAAAAGATGTGAGTTTTCTCACCAGGCTTTGAATCGACCTCATTATACAGCTACTGGTGCAAGAACTGTAAAATTAAATTTAAGTAATGCTTCTGCAAAGCTGTCTAATAGTCCACAAAAAACATGCAACAATGATCGTGTACACACAACAATCTAATTATTTTTATCAGAAGGGTGGATCTCAAGGATAATTTCCTATGATAGGCCCCAAGAATGATTTCCTCTGGTGGGTCCAAGGTGCTCTAGTCCAACCCTGCCTGGGTGGCTGTCTTTCAGGAGAAACCTAATGCTGTATTCCAGGGGTTCCCAACTGGTGGTACTATACCTCCCAAGTGTCTCTGATTTGGAGGGACTGTCCCTCTATTGAGTGTCCACCTGCCCCTCATTGTTCTTTGTCCCTCTTTGAGGTTGAACATGCAGATCTGCATCAATAAATGATTCATTTGCCTATTTAAAGTGTTTATGTTGTAACTATTACACACTCATAGCCATCCCTCTAAGAGTGGACGTGGCTTCATTTAACAAATGTCCTTTTTTCCCACCCTGAAAAGTTGGTAGGTATGTGGTA
This sequence comes from Gastrophryne carolinensis, assembly GCA_027917425.1. NCBI lineage: Eukaryota > Metazoa > Chordata > Amphibia > Anura > Microhylidae > Gastrophryne > Gastrophryne carolinensis. The sequence continues at coordinate 365,941,457 of CM051238.1, forward strand.
CTAGTACCACTGGAGGTACTCAAGATTCTCTCAGGCAATACTCGACAAGGTGAATGACAATGCTCATGCACCACCCAGCCGAAAATGGAAAGGGATACTTGATGATAAAAGTCTGGGAACCGCTGCTCTATTCTCTTTTAATGCCTTCATTGTGTATAGTGTACATTACAGCCTTTTCCATTGATGACACATGTTCACTGCTGCTGCACCCCGAGTGAGGAAATCAAATTAGTTTGTGGAGTTATACTTTAAATAATTAATATTATAGTTTAGATATGTATAAATAAAGACAATTACAAACAAGATGCTATAAAGTTCAAAGTGATTGCCATGAAGACAGGATAAAATAGGTGAGAAAGACCTGCCCACCCCTTCCAGCAGCTGTTAACCATTATATCTTATATTCCCAGAGCTTCATCTGACCTGGGACCTGGAAACATATGCACACAACTGCAGCAGCTGGATCTCAACCAACCGGTATTTTCCGAATTGCCCTCTATAGCCCTTCACCAATCATAATTTCTTAATTGCACTCCATAGAGGGTTTAGGTTTACTGAATTACTTACGGTAATTACTAATTATTTACAGTAACTAAACTGTAGAAATTGTTAGAAATTTAGAAATGTTAGAAATTGTAACACATTTTGTACAAAGTTAAGGGGTAGGTGGAATTGTTTTGTAGTCTTATGCTTTTTGCTGTTAAACTTTTTGTAATAGCTTACTAAGTTAATATTGTGCTTTATCCTTTATTAAACGCTATCACCATTATAAGAGCACTTCACCTGTTTGGAAGTGGCGTAGTAGCGATGGCCGCATGGGTGCTGTGGGTTTGAGGTTCCTTCTGGGTGATGTATTACTGATTATTGTACTATTGGTCCTATGCCAAATTGATTGTGCACATGTTTAGACTTTCTGTGAACAATATTGGAGCATTGTTATGGTTGTTTTTTTGAAGGCTGCACTTTATCCCTCTTTCTTGTACTATATTTCATAGTATTGCTAATGAGAGTCCATTTTGCATTTTTAGCTGTTTGAACATGATTTTGTGTGAAAAAAATGAAAAATGTTTTAATTAATTATGTGTCAATCTATATGACCATATTGATACATGGTATTGACTGGTATCCACCAGCAGAGGGCTCCCTCATCCCTGTTCTCCTTTTTTCATTGTTTGTGTATGTACCATATTTTTCACCCTATTTTTTTGCACTATTTTTTCCTCCGAGAGTGGGGGGAAAATGTCAGTGTGTCTTTTTGGGCGAATGTAAAAAAATAAAGAAAAAAAAATTGAAAAAAGTATGCTTACATCTGTCTCGAGCCCGCTGTCCCTGCTCTGGCTTTCGGCTCCACCGACCACTGACAGCACCAGAAAGGGGACAAACAGTGTCTGCGCTCTCGCTTCCGGGTCTGCCACTGCCTTTCAGTCAGCGCACACTGACACAAACACCTGAGAGGCAGTGGCGACGTCAGAAGTCAGAGCGGGGACAGACAGCATCCCCACTCTGGCTTCATGCCTTTCCCTGCCTCCTGGGCCGGTGCGCGCTGACAGCCGAGTGCTTGTGTCAGCATGCACTGCAGTAGAGGGAGTAGTGGCGCCGGAAGCCAGAGCGGGGACAGCGTTATGGGGATGGGGGGATGCCACATTGCCTATATGGGAAATGTGATGGTAGGGATCCCACACTGCCTATATGGTTTATGTGATGAGGGGATGCCACACTGCCTATGGGGAATAGGGGAGGCATGCCACACTGCCTATGGAAATGTGAGGGCGGAATGCCACACTGCCTATGAGAATGAGATGGGGGAATGCCACACTGCCTATGAGAATGAGATGGGGGGAATGCCACACTGCCTATGAGAATGAGATGGGGGGAATGCCACACTGCCTATGAGAATGAGATGGGGGGAATGCTACACTGCCTATGAGAATGAGATGGGGGGAATGCCACACTGCCTATGAGAATGAGATGGGGGGAATGCCACACTGCCTATGAGAATGAGATGGGGGGAATGCCACACTGCCTATGAGAATGAGATGGGGGGAATGCCACACTGCCTATGAGAATGAGATGGGGGGAATGCTACACTGCCTATGAGAATGAGATGGGGGGAATGCTACACTGCCTATGAGAATGAGATGGGGGAATGCCACACTGCCTATGGGAATGAGATGTGGGGAATGCCACACTGCCTATGAGAATGAGATGGGGGGAATGCCACACTGCCTATGAGAATGAGATGGGGGGAATGCCACACTGCCTATGAGAATGAGATGGGGGAATGCCACACTGCCTATGAGAATGAGATGGGGGGAATGCCACACTGCCTATGAGAATGAGATGGGGGGAATGCCACACTGCCTATGAGAATGAGATGGGGGGAATGCTACACTGCCTATGAGAATGAGATGGGGGGAATGCCACACTGCCTATGAGAATGAGATGGGGGGAATGCCACACTGCCTATGAGAATGAGATGGGGGGAATGCCACACTGCCTATGAGAATGAGATGGGGGGAATGCCACACTGCCTATGAGAATGAGATGGGGGGAATGCTACACTGCCTATGAGAATGAGATGGGGGGAATGCTACACTGCCTATGAGAATGAGATGGGGGAATGCCACACTGCCTATGGGAATGAGATGTGGGGAATGCCACACTGCCTATGAGAATGAGATGGGGGGAATGCCACACTGCCTATGAGAATGAGATGGGGGGAATGCCACACTGCCTATGAGAATGAGATGGGGGGAATGCTACACTGCCTATGAGAATGAGATGTGGGGAATGCCACACTGCCTATGAGAATGAGATGGGGGGAATGCCACACTGCCTATGAGAATGAGATGGGGGGAATGCTACACTGCCTATGAGAATGAGATGGGGGGAATACCACACTGCCTATGAGAATGAGATGGGGGGAATGCCACACTGCCTATGAGAATGAGATGGGGGGAATGCCACACTGCCTATGAGAATGAGATGGGGGGGAATGCCACACTGCCTATGAGAATGAGATGGGGGGAATACCACACTGCCTATGAGAATGAGATGGGGGAATGCCACACTGCCTATGAGAATGAGATGGGGGGAATGCCACACTGCCTATGAGAATGAGATGGGGGGAATGCCACACTGCCTATGAGAATGAGATGGGGGGAATGCTACACTGCCTATGAGCATGAGATGGGGGGAATGCCACACTGCCCATGAGGAATAGGATGGGGGAATGCCACACTGCCCATGAGGAATAGGATGGGGGAATGCCACACTGCCCATGAGGAATAGAAGGGGGGATGTCACACTGCCTGTAATGGGGTGTTTTAGCATAACATTTGGTTAGGAATATTTTTTTTTTCTTATTTTCCTTCTCCAAATCCTAGGCGTGTCATATAGGGCGAAAAATACAGTATGTTGATTTAGGTAATAAGGTTTCTAAGTATTTTACAACAGAGTGGTCGAGACTTGATGCAGCCATGATGAGATTACCTGTAGCTGCTCCCCTATTGTCTGTATGAGACAAAGCACTCCCCCCCTTCTCTTCTCAATAGAAAACAATGGGGCAGCAGCAGCAGTTATCTCATCATGGCTGCTCCCATGAACCACAAGAGTTATTTAGACTGGATTGTCCCTTTAGCTCCATATTTGGAGTCAGGGAGAAATGTTTCCTAAAATAAGGAGGACAAATTTGGCCTCATAAGGGATTTTGCTTTTTTTTTGGAAAACAGGCTGAACTGGATGGACAAAAGCAGGCATGCACATCATTGCTTGGTCTAAGGGCTACATTCTTATTGTTCCACATCAAGGGGCCATAATAAAATAAAAGCATTGAAAAGGCAAACAGTTTTACTGCAGGAAAGCCATAACCTAAAGCATTGTATATGTTTTATGTATATGCAGGGGTTAGCGGACGTGGACAGGAGTGAGGTGGGAAGAAGTGCGCGAAATGGCGAGGTCAGGAAAAGTGGTAAGAGCTGAGGAAAGCAGAGGTGAGGTGGGGAGCGGTGATCAGAGGTGAGTAGAGGTAGGCAGGTGTGAGATGGGTAGAGGGGAGGTGAGAAGCGCTAATCAGAGGTGAGTAAAGGTAGGCAGGTGTGGGATGGGTAGAGGGGAGGTAAGAAGAAGTGATCAGAGGTGAGTAGAGGTAGGCGGGTGTGAGATGGGTAGAGGGGAGGTGAGAAGAAGTGATCAGAGGTGAGTAGAGGTAGGCAGGTGTGAGATGGGTAGAGGGGAGGTGAGAAGCGCTGATCAGAGGTGAGTAGAGGTAGGCAGGTGTGGGATGGGTAGAGGGGAGGTAAGAAGAAGTGATCAGAGGTGAGTAGAGGTAGGCAGGTGTGAGATGGCTAGAGGGGAGGTGAGAAGCGCTGATCAGAGGTGAGTAGAGGTAGGCGGGTGTGAGATGGGTAGAGGGGAGGTGAGAAGTGCTGATCAGAGGTGAGTAGAGGTAGGCAGGTTTGAGATGGGTAGACGGGAGGTAAGAAGAAGTGATCAGAGGTGAGTAGAGGTAGGCGGGTGTGAGATGGGTAGAGGGGAGGTGAGAAGTGCTGATAAGAGGTGAGTAGAGGTAGGCAGGTTTGAGATGGGTAGACGGGAGCTAAGAAGAAGTGATCAGAGGTGAGTAGAGGTAGGCGGGTGTGAGATGGGTAGAGGGGAGGTGAGAAGTGCTGATCAGAGGTGAGTAGAGGTAGGCGGGTGTGAGATGGGTAGAGGGGAGGTGAGAAGTGCTGATCAGAGGTGAGTAGAGGTAGGCAGATGTGAGATGGGTAGAGGGGAGGTGAGAAGCGCTGATCAGAGGTGAGTAGAGGTAGGCAGGTGTGAGATGGGTAGAGGGGAGGTGAGAAGCGCTGATCAGAGGTGAGTAGAGGTAGGCGGGTGTGAGATGGGTAGAGGGGAGGTGAGAAGCGCTGATCAGAGGTGAGTAGAGGTAGGCGGGTGTGAGATGGGTAGAGGGGAGGTGAGAAGCGCTGATCAGAGGTGAGTAGAGGTAGGCGGGTGTGAGATGGGTAGAGGGGAGGTGAGAAGCGCTGATCAGAGGTGAGTAGAGGTAGGCAGGTGTGAGATGGGTAGAGGGGAGGTGAGAAGCGCTGATCAGAGGTGAGTAGAGGTAGGCAGGTGTGAGATGGGTAGAGGGGAGGTGAGAAGAAGTAGGCAGTGTAGAGATGTGAAGAGGTGAGGAGAGGAGAAAGGAGGTGTGCAAAGGTGGGAAGAAGTAAGGTGGCCAGAGATAAGGCAGGAACAGGTAGGTAGAGGTAGACAACATGTATGGCTGTGTTTATTGTATTGTACATATTGTATAGAATTTGCATTACATTGCATTTGCATTACATGTAGATTTGTGTATGCATACTAACCTTTATGTATCTAAATACATAGGCTTTTGATATATGTGTGAAATAACACAGTATGTTCTTTGGATAAATACACTACAATCTCTTTTTGCATATATATGTCCGGCGTAAAGTGGTGAACAGTTATATTTGGGGTTCTTCAGTGTAATGGTTCATGTCTGTCTTGCAGTCGCCACATCACTACAAGATGGATGGCTAATGGATTGTGACACTGCGGGTCTACCAAACTATTGGCTATAACCTAACCACATAGGAGTACAGCTGAGCTGCCATTGGCTGAGGTGAGTAAGAGCAGAGAAGGTACTAGAAGCCAGCCAGAGGTAATCTATATAAGGTCATGAGGAGAGTTACCTCAGAAAAGAGAGAGTTACCTCAGAGTGAAATAAGTCTAGAGAGAAGTCAGTGAAGTATTGTAGTAACAGGGAGTGAGGAAGGTACCAGCAGGGTCAACTGGTATCAGTCAGCAGTCACTGGTGTAAGAGAGAGCAGGAGAGCCACATTCATGCCTAACAAGTGACCACAGGAAAGATGAACCATTCCACCTGAGATACTGATGGAGGAAGCTAAAGGCCTCAGTATTCTGCTGTAGGACCAGGATGAGTGCCCACCACCTGTTGAAGTCCTCCAGGATGTAATGTTGTGCTATGGAAACTGCGAATGGAACTGTTGTGGATAAAGACTGTATGACCTGCTGTGAAACATAAAGTGTACCTCAAGTCCTGCTAATAATGTAAGTGCCCTTTTTATAAAGTCGGCCACATTTGGAGTTATTGGATGCAAGCCCACACCGGGAAGGTCTCCCAAGCCTGTTAACAAAGAACCCACTCCCTACACGCCTGAGGAGCTAAACCCCTCAAGGACCTGTGTGCTATATATATAAACATTTTCAAGATTTAAAGCATGAGTTTGTTATGTGCCTTCTTGTATATATTACCTATAGTTGCTAGAGATACCCCCCTTTATACGGCTGCAAACATGGTATTCATGGTGTGAATGTGTGGAATGTGCCTTAGTGTATTCTTGAGAGAGGATGAGGTATGCATATGGGGGAGAGGTGGACCGAGGTGAGACATGACAAGGTAAGCAGAGGTGGGGGAAAGGTAAGGTGAGGAGAGGTGAGGTAAAAAATGGTGGGGAGAGATGAGGTAAAAAAAAAAGGTGTGGAGAGCAAAGGTGGGAATAGATGAGGTCAGACAGCTAACAAAAAATGTTTCCTGGATTTGTGCCATGACATGTCGACACAATGCCTTGCCTTGCTTTATGCCAATTGGTTGGATGATATGATTTCAGCAATGCCTATGAACATCAATGCAGCCTGCAACCTAATAGCAACACATGTGTCATGCAATTTCCTCCCTTCCTGCCTTAAAGTGGACCAAAACCCAGCTGGATCGGCCCGGGAATCTATAAGACTCCTGGGCCGATCCATTCCCTCCCCGCGGGGCATCCAAAATCGGGATGCCCCACTGTGTGAAAAACTCCAGGTCGCCCGCTACACTTACCTTAATCCCGGTCCAATGGAGCATGCGTGGGCCGCGGCCGCATCCCCTCTATCCATCTAGCAGGGCGTGTGCCCGTGCCGGCCATTCCCTATTAGAGGAAAGAACGAGATGCGGCTGTCAGCTCGCTCGGAGCTGCTGAGCTAAGATGTCGCTCAAATGTGCATAGCTGTTCGGATGAACGCCCACGCATGTGCCATAGGATCGCGGTGAGGTGAGTTGATGCAGGCGATCTGGGGGGTTTCAAATAGCGGGGCACCCCCAATCAAACCCCCGACCAAAACCCAGTATAGTCAAAATCCTGGCAGTGCTAAGAACTATCTTAGCACTGCCTCTAGTGGCCGGCATCATACACTTAAAGCGGACCAGTAGTCAAAAATGACATATGCATCGCTCCCCAGGGCAATTTACATTGCTGCGCATACAAATTCATTTAACTTTTTCTATCTCCTGCTGTAGTAAATTTTAAAAACAAAATGGCGGCTCATGCATTTACAGGCCGCCTGCAAGCAGGAAGTGCTGCTGGGCTTCCTGTTATTGTGCATTGTCAGTTATGTCAGTTGAATCCAGGCAGCAGCATGGCTGAGATGCTGGGAGAGGAAGCTCCAAAAAGGCTGCTACCTTTCTTTTTCAAATGTGCCAGGCTGTTGGCCCGGTTGAAGGCAAGGCTATCTAAGCTTTCCAGTAATTTAACCTTAGAATTAGAGGTGCCACGGGCTTCAGCTTAGCGCAATGCGGGTGAAATGTGGCCACTGAGACAGAGGTTGAGCATTACCGGACTTACCTGTAAACCAAAAACCCAACAGCGCATGTGTAAGCAGCAGTAGCTGCCTGCTATTCCTTTAGCAGGGTGTGACCCGCACCAGGCATTTGTGACTGGCCACACTCGGTTAGACTCAGCTAGGCTCAGCTGGAGCCAATCTTAGACAATTTGACGTCAGTGCAGTCAAGTGTACGCATGGGCCATAGGACCAGGGAAAGGTACGTTTTGGTGGGAGACCTGGGGGGGTTTCACCCCGCATCAGGGTACCCCAGAGGCAAGGACCAAATCCCAGGATATTCAAATTCCCAGGTTTTGGTCCACCTTTTCTTCAGCCTGTGTTACTCTACAGGTGTTTTCATCCTAAGAGTGAGGGCCTGTCAAATCTTTAATAAATACTCCCATAGAGTTGTTACTTAAACAGCCTGGCACAGTTGGAAAAAAAAATCCCCCTGCACTCCCTTGCCCCATCTGCATGCATGATATTGAATCATTGTCAGCACTTACATTTGCTCCTGCATACACTCAAAGCTGAAAAGCCAGCTCACTGATTTTCTAGTAGTAGCGGCCATTTTGGAGCTTCCTCTCGGAGCATCTTAGCCATGCAGCTGCCTGAATTGAACTGACAATGCACAGTAACAGGAAGCCCAGCAGCACTTCCTGTTTGCAGGTGGCCTGCAAATACATGAGCCACCATTTTGTTTCTAAAATTTACCATAGCAAAAGGTAAATGAATTTTTATGTGCAGCAATCTAAATTGCCCTGGGGAGTGATGCATATGAGCACTGTTTCTTGTGTTGGTCCGGTTTAAGTCATTTTTGACTGTTGGTCGGCTTTAATGCAGTAAACAAACTGCACAAACACAAATTGTAAAAAAAATATGCACCTACTCCATTAAAAGACTTTGAAGCACAACGATTAAGAAATAGTTTATACTGCTAGAACACTATACACAAGACAAAATTACACTGTACAAAACATATACACATAAATTGTATATGGAGTCATTCATGAAATGTCAGATGATTGAAGTTGTTGCTACTCATTAAAGAACATGTAGAAAAGGTTCATCACAGGCTGAAGTGACATTCACACTATTAAAAATACCACCCAAAGCTCTCGAAGATAGAGGTCAATCGGTCATACATTCTCCCCGTCCTACATACAAAGCTAACAACTATTCTTTTCACACCTAATTTGTGGTATGGAAATTCACACACAAATATGCCACGTGTCACAGTTTGCAGTCGGTCAGTCTTTCTATGTTAACAGCAGAAAAGGTCATCCCTGAGGAGGTAAAAACTAGTGGGGGTTAGAAGTAGGGTCTGACCTAGGTATGCAATAAGTGAGTTAGCTTTAGACTGGGCCATAGAAGAGGTTTCTTAAACAAAGGGCGGGTCAACATAAATAGTCTTGTCTGGCAGCCTATACATTTAGCCAATCAGTGGGTGGGACCTAGTGTTGTTTGTCATTTGTCTCGTGTACCCACAGAAACAGAGACCTTCCCTAGAGGTGCATATAGGGGTCAGGGATAATTTGTGTGAAGCCCTCCTGGGTCACCACGTCTTACCTCAAACTAGGTATTCAATGGTGCACACCCTAGGCAAAAAAGATTTGGATGGCGGGTAGGTAAGCACAACCGAAGGGAGTGATCATTGGAGGAGGCCTGTGCATGAACTGGGGAGGTCAATAGTTTGAGATATGTGTCATGAACTGAGGAGGTTTGGCATCCCGATCCAGACAGGGTTACAATCATACTTCTCTCACAGACACAGATGCTTGGTAAGGTCGCCACTAGGGTTAAGTGAAACCGAACCACAAAGTTCAGGTTCAGCCAAACCTGAAAAAGCCCATCAACCAACTTTTAGCCCATAGTGGCAAGTGAGGCGCGCTCTTTAACCAAATGCAGTCTACAACACATAGGAAGCGACTGAACAATTACCTGAGCTGGCAATTTCGACCTACACCTTCTCATCTCCCACAATGATGGCTGGGGCTACAATAACAACTGTCTGCCAGTTACTATAACTCATGTGGGGGGGCATCTTATTGTAGCCTTGGCCATCATTGTGGGAGAACGCGGACCCCGATCGCAGGCTTGGGTAAGTGTACAGATGCTTCCTATGTGCTGCAAATTCTGCATTAGTTTGAAGGGCACCCATCATTCGCCGCCGCCACCCATCTGCTGATGCAATTCAGCCACACAGACAAGGGCATAAGATTTAGCACTCATGCAATATCTCTTTTGAGAAATTATACATTTTTAGGATTTAATTCACCCATAAGGGGGCAGTGCACATGGAAAATACAAATAAAATATTACAGATAAATATGCAGACATACAAAATACCTTATAAAATATATCCTTTACCTCTGGTGAGGGACGGGAAAAAAACTATATGCATCCAATTGGGTCTCAGGGGAATTCCTGGCTAGGGATGTAACAGCATAGTCCCCTGGCTAGGGGTGCACCTGGGAGGGGGTCCCTGGAAAATGGGGGGATGCCCTGGGATACCCTGGGTGGGCGTGGATTAGATTACATTAAGTTATAGATTTAATGGTTAGAGTAGCTATAATTATGTTAGGAGGCCACTAGAGGCCCCCATGGGATAATAAATAGAATAGTTTAATTGAGAGGCCTCCTTGTACACAGGGGTTAACTGGAGTACAGCCCACTCCCCTGTCCACTGACAGGTTTTTTACAGTTGTATAGTCAGTTTGCTTTGCAGTGTATTCTCTGCCATCTGTTTTCTCTTTCCCAGTTCTGCGACCACAACAGGGCTGCTTGGGGCCTAGTGTAGCCTCCACCTTTGTTAGATCTGCTGAAGATGTGGGTTGGTTAGGGGCTCTACGCTTTTACTGGATCTCTCACGCCCTGGGTGGTCGTCAGCTTGCCTTTCTGGTGGCCTGTGTCTCTGCTCGGCGATTCCTAGCCTGTGACCCCACTACCCTGTTCCCAGCCTGTTACCCCACTCACCTGTTCAAAGCCAAATCCTCTGCCTAACTCCGTTGTTACTGCTTTGTGTTTTCTAGAGGCATCTAGTAGTTTCCTTAGCTATGGCATCAAGGAAATAATTTGCCTCCTGGCTGAAAGCTGCCTCACTCCCTGATTACCATACCAGGAAATTCTCAAACCTCCTCAAATTCCTGGCGATCTAATTTATTCGGACCTGACAGAGCCCATTTTAAAAATGGGAACAAGAATTGCCTTGCACCAATCCCTTGGCACTATACCAGTTGTGAGTGAGTTTTTCAAACATTAAGAATTTTTGATAGAAGTCCATCCGGTTCTGGAGCCGGGTCGGCACAGGCCACGCCCACCTGCAGTACAGAGCCAGATGTTTGAGTGACCCGGCTGGCAAGATGCAGTGGCAGTAGCAGCGGCGGGGAAAGGGACAGTGCCCGCCACTACCCCATCTTTTTCTCACCTCCCACGGTGTGGCAGCGCGGCCAGCCACGCAGGAGCATCGCCACATGTGAGTTCACATTTTTTTTATATTTTCTTCTGCTGCCTATGGGGAATGGAAGGGGGAATGCCACAATGACTATGGGAATGGGATGGGAGATACCACACTGTCTATGGGAATGGGGGATACCACACTGCCTATGGGAATGAGATGGGGGATTGCCACAATGCATAAGGAAACGGGAGGGGGAATGTAACACTACCTATGGGAATGGGGGGATGCCACACTGCCTATGTGGAACGGGAGGGTGTATGCCACACTACCTGTCGGAATGGGAGGGGAGGCTGCTACAATTCCTATGGGAATGGTAGGAGAGGATGCCACTTTGCATATGGGAATGGGAGAGGAGGATGCCACAATGCCTATGAGAATGGGAGGGGGGATGTCACTCTGCCTGTAATTGGGGGATTCTGTATCTTGCCTATTATTTGGTTCACAAATTTTGGTTCAGAATATTATGTTTCTTATTTTCTTCCTCCAAATCCTAGGTGCGTCTTATATGGTGAAAAATAAGGTAGTTGTCTTGCAGCAAGCTAACTAATTTGCTTCCTCTTGGGATGGGGGAATGCCACACTGCCTATGGGGGATGGGATGGGAGAATGCCACACTGTCTATATGGGGAATGGGAGGGGGGAATGCCACAATGCCTATAGGGAATGGGAGGCGGGAATGCCACAATGCCTATAGGGAATGGGAGGCAGGAATGCCACAATTCCTATAGAGAATGGGAAAGAGGAATGCCACACTGCCTATGGGGAATGGGACGAGGGAAATGCCACACCTCTTATGGGGAATGGGAGGCGGAAATGCTACACTGCTTATGGGGAATGGGAGTGTGGGAATACCACACTACCTATGGGGAATGGGATGGAGGAATGCCACACTGCCTATGGGGAATGGGAGGGGGGAATGCTGCATTGCCTATATGGGGAATGGGAGGGGGGAATGCTGCATTGCCTATATGGGGAATGGGAGGGGGGAATGCCACACTGCCTATATGGGGAATGGGAGGCGGGAATGCCACAATGCCTATAGGGAATGGGAGACAGGAATGCCACAATTCCTATAGAGGATGGGATGGAGGAATGCCCCAACTGCCTATGGGGAATGGGACGGGGGAAATGCCACACTGCTTATGGGGAATGGGATGAGGGAATGCCACACTGCCTATGGGGAATGGGAGTGGGTGAATGCCATACTGCCTATGGGGGAATGGGAGTGGGGTAGAGAATGCTACACTGCCCATGGGAATGGGAGGGAGGATGTCACTCTGCCTGTAATTGGGGGGTTCTGCATTATTTGGCTTGTCTATTATTTGGTTTACAACATTTGTTCAGAATATGTTTCTTATTTTCTTCCTCCAAATCCTAGGTGCGTCTTATGAGCAGGTGCGTCTTATGTGGTGAAAAATAAGGTAGTTGTCTTGCAGCAAGCTGACTAATTTGCTTCCCCTTGCAGTTAAAGCAGAACCAGGCTCCAGTCAATACCTGGGTAGTTAAAATTATCACCACTGTACCAGCCTGTGCCGTTACATCAAAATGCATTTTAATATTAATTGCAAATGTGATCACAAGGCAGAAAAGGGAAAAGCAGGCCTGGAATAGATAATAGTATTGCAAGGTTTGGTCTACTTCTTGACTATAACCCCTGGAGTGGTATTATAAATGAAGCATTGGATGGATTGTTAGTTATCACTAGCATCACTGGGTTATCACTATTTATCACTAGGATCGCTAGGTTATACTAGGAATGCTTCCATGGGACATCCTGATCTGGAATGGCAAGCATTTTAAAAGATCAATTTTCAGGCTAAACACTTGAATTATTTTACTTTATTAACCCCCCCCCCCCCCAAAAAAAAAACAGGCACTCACTCCCCCACAGCCTGCCCGCACCAATCCAACATTCTGAAACCTCCTGGTTTCAGCTAAAGGAGCTCCCGTTGTCCTGAGCGCCACTTCGCCCCTCGCGGCAGTCACACAGCGAGGCTTCCGTATGGCGGACAGGGCTGCAGCTTCTGCGGGAGCCAAGGTGACTGTCCGTTTGTTTTTCTTGATTCAGTAACCCTTTAATAACCTCCCCATCACGTTTGCAGGGTGTGCAGGATGGCCGAGGCCACATTTGCAGCCATCATTAGATCCTGGTATTGGGATGCCCCTTGGATTTAATAATACCATTAGCTAGGCATATAAATGTACCACTATGTACCTCTGATATGGGGGGGGGGGGATATTTGAAGACGTATTTGCATTTTTAGGGTGGAATGGTGTCTATCTGCATGTAGGTAGGGGGTGCAACTTCAACCCCACAAATTAGGGCACAAATAGTGTGCAAACAGGTGTATACACTAATGAGTAGGATACACATGCATACCTCCCAGCTGTCCCTGATTTGGAGGGACTGTCCTTCTTTTTGGTCCATGTCCCCCTTTCCCTCATTGTTCTCATCTGTCCCTCTTTGAGGTGTAACGTGCAGATCTGCATCAATAAATGATTCATGTGCCTATTCAAATCATCCCACCCTGAAAAGTTGGGAGGTATGGACAGGGACATAATATTACCGCTAGAGGGCTATTATTACCACTAGATGGCATACGTTACTAATGGACACAAGTAACATAGTATGTAAGGCTGAATAAAGACTTTAGTTCATCCAGTTCAGCTTATTTATCTCCTTCCAGTTGTCTAGTATCTATAGCTGGAAATGTTATTACATGCAAGGATGGCATCCAGGTCACTTTTGAACTATTTTACTGTATCCTACATTACTACCTCCTCTGGCAGCAAGTTCCATAGTATGCAAATAAAGGGATATGCTATATCTAATGAACACCCAACTACAACATGATGCAAAAAAGTGACAAGTTTTAATAAATAATGAATGTAATTGATCAATATTTACAATGACATATGTTTGCATAAAGAATACAAAGCTCTAGACATAATGGATATAGAGTCTCCAGGGTTGTGTCGCAAATGAAATAGGGGAATAACCCAAATCAGTTATACACAGTGCATACAGACTAGCTGTGTGCAATGCAGAGATGGACACAATCCATGGTACACAAACAAGCACTAATGCATACATGTAAGTCAATTAACAGAAACAAGAGACATTCTGAGCTTTGTATTCTTTATGCAAATATATCTCATTGTAAATATTGATCAATTACATTCATTATTTATTAAAACTTGTCACTTTTTTGCATCATGTTGTAGTTGGGTGTTCATTAGATATAGCATATCCCTTTATTTGCATGTTACTAATAAGCTGTGCTATTAAGCAGACACAGCTAGCTATATTTTGAACCCCGTTCTTTGTTGTCATATCTAGTCCTCTAACTGGTGTTTCAAGGTGTGCATTTGTAGCCTGACTTCCTATATAATAGCAAGTTCCATAGTCTCACTGCTCTTACAGAGAAGAATTCCGTCCTATGCTGGTGGAGAAAGCACCTTTCCTCTAACCTTAGTGGATGCCCTCGGGTTATGGTTCCACTCAGGGTATAAATAGATTGTGGGAATGATTTTTGTATTGACCCTGAATATATATATATATATGATATGATGGCTATTATGAAGTCTTCACTTTGGCTTTGGCATTTAAATGCAAGCTCGGAGTCTAAAGACATATAGCACAATCAAGGTAATAATAAAAATATACATTTCATTTCAATCCTAAGTACAATAACACACGACAAACAAACACACCCCTAAAATCATTGAAAAATATATTCATCCCCCACCATCCCAAATAAGGTTCCTTTTAAATCCCTCAAGATCCAGATATCACCTTGCCAAAAAAAGCCACATCCACATGATTATCTCCATACCCCATAGGTACATGAAATAATGAATTCTCCTCATTTCAGCTGTTAATGTTGTGCTGTAACTGTGCTTACATGTGGGGGTCAATAGGTTAGAACAAGTTGGACAGTCTTACCTGTGGTTTGCTGTCAGCCTCATCCTTGTAGCACCAGAGATGCTGCCCCTTCAGAACAAAGTATCGCTGCTGCCAGCTCTTAACAATGGTCTTCTGTTTCTTCAGCCACCCGCTCTTCACCGGCTTCTCTGTGCTACTGGGAAGACTCCGGGAGGACAAGGAATGGTCACTGCCGGTCATCATGCTGACAGATCGAACCGCTATAGAAGGAAAATGTTAAAGTCTCAGAGAATGACACTTCTTTTTAGTGTAAGCATTAGCGTTCTGAATTTTGTATCTTCATACCCGGCACCCTGGAAGGGCGAGCCTTATAACAGTGACCAGGGTTGAAATTTGCCTGCAGATTTATTAAGGAAGTGGCCAAAAGAGGTTTCAAAATAGACTTCCTCTAGAGCGTAGGAGTGCTGTATACAAGACTTGTTTTCCTCTGCACTGTAACACATTTGTGTGGCCTTTAGCTATATATTTTAGGCCATCACTAAAATGTGTTAACCACTTATAGACTTAGAAATCACATATTTAAAATATACATTTGGGATAAAAAAATACTGTACTGTTAAAGTCCCTGTTTTAACGCACTAACGTCCTCCCACCTTCTCAAAATCAGCATCTCAAAATCAAATAATATGTAAATACATTATGTATTCTAAATAAAGCTGCATTTAGGCTTCAGTTTCTGGGCCATGGCTGAGCTGGGAAGAGTATGGCATGTTGCAGGTTTATGAGTTTTAAAGTGGAACAAAAACCCAGGATTTTGACTATCCTGGGTGTTGGTCCTCGGCCCTGGGGCATCCTGATCGGGGACACCAAACAAACTCACCTTTTCCTGGTCCTACGACGCATGTGTGGCCGCTCGTCCAATCAGCGCGCTCAGATCTTCTCAAGCCCCTGGGTTCAGGAGCTCGTCTAACGCAAGCGGATCTCAGCGCAATGGCGGCCATATCCCCCACAACCCTCTAACAGGGAGCAGGCCCGCACCGGCCATTCACAAATGCCTGTCGCGGACACAGGCCTTGCTAGAGGGATAATGGGGATGCGGCCGAGGTTCACACATACAACGTTGGACCAGAAAAGTAGGTGAGTTTATGGTCGACCTGGTGGGTTTCACCCAACAGGGCATCCTTGATGATGCCCTGGGGGGGGGGGGGGGGGCGATCGGCCTGGGAATAGATTCCTGGGCTGATCTCTGTGGGTTTTGGTCCACTTTAAGCATGCTCTGATGTTGTCAGAGACAGCTGTGGGACCACTGTGGCTTGGAGTGTTCACTCACCTCGAGAACACCAAGGGACAAAATATTAGAACACTTTTTTTCCATCCATCAGCATGACCCCCTATTACTGTCTGTGTGGTCACGTTGAAGGACTCAGTTACCGGTAAGTCTAACAGTGGTTTCTATGTGGTCCTGGACGAATTAAAGGAAAACTCCCTTTTTACCAAGTTCTTGGTGTTCTGCCTTCTCGTTTTCCTCTCTTGGAATGTAAAATAAACACATCTTAGGATTGTGCCCTCATAGCTGTGATTTACTTATCAGCATGTTATTACCATGTTTCTTATATTCCTGGGGCTCTGTTTTGCTACAGTGGGAGTGGTTTCCCGGCCTTGGCTACAAGTCCGCCCCTGTCAGTAACCTTTAAGCTACTGGAACACAATATTGTGATCCCCCTAGCTGAATAAGCTGAATTACACCAGAATGAGTTAAACCTGTCGACTCTACCTTAGCCAATCAGATGATTAGCAAGCCAGAGTGAGGATGTCTCTGATTTGTACATTAAATCTGCAGCATCAGCTGGTGTACATTGATAAAGTAAACACATTGCTGCTAGGTTTTCTTTTATATCACAGAGTTGCAAACAAATAGAAAAAAGCAAAACAAACTTCATGAAAAATTCGATTCTGAACGAATCCGAATTTCCCCGCGATTCGATCAATCGAAGTTTTCCTTTAAACTCCATTTATTTCAATTACAGGCATTCTAAAATGGTGGAAGCACATGTCCGGACATATTCCCTGGGGCAAGGTATCATGGGAGAGTCACATGCAGCCTATCAGCAGCCAGGAAGCCCGGTGACGTCACCGTGTTATATAAACCAGCGGCCATCTTCCTTGTGCGCATTTCAGCGTTCTATTGCGGCCAGAGCACAGCTGGTTACAGACCGGGACAGAGAGTTAGAGATAGGTAGGGAGAGTCAGAGAGGCAGACAGAAAGGTAGACAGAGCCAGGGAAAGATAGGGAAAGATAGGGAAAAACCGGAACGATCATAGAACAGCATAGAAGTGACAGTGAAAATTGTTTTTTTTCATTAGCCAGATCAGTTTTCAATTCAATTTCAGTTCTTTGTGCTGTAAATCTGCCTTGCCACTGTGCATGCCATCTATGCAGTGGCTTATTTAATCCTATCTGTTACACACAAGCATTTCTAAAAACTGGGCATCCCAAACCTGCACTTAGCAACCTATCTGTCATACTAAATACGTTTGTTCATCCTCAGCTTGATCAAACTATTGCATTTTGAATTGGTTTTTGTCCTGCTGCCAAAACACTAGGCCGCAGGGTATTCCAAACCTGCACGTAGCACCATATCTATTATACTAAATACGTTTGTTCATCCTCAGCTCAATCAAACTATTGCATTTTGAATTGGTTTTTGTCCTGCTTTAAATACACCAGCCCACATGGGCATCCCAAACCTGCACGTAGCACCCTATCTCTTATACTAAATACGCTTGTTGATGCTCAGCTTAATCAAACTATTGCATTTTGAATTGGTTTTTGTCCTGCTGCCAAAACACTAGGCCGCAGGGTATCCCAAAACTGCACTTTGCAGCCTATCTGTTATACTAAATACGCTTGTTGATCCTCAGCTTAATCAAACTATTGCATTTTTAATTGGTTTTTGTCCTGCTGCCAAAACACTAGGCCGCAGGGTATCCCAAACCTGCACTTAGCAGCCTATCTGTTATACTAAATACGCTTGTTGATCCTCAGCTTAATCAAACTATTGCATTTTGAATTGGTTTTTGTCCTGCTGCCAAAACACTAGGCCGCAGGGTATCCCAAACCTGCACTTAGCAGCCTATCTGTTATACTAAATACGCTTGTTGCTCCTCAGCTTAATCAAACTATTGCATTTTGAATTGGTTTTTGTCCTGCTGCCAAAACACTAGGCCGCAGGGTATCCCAAACCTGCACTTAGCAGCCTGTTATACTAAATACGCTTGTTGACCCTCAGCTTAATCAAACTATTGCATTTTGAATTGGTTTTTGTCCTGCTGCCAAAACACTAGGCCGCAGGGTATCTCAAACCTGCACTTAGCAGTCTATCTGTTATACTAAATACGCTTGTTGATCCTCAGCTTAATCAAGCTATTCCATTTTGAATTGGTTTTTGTCCTTCTGCCAAAACACTAGGCCGCAGGGTATCCCAAACCTGCACTTAGCAGCCTATCTGTTATACAAAATACGCTTGTTGCTCCTCAGTTTAATCAAACTATTGCATTTTGAATTGGTTTTTGTCCTGCTGCCAAAACACTAGGCTGCAGGGTATCCCAAACCTGCACGTAGCAGCCTATCTGTTATACAAAATACGTTTGTTCATCCTCAGCTCAATCAAACTATTGCATTTTGATTTGGTTTTTGTCCTGCTGCCAAAACACTAGGCCGCAGGGTATCCCAAACCTGCACGTAGCAGCCTATCTGTTATACTAAATACGCTTGTTGATCCTCAGCTTAATCAAACTATTGCATTTTTAATTGGTTTTTGTCCTGCTGCCAAAACACTAGGCCGCAGGGTATCCCAAACCTGCACTTAGCAGCCTATCTGTTATACTAAATACGCTTGTTGATCCTCAGCTTAATCAAACTATTGCATTTTGAATTGGTTTTTGTCCTGCTGCCAAAACACTAGGCCGCAGGGTATCCCAAACCTGCACTTAGCAGCCTATCTGTTATACTAAATACGCTTGTTGCTCCTCAGCTTAATCAAACTATTGCATTTTGAATTGGTTTTTGTCCTGCTGCCAAAACACTAGGCCGCAGGGTATCCCAAACCTGCACTTAGCAGCCTGTTATACTAAATACGCTTGTTGACCCTCAGCTTAATCAAACTATTGCATTTTGAATTGGTTTTTGTCCTGCTGCCAAAACACTAGGCCGCAGGGTATCTCAAACCTGCACTTAACAGTCTATCTGTTATACTAAATACGCTTGTTGCTCCTCAGCTTAATCAAGCTATTCCATTTTGAATTGGTTTTTGTCCTTCTGCCAAAACACTAGGCCGCAGGGTATCCCAAACCTGCACTTAGCAGCCTATCTGTTATACAAAATACGCTTGTTGCTCCTCAGTTTAATCAAACTATTGCATTTTGAATTGGTTTTTGTCCTGCTGCCAAAACACTAGGCTGCAGGGTATCCCAAACCTGCACGTAGCAGCCTATCTGTTATACAAAATACATTTGTTCATCCTCAGCTCAATCAAACTATTGCATTTTGAATTGGTTTTTGTCCTGCTGCCAAAACACTAGGCCACAGGGTATCCCAAACCTGCACTTAGCAGCCTATCTGTTATACTAAATACGCTTGTTGATCCTCAGCTTATTCAAACTATTGCATTTTGAATTGGTTTTTGTCCTGCTGCCAAAACACTAGGCCGCAGGGTATCCCAAACCTGCACTTAGCAGCCTATCTGTTATACTAAATACGCTTGTTGATCTTCAGCTTAATCAAACTATTGCATTTTGATTTGGTTTTTGTCCTGCTGCCAAAACACTAGGCCGCAGGGTATCCCAAACCTGCACGTAGCAGCCTGTTATACAAAATACGCTTGTTGCTCCTCAGCTTAATCAAACTATTGCATTTTGAATTGGTTTTTGTCCTGCTGCCAAAACACTAGGCCGCAGGATATCCCAAACCTGCACTTAGCAGCCTATCTGTTATACTAAATATACTTGTTGATCCTCAGCTTAATCAAACGATTGCATTTTGAATTGGTTTTTGTCCTGCTGCCAAAACACTAGGCCACACGGTATCCCAAACCTGCACGTAGCACCCTATCTCTTATACTAAATACGCTTGTTGATGCTCAGCTTAATCAAACTATTGCATTTTGAATTGGTTTTTGTCCTGCTGCCAAAACACTGGGCCGCAGGGTATCCCAAAACTGCACTTTGCAGCCTATCTGTTATACTAAATACGCTTGTTGATCCTCAGCTTAATCAAACTATTGCATTTTGAATTGGTTTTTGTCCTGCTGCCAAAACACTAGGCCGCAGGGTATCCCAAACCTGCACTTAGCAGCCTATCTGTTATACAAAATACGCTTGTTGCTCCTCATCTTAATCAAACTATTGAATTTTAAATTGGTTTTTGTCCTGCTTTAAATATTCCAGCCCACATGGGCATCCCAAACCTGCACTTAGCACCCTATCTGTTATACTAAATACGTTTGTTCATCCTCAGCTTAATCAAACGATTGCATTTTGAATTGGTTTTTGTCCTGCTTTAAATACACCAGCCCACATGGGCATCCCAAACCTGCACTCTGCGCCCTATCTGTTATACTAAATACGTTTGTTCATCCTCGGCTTAATCAAACTATTGCATTTTGAATTGGTTTTTGTCCTGCTGCCAAAACACTAGGTCGCAGGGTATCCCAAACCTGCACTTAGCAGCCTATCTGTTATACAAAATACGCTTGTTGCTCCTCAGCTTAATCAAACTATTGCATTTTGAATTGGTTTTTGTCCTGCTGCCAAAACACTAGGCCGCAGGGTATCCCAAACTTGCACGTAGCAGCCTATCTGTTATACTAAATACGCTTGTTGATCCTCAGCTTAATCAAACTATTGCATTTTTAATTGGTTTTTGTCCTGCTGCCAAAACACTAGGCCGCAGGGTATCCCAAACCTGCACTTAGGAGCCTATCTGTTATACAAAATACGCTTGTTGATCCTCAGCTTAATCAAACTATTGCATTTTGAATTGGTTTTTGTCCTGCTGCCAAAACACTAGGCCGCAGGGTATCCCAAACCTGCACTTAGCAGCCTATCTGTTATACTAAATACGCTTGTTGATCCTCAGCTTAATCAAACTATTGCATTTTGAATTGGTTTTTGTCCTGCTTTAAATACACCAGCCCACATGGGCATCCCAAACCTGCACTCTGCGCCCTATCTGTTATACTAAATACGTTTGTTCATCCTCGGCTTAATCAAACTATTGCATTTTGAATTGGTTTTTGTCCTGCTGCCAAAACACTAGGCCGCAGGGTATCCCAAACCTGCACTTAGCAGCCTATCTGTTATACAAAATGCGCTTGTTGCTCCTCAGCTTAATCAAACTATTGCATTTTGAATTGGTTTTTGTCCTGCTGCCAAAACACTAGGCCGCAGGGTATCCCAAACCTGCACGTAGCAGCCTGTTATACTAAATACGCTTGTTGATCCTCAGCTTAATCAAACTATTGCATTTTTAATTGGTTTTTGTCCTGCTGCCAAAACACTAGGCTGCAGGGTATCCCAAACCTGCACTTAGCAGCCTATCTGTTATACAAAATACGCTTGTTGATCCTCAGCTTAATCAAACTATTGCATTTTGAATTGGTTTTTGTCCTGCTGCCAAAACACTAGGCCGCAGGGTATCCCAAACCTGCACTTAGCAGCCTATCTGTTATACTAAATACGCTTGTTGATCCTCAGCTAAATCAAACTATTGCATTTTTAATTGGTTTTTGTCCTGCTTTAAATACACCAGCCCACATGGGCATCCCAAACCTGCACTTAGCAGCCTATTTGTTATACTAAATACGCTTGTTGATCCTCAGCTTAATCAAACTATTGCATTTTGAATTGGTTTTTGTCCTTCTGCCAAAACACTAGGCCGCAGGGTATCCCAAACCTGCACTTTGCAGCCTATCTGTTATACAAAATACGCTTGTTGCTCCTAAGCTTAATCAAACTATTACATTCTGAATTGGTTTTTGTCCTGCTGCCAAAACACTAGGTCGCAGGGTATTCCAAACCTGCACCTAACAGCCTATCTGTTATGCTAAATACGCTTGTTGATCCTCAGCTTAATCAAACTATTGCATTTTGAATTGGTTTTTGTCCTGCTGCCAAAACGCTAGGCAGCAGGGTATCCCAAACCTGCCCTTAGCACCCTATCTGTTATACTAAATACGCTTGTTGATTCTCAGCTTAATCAAACTATTGCATTTTTAATTGGTTTTTGTCCTGCTGCCAAAACACTAGGCCACAGGGTATCCCAAACCTGCACGTAGCACCCTATCTGTTATACTAAATAAGCATTGTTCAGCCTCATTTTAATTCAGCTATTGCATTTTGAATTGGTTTTTGGTCTGCTGCCAAAACACTAGGCCGCAGGGTATCCCATATTGCCAATTTTCATAGTATCTGGTGCAGAGAAGCAGTTCCTCACTTTATTTAGCTTCTGCTTTTTAAAGTAAACACATTTTTTAACGTACCTATTGCGCATTTCAAATACATAAAAATGTCAGGCAGACAAGTGCCAGGATGTTCAAAGAGGAGTGGAAGAGGCCAATATTCACCAGGCAGAGGTCGCAGCAGACTAGGGGCGAGTGGCAGCAGGAGTCACGGTGAGAGACCTGATCTACCTGTATCTGCTAGCGGTCGTGTCTCCACCAGTAACTGCTGTGGTAGATTGGTTAACGCGGTCATCCACATCATCACAAGTTACATCTGCGACCCCCAGTCTAGGGTCGGTAGGTTCCTCTGACACAACCCTGAGTTGGCATGCCCCGAGAGCAGTCCCTGTCCTCCCATTGACTCTGTCCTACGCCGTTCCCTCCCCCAGCGACGTATCCTATGCTTTGGCTTCAGCTCCACTCTTTAGTGAGGAGGACGATCAGATAGAGGACAGTCAGCAGCTACTGCCCAGCCAAGAAATGGAGGTGGCTTCTTTAGCTAGGCAGGCAAATAGTGATGTGGAGAGTGTCGTGGGTGTTGTGAGCGTTCCAGCTCCTGCGCCAGACACTGTTGAGGAAACCGAGAACATCAGTGATGTGCAGTCACAGCTCGGTGATGATGATGATGAAGAAGCCGATCGCACTTGGGAGCCGGGTGCAGAAGGGGCTTCATCGTCATCATCAGGAGAAGAGGGGCGCAGGTTGCTCCGGAGTCAGCAGCTGAGGCAGCAAGGTGTTAGCAGCATGGTTGGCAGTCAGCATGGGGGCACAATTGTAAAGAATGGAGCCAAATGGGGCCGGGGCCGGGGTAGAGCACCTGCTGCACGGCAGGCTACCTTATCGGGAGGTAGTGGAGCAGGGGTTCCTGGAGTTGGCGACAGTAGCAGTGAATCAGTGCGGCCTGTTGGTGGGAAAAGTAGCTACTTGCCAGTGTGGCAGTTTTTCCTGAAGCATCCGCAGGAGGGTAACATGGCCACATGCAAGATATGTAGGCAGAAGGTGAAGCGTGGCCAGGGTCCAAATGTTGGCACCACGGCCCTGCGTCAACATATGATGCATCACCATAAAGCGGCCTGGGAGAACCGAGGCTCCGAAGAGGTGGTCCAGCCTGCTTCCTCACCAAGTGGCACACCGCTCCCAATTTCTGCCAGCCAAGGCTCCAGCACCTCAGCCGAAGGCAGCTGTGCGTCATACCCATCCTCTGTTGCTCCTGATGCTCCTGCTCCTCCTCCAAGTCATGCATCCCGCCAGCAATCCATCAGCGAAGCCATGTCCAAGAGACAGCAGTATGCGCCCACTCATCCTACGGCGCAGAAGCTGAATGTGCTCCTGTCCAAGTTGCTGGTGCTGCAGTCGCTCCCTTTTCAGGTGGGGGACTCTGCACCTTTCAGAGAACTGATGGCTTGTGCCGAGGTGGAGAGTCCCAAGCCGTCATTTCTTTGCCAAGAAGGCAGTACCAGCGCTGCACACTTTTGTTCAACAGAAGGTGGGCCAGTCCTTGAGCCTGTCGGTGTGTAGCAAAGTGCATGGCAGCGCCGACGTCTGGAGCTGTAACTACGGTCAGGGACAGTACGTGTCATTTACGGCCTACTGGGTGAATGTGGTCCCTTTGCAGCAGCAGCAGCAGCTTGGACAGGTCACGCCGCTTTGGCCTCCACGCACCCTGGCCGTTGTGCCTGTGACACCGTGCAACTCGGCCTCCTCATTCTCCACCATCTCCTCACCCTCCACTGTAGGCTCAAGTCTCAGTGCCCCTCCAGTCTACCATGTGTGCAGGGCACGGAGGTGTCACGCTGTGCTTCACATGGTTTGTCTTGGCGAACGGAGTCACACAGGGGAGGAACTGCTTACATTTATTCATCACGAAATCCAAACATGGCTTACTCCAAGAAAACTTAAAATGAGAATCATGGTTACCGACAATGGGAAGAACATTTTGTCTGCCTTGCGACAAGGAAGCCTGACCCATGCGCCTTGCATGGCTCACGTCTTCAGTCTGGTTGTCAAGCGGTTTCTGAGGTGTTCCCCCCATCTGCAAGACATCCTAACAACTTCAAGGAAACTTTGCATGCACTTCAGCCACTCATACACCGCCAAACACACCCTTCTTGAGCTACAGCGTCAGAACGGTAGCCCCAAACATAGTCTGATTTGCGATGTTTCCACCCGTTGGAATTCCACCCTTCACATGTTGGACCGATTATATGAACAGAGAAAGGCCATCACGGATTTCCTGATGATCCAAGTGGATAGGGGGACTCCCCTGTGTAACTTCAATGTCAACCAGTGGCAGCTCATACGTGACACCTGCCGTTTGCTCAGGCCCTTTGAGGAAGCCACTTTATTTGTCACTCGGCAGGATTACGGGATGAACGAAGTGATTCCACTGCTTCATGTACTACAGCACATGTTGGAAACCATGGCTGGTCAGGGCACTGGAGACATGGCGTCTACATCTTACAGCCACATGAACCCCGTTGGAGCTGAACTGGAGGAGGAGGAGGAAGAGGAGGAGGAGTGGCCCAGTGAAGCACAGTTTAGGCTTGGCGAAATGGGTGTTTTATCTAGTCAGCGGACAGGAGAGGAGGAGCAGGAGCAGCCAGAGGAGCTAGAGGGTTGTGAGGAAGGCGAGACAGAGGACCCGGACACACCGTGGCAGTATGCAGTGGAGATGGAGACAGGTAGTCCCTCCGAGTCACTTGCGCAAATGGCAGGAAGCATGTTCACGTGCTTGCGTAGTGACCCCAGAATTGTTTCCATTTGTCGCCGGGATGACTTCTGGCTGTCCACCTTATTGGACCCTTGCTTCCGGCACAAAATGGGGGCATTTTTTAAACCCGCCGAGAGGGAGGACAAACTGAACTACTACAAAGACATTCTACGTAGTCAGTTGGTCGATGCCTATCTGCGCCATGGTCCATACTCTCGCAGGTCGGACTCGGGGGGACCTCTGCACTCACCTTCCACTGCCATGGCTGCTGGGGGGGGTTGGCAGGAGCAGCAGCAGCAGCTACATCAGCAGCAGCCTCAGTCTTCAGTCGCTAATGAGTAGCTTTCTACACCCGCATAGTGAGGCTAATCATGAGCAGCAGGAAGACCTGGAGCAGGACCTCATCCAGCAGGCCATGTCGTGCCAACACACCTTGAGGATCCGCTGGACTTCTGGGCAGCCAAACTTGGCTTGTGGCCGCAACTAGCAGAGTTTGCCCTGGAAAAGCTGTCCTGCCCGGCCAGTAGCGTGCCATCTGAGCAGGTGTTTAGTGCGGCAAGGGCCATAGTTACGGCGAGGGGAACTCGTCTGTCAACTAAAAATGTGGAGAGACTCACCTTTGTGAAAATGAATCAGGGATGGATCAGCCAGGATTTCCACCCACCAATGGCTGATGCATGCGACTAGATTCAGCATGGTGCCACGTTTTACACTTTCCAAATGGTGCAAAACATATTTATGTCTTTAGGCCAATTTTTGGGCTCCTGCTGATGCCAACTTCAGGGTGTGCCTTTCAGCCAACCTGCTGCTGCTGCTGCCAACTCCAGGGTGTCTTTCAAGCAATGTTTGGGCTCCTGCTTCTGCTGCTGCCAACTCCAGGGTGTGCCTTCCAGCTAATGTTTGTGCTGCTGCTGCTGCCAACTTCAGGGTGTGATTCATCCAATTTTTGGCCTCCTGTAGCCAACTCCAGTGTCTTTTTCAAGCTATGTTTGGGCTCCTTCAGCTGCTGCTGCTGCTGCTGCTTGCAACTCCAGGGTGTGATTTATCCAATTTTTGGCCTCCTGCAGCCAACTCCAGTGTCTCTTTAAAGTAATGTTTGGGCTCCTGCTGCTGCTTGCAACTCCAGGGTGTGATTCATCCAATTTTTGGCCTCCTGCAGCCAACTCCAGTGTCTCTTTCAAGCAATGTTTGGGCTCCTTCAGCTGCTGCTGCTTGCAACTCCAGGGTGTGATTCATCCAATTTTTGGGCACCTGCAGCCAACTCCAGTGTCTCTTTCAAGCTATGTTTGGGCTCCTGCTGCTGCTTGCAACCCCAGGGTGTGATTCATCCAATTTTTGGCCTCCTGCAGCCAACTCCAGTGCCTCTTTAAAGCGATGTTTGGGCTGCTGCTGCTTGCAACTCCAGGGTGTGATTCATCCAATTTTTGGCCTCCTGCAGCCAACTCCAGTGTCTCTTTAAAGTAAATATTTGTGCTCCTGCTGCTGCTTGCAACTCCAGAGTGTGATTCATCCAATTTTTGGGCTCCTGCTGCCAGCTCCAGTGTCTCTTTAAAGAAATGTTCGGGCTCCTGCTGCTGCTACTGCTTGCGACTCCAGGATGTCATTCAGCCAATTTTTGGGCTCCTGCTGCCAACTCCAGTGTCTCTTTCAAGCTATGTTTGGGCTGCTGCTGCTGCTTGCAACTCCACGGTGTGATTCAGCCAATTTTTGGGCTCCTGCTGCCAACTCCAGTGTCTCTTTCAAGCTATGTTTGGGCTGCTGCTGCTTGCAACTCCAGGGTGTCATTCAGCCAATTTTTGGGCTCCTGCTGCCAACTCCAGTGTCTCTTTCAAGCTATGTTTGGGCTGCTGCTGCTGCTGCTTGCAACTCCAGGGTGTCATTCAGCCAATTTTTGGGCTCCTGCTGCCAACTCCAGTGTCTCTTTCAAGCTATGTTTGGGCTCCTGCTGCTTGCGACTCCAGGGTGTCATTCAGCCAATTTTTGGGCTCCTGCTGCCAACTCCAGTGTCTCTTTCAAGCTATGTTTGGGCTGCCGCTGCTGCTGCTGCTGCTTGCAACTCCAGGGTGTAATTCAGCCAATTTTTGGGCTCCTGCTGCCAACTCCAGTGTCTCTTTCAAGCTATGTTTGGGCTGCTGCTGCTGCTGCTTGCAACTCCAGGGTGTGATTCAGCCAATTTTTGGGCTCCTGCTGCCAACTCCAGTGTCTCTTTCAAGCTATGTTTGGGCTGCTGCTGCTGCTGCTTGCAACTCCAGGGTGTGATTCATCCAATTTTTGGGCTCCTGCTGCCAACTCCAGTGTCTCTTTTAAGCTATGTTTGGGCTGCTGCTGCTGCTGCTTGCAACTCCAGCGCCAGCGCGCGCACTGTCAGAGGGGTGCCCCCCTGAAGTGGACCAAAACCCAGGATAGTCAAAATCCTGGGTGTTGGTCCACTTTAAAGTAATGTTTGGACTCCTGCTGCTGCTTGCAACTCCAGGGTGTGATTCATCCAATTTTTGGGCTCCTGCTGCCATCTCCAGTGTCTCTTTCAAGCTATGTTTGGGCTCCTGCTGCTGCTGCTTGCGACTCCAGGGTGTCATTCAGACAATTTTTGGGCTCCTGCTGCCAGCTCCAGTGTCTCTTTCAAGCTATGTTTGGGCTCCTGCTGCTGCTGCTTGCAACTCCAGGGTGTCTTTCAGCCAATTTTTGGGCTCCTGCTGCCAACTCCAGTGTCTCTTTTAAGCTATGTTTGGGCTGCTGCTGCTTGCAACTCCAGGGTGTGATTCATCCAATTTTTGGGCTCCTGCTGCCAACTCCAGTGTCTCTTTCAACCAATGTTTGGGCGGCTGCGGCTGCTTGCAACCCCAGGGTGTGATTCAGCTAATTTTTGGGCTCCTGCTGCTGCCAGCTCCAGGGTGTGTTTTTCAGGCACTTTAGGGGCCCCTCATAGTGATGCCACCTCAACTCTCTGCAATTGTGCCGCTTTGCGATTTTATTAGCGATGCCTCCGATCTGCATGTGATAATTATTTACAGTATTATTTCACTAACCCAGCACGCATCCTATGCGTGTTACAGCAAGGCAGAATGGTTTACAACCCTATTGAGGCTCTAGGAGGCTCAGAAATAGCCGTTTTTAATAGCGATTCGTCGCGAATAAATTCGGGTCGAAACAATTTTTGTCGGAAAATTCGGCGAATCAGTCAAATCGAATTTTTCAAAAGTTCGCTCATCTCTAGTCCTAATGTCTGCAGAAAAGATCCATAGGTGGACCACTCTCTATCATATTTTAGATGTCTATGTACTATGTACTATGTGCTTTAAAAGTTCAGAGCACTCTAAATAACCTTAATGGGCACCTCCATACACAAAAGTTCCCTGTGTACAGAGGAACACATTAAAGTCAATAGGAGCACTCTGTACTCAGGCCACTCCCCTCCCAGCTTCTCAGAGTGGCACTGCAGGTGAATGAGCAGCAGCGCATGTGCAGGTTGTAGTAGGGGCATAGCTAGGGGGGGCAGGGGCGGCACGTACCCCGGGTGCAGCAGGTCAGGGGGCACCAAAGGGAGTCCTGAGCACAGGTGGGGGACACTATTTCAAATTTTTGCCCCGGGTGTCAGAAAGCCTAGCTACTCCTCTGGGTTACAGCTAAGCAGTGAGTCTCGTGCTAACTGGCACCTTCTGGTCTGAGTTTAACGGTAATCTTAGAGATATGCATGTTCCTGCTCCTAGGGAGATCCCTAATCATGTTGGATTTGAGCTCGTAATTTTGTACATAGGAAGATTAATACAATTTGTAAAATATTATGGTCCTTCTGTAGGTTGGGGAAGCTGTTTGGTTATACACAGCTCCACTAGCAGAAGATCAGTATCATTTTCTTAGCTTTGTTTTTCCTGATAACCTCAATTAATCTTGGCTAGTGCCCCCTCTAGAAGGCTGAAATCAGACCACAGTTTGCAGCCCTCGCCATCGCATGACCTTCATTTGTTATTTATTATTTTTATTACACCTGGTTGGCAATATGAAATGAATTTAATCTATAAGCACTAGCCAAAACACCAACATAAAACGGGAAAATAAAAAAAAAGTTATACAATTAAAATACAATGTATTATTGAGCTATAAGGAAGGGGGCATTTTAGATGCAGAATTTTTATTTTTGCCTGCATGTCCTTTGATAGGACTAAGACTAGGCAAACACTCCTCGTTTTGCTAGAAAATGTAGGCACACTGGGGCCATAGGGCATGAAATCTTGACGTAATGACCAGGATCAATCTATTAATATATATTATTTATGCATTGGGAAAGTTTCAGTAAAATGAATATCCTTGTATCATCTCTGCTGAAGTTATGGTGGGGCGTAAACCTTTAAAGTCACTTGCTTGTGTAATCTGTGTCATCTTGGCAGGCCCTGTCTTATCATTTCCGGCCCTTACAATAAACATTCTGCCTATTCTACATGGCTACAGTGAAGGGAGATTCTGAGAAACTCACATGGCAAGACCTGACTGAAGCCAATACAAGTCTCTGATATGGTTTTTTAGAAAGACGTCTGAGTGACGCAAAGCAACACAGTTGTTGTTCCTAACAAGGAAACCAGCCTGGTTAGGATGTTTACATGCAAGAGTAGTAATCTAAAAATATCAGGAAAAAATGCCTCTCCATCAGCCCCACCACTCCACTAGGCTATAGCTATTGGATACAGTACAGTACTAAAGCTTGGCAGACATATTAATGCATGTCATCAAGCAGCAAGCTCTCAGTCTACATTAATAGCTTCCCATCTACCAAGCCCTTCCAGGCAATCTGTGTGATTCAGGTGCCAGGGTGTGGGTCAAATGTTAGATCCTGGAGAAAATCACAGGCTGCCATCAGAAGCACTTTTTCAATGGTTTAGTCTGATAGAAAGTAACCTTTTCCATGCCTTTCTAGAAGCAATGCAGAAGTGCATGGGGGGGTAAATGAGGGTTATCAGATCCTAGCCTACTTTCAGGTGGGTCTTTTAAAGTGGAACGAAACACTGGACTATCACAGGTTTTGTTCTGTGCCCTGGGGGAAACCTCCCAGAACACCCAGAAAAACTCACCTCTTCCAATGACATATGCTGGGGCTCTCGTCCAATCAGAGGCATTTGTCATGACTATGTAATTTGGCAAACAGCTCTGATAGACTTCAATAGTGAGTGCAAGCGGTCGCATCTCGAGCAACACGCGCGCTCCTGCCCCAGCCTATCTGAATTTCTGAGGCAGGAGCGCGCACACAGCCTGAGGATGCAGGGGATGTGGCCATTCTCACTCTTCATTATAAACAAGCTGTTTGCCGAATTACATAGGCATGGCAGACGGCTCTGATTGGACGTGAGTCTGTGTGCCATTGGACTGGTGAGAGGTAAGCAGATACTGGCAATTTGGGTTTCACACAGGGGAGCATCCCAACGCGTTTAGATTCCAGGGAAGGGCAGCCGGCCACCCTGGGTTTTGTTTCACTGTAAGTTGGGCTCTGCTAGGGGGTTTGGAAACCATGTTGCCAAGCTTCAAGTCTGGCATATAATGTGTGTTTTACCTGATGGGATGGGGTAGAGGTAGGAAACTAGTGAGTTACATTGGCATAGCATAAAATACATTTACACTATTATATTTAATCATAACAATCTAGTGGTCCTATCCTAGAGCAATCTAGGCAAAACTTTACAATTGTCAGAATTCCTCCCTCTGTGCAGAAGCCTGGATACTATATTCCAGCAGGCAATCTGCTTACAGGTCTTCACGCAAACATACACCTAAGTGGAAGCCTGGATTCCATCCCAGCAGACAGCCTGCTCCCAGATCTTTTTGCCTGTGCAATGACATGTAAAAGAGGGAGTGCTGCCTGATTATTAGCTTTTCCTGGTTCCATATGCTTCAAAGCATCCTGCAATCTCCAGACTTGTTTTGACCTGGCTTCAACCTTGACCGCTCTTTCGGTTTCTCTCTCACATTAGTCACCTGCTATGACCTCGGACCCTTTGACCATGTTTATTTTTGGACTGATTACCTGGCATTGACCATCAGCTTGAATTCCCCGTTATGACCCTTCATTGCTTCTACCGACCATGATCTGCTCTTGTGCTTGTGACCCAGTTACTAACGTTCCAGCAGTTCCCTGGATTCATGACCTGAACACTCCCTGCAATACAGCCTATGCACCCTTGTGCGTGTGTGCGCAGGAGCGGGCTCTAGTGAAGTCAACAAGAGTTGTACTGTGGATTGGATCAAAATTTACACTCATTTGAGGACAGTGAGGTTAAAAACAAGAATAAGAAGATGATTACACTGGAGAACCACCCTTAAAGGATCTGTCTAGGAATATACCAGAAAAAAATCTTTACTCACCTTTCATACCCCACAGCTCTTTAGCCTGGCGCCATGTTTTAAAATGTACTGATTGCCTAAATCAAAATCACCATTCCCAACAGCCACGTCCAGTTCATTGCAATGGAAGGGCCATGTCGTGTGTGTGCCAAGGCTTGACACACCCCATTTGCCTAACTGTTGGTCTGTGTTCCTAATCACTTCAAGCTTCCTGAACAGACATGGCTAGTATTGGGGAACTGTCTTAAATTCAATTAATTTTAGTATCTTAATGACAGGTTGGGGCTCTCAAACAATGGAAATCGGAGGTGTTTTCTTTGGCCTTATATAGAAAATCTGGCCCCTGAAACCAGTTAAAGCGGAGTAAAGCCCAATGTGGCAGGGCCTAAAAGATTCTAGGGCCAGCCTTTGGCCTTCCTGAATAGGGGAGACCCCTTGAGGCACCACAGAACTTACCTGCTTTCTGTCGCCCTGGGTGATGTAAGCATCCGGCCACATCCCCAGGCTGTGAGCGCACTCCCATCCCCTGCTATTCAGATAGGCCGGAGGCAGGAGCACATGCTGCTGGGGATTCCTCAAATCCCAGGTTTTGTTTGATTTAAAGAGAAAATTCCAAATGAGCACTAAATTTCACCCATAATCAAAATAAGTTTCTTGCTAGATTGCTTCTATAACCTTTGTGCAAGACCATTATAGGAAATAAATATACTGCTCTCTATTAGTTCAATCACGTGGAGCAGATTGTTGAGTTTAAGCCAGAGAACTGGCACCCAAGGAAACTACGAGACAACATACAAACTGTACAGTGGCTTCTGATATGGCGTTGTCTATATTCACACTGTTGCTTTTCAGAATGTGCGTTGGCAATAGTCTCTGAGTTTATTAATAGAAAGCATTTATAGAGATAACATCTTGACATTAAACGTTACCATCCAACTTAATTAAGATAATGGGAAGTGCAAAAGGTTTGCCTGTAGGAAGGAAACAGATCATATCCTTTCTTCAGGTAAGATTTAGGGACCTTCTGATAAAAAAATATTATTCTTTATTATTTTGTCAAAATATATTCTATATATACATATATATTTAATGATAATTTTGGGGCCTGCTGTGCTTTATATCATTTTTTTTAAATTCATTATTTATTTATTTAAAATCAGAAGGCCAGGATGCCCACTACACTTACCTGAATCCAGGTCCAACGGCGCATGCGTGGGCCGCATCTCGGGCTTCTCCCTAGCAGGGCGCGTGCCCACGCCGGCAATTCGCAAATGCCTTTTAAAGGGAAGCGCAAGATGCAGCCGCCAGCGCGCTCTGAGCTGCTGAGCTAAGACACTGCTAAGGTGCACATAGCTCAGCGGCTCCAAGCACACTGATTGAACGAGCGGCTGTGCATGTGCCATAGGACCGTGGTGAGGTGAGTTGAACCGGGCAATCTGGGGGGGTTTCACATAGCGGGGTGCCCTGGGGGAGTGGACCAAAACCCAGGATAGTCAAAATCCTGGGTTTTGGTCCACTTTAAAATGTATATTTCAATGACTGGATAAAGCGATGTGCATGCATCATGAAGCAGACGTGCCCTCCACCAATCAAGGTTAAACTCTTACCAGATGTACCAGATGACAGAGACATATGTCATATGCAGGGAGCTATAATGTTTGGTAGCAACAAACAGACGCGGCAAGGAATGAAGAGAAGATGCAGGACCGAAAACGTGACGCTGGAGGTGGCGGTGGCGTCCTCTCAGGTACAAGTCATCGTCTTCTTGGCAGTCATCCTCCATAATAAACCTGAGTTAGAGGTACCAATCTGGGCTCTTAAAGTGGTGGTCTGGATTTTTGGAGATTGTTGCTACCAAACATTATAGCTCCCTGCAGTATCACTGAGGCCATGATCATTATTTTATGCATTCTGTCTTGCTACATCTGGAGTTTAACCTTGATTGGTGGAGAGCACTTCTACTTCATGATGCATGCACCACAGGACATCGCTTTATCCAGTCACTGAAGTATAACTTTTAAGGGTTGCTTTTTTGCTCTGTGCACTTTAAATGACTCCTTTGATACCATGCAGCACAGTAGTACACCGAAGGCCTCTGCCCTGTCCATTGTTCCCGGAATGACGAGGAAACTGAGGTGGCAGAAGGACTCAGCAACTGAAAGGACCTGGCAATAGAAGAGGCAACGTCAGCGGATTCCTGAGATGCAAGTATATACAAAAGACCCAGCAGGAAGTAGTGGCGGGTATCTATCTGCACTGCAATGGAGCCAAAAGACTTCTTTGAGCTGTGCCACACTAATGTTGTGGACCAAACTGCTGTGTACCTTGTTGGAGAGCAGGCCATTGTGGACACAAACCACCACCAGCAGCAGAGGTGTAGCTAAGCTGGCACAGGGGTCAAAGATTCAAAATGGCGCCCCCCATCTGTGCTCTGGCCCCCCTGACCTGCTGTATCTGGGGCATGTGCCCCCCCTGCCACCCTCTATCTACACCCCTAACCAGCAGTACCACCTGCAGCTTCCCCAGATTGTGAACACTGGAGAAAACATAACAGAAGGGAGTGTCAGATATAGATGGGCTGAAGGATCTGATGAGCAGGTGAGGTATTCAGGGTACTCAGGACCTAGACAGGAAGTGGTTAACACAGTCTGTACCTGGAGGAGGCAGCAATGTGCTACACCACACACTGGCTCCGGAGCAGGGAATCTGCTGGCAAGCTTGGTTTTCACTGGAGGACGGAATGTGCTGTAAATAAACAGGGGTCCCACAACCATTGACCAGGGAGCCCAATGTTCAGTATTGGAAAAGTCAAATTCAAGTAGTGAGGAAGGTTGCTTAAAAAAAGCCTGGTTACAATCAGCCAAAGCAGGTAGTCATCTAAAGCCAGGGGTTAGGAGCCACAGCAAGGTAGTCATAGCCATAGTGGGTAGTCAGCAGAGCCAAGGTTAACCGGATTCTTTCAGATACAGGTGCAGGTGTCACTTCTAAACAGATTTCAGGCATCTTCCCAGTGCCCTGAGCCTCCCTTTAAAGGCCTATTGATGCCAGGAAGTGCCTTTCACGCAGAGCACAAAAGCATATAAACTCGTGCAATGCATATGGCAGTACACATCTGTGTACAAGTGTATCCTTGCAGATGCAATCACTAATGCCAGACTGCACATGCCCCCGTCCAGCGTACCGATTACCTTCGCGAACAGGAACCCGTTATTTAAACACTAATAGGGCGCGACTGTGCGCACTCACGTCCGTGGTTACGAGCAGGCACACATTCATGTTAGCAGAAGGACTTCTGTGCCACAAACTCTGTACAGCAATGCACTGCACATAGAAGTGGGGGAATCCATTAATTACAATTGCCGAGATTCACTTCCCACTTTCACTTTCTACTGCCATTAGGTCTGGTTTTGGTCCACTTTAAGAAAAGTATTTTTTTTACTAAACTAAGCCAAGATCAGTATTTCCAAGTGTGCATACAATCCTGCCCTTAAGGATGTGTGAACTGCTGAGCGCGATGTTAGGTTCTGTATAACAGCTCTGCCCCTCTGTTAACCAGACTGACAGGAAACAGGCTTAGCCAACTTGCAACATTCAGATGCAAACAACGTATCTGAGTTCTTCTTATCTATAAGTTTTAACAAGAAACATGCAAAATACAATATGAACACAGGAATCCCTTCTATGCAGCATCCAGGGCTGGCCTTAGGCTGAAAGGTGTCCTGTGCAAGACTTGTACCCAGATCAGGATGCCCCACCGTGTGAAGCCCTGCTGGTTGCCAGCTATACACACTGTACCTCGCTGGCGTGCATGGCTGTGCACGGCTCTGCTTCAATTAGCTTCTCTGGCTGCACATATAAATGAGATGCCAAAGAAGCTAAATGGAAGCATAGCCATCCTGACAATCATTGTGTGTAGCATCCCCTGCATCCCTCTATGGCTGTGCATGGACTTTGCAGCCATTCAGTTATGCCAGGCATGGGCATGCATAGACCTTTATGTGGACCAAAACCCAGGATTTTGACTATCCTGGGTATTAGTCCCTGCCCCCAGGGCCCCCATTAGTCCCTGCCCCACTATATGAGACCCCCCAGGTCGCCTGAACAAACCTCTACCCGGTCCTATGACACATGCGCCACCTTTCGTCCAATTGCGCTGGCGCCCGCATCCCCCGCTACCTTCAAGCAGAGAGCGTGCCTGCCCCGGCCATTCACAAATGCATGGAGCAGGCATGCGCCCTGCTAAAGGGATAGCGGGGATGTTGCCACTGCTCGCACATGCGCCATTGGACCGGGAAAGAAGGAGAGTTTCTGGGCGACCTGGGGGGTTTCACACAGTAGGGTATCTCGATTTTGAGTGACCCAGGGGGAGGGAATGACACGGCTCTAGAATTTTATAAATCCCTGGGCCAATCTCCGTGGGTTTTGGTAGTAGATGGGTGATTCAACACCCATTTTCTACCAAATAGAAAATTGTTTAACTATTCAGTGCTTTTATAATATTTTTAGGTAAAAATGTTTACAAAAATTAAAACATTTACATTTTTAAAATTTTGTGTTTTTTTTAATAAAAAAATTGTTTTTTTTCAATAAAACCATATTGCATGTAAAAGCCCCATTCCTTCCTTCCGATTACAATGGTAGCACACAACAGTAGACACCCTTTCTGCCCAGGATACCCCCCAAACTGAAAAGCGTTTTATGACTCTCCCCCCTTTCCAGCAAAACCATCAGCTATGGGGACTAATCAACCAGGGAGGTGGAAGACGACTGCCTCCCCCCCCCCCCTCCCAAGGAAAGACACAGGAAAAGGGTTTTTTTTTTTCACTTACCTCCGATTTCCATATCCTGCACCAATCATTTCAGCGGCACTGACAGCCAGAAGTGATCAGCAGAAGCCGAGTGTGGGGGCACCCAACCCAATTTCCATTGATTACTTCTAGCTTCTGCTCTTTCCCCTGCTGCTGGGAATGGCCTTTTATACTGGCAGAGTAAGATGACTTAATCTCACTCCCGGTATAGAAGGCTCCTCCCTGAAGTGGCCAGCGAGATGCCGGTGCAAGGGGCAGGGAATGGACGTTCTCTGCCCCACTGAAGACCTTGGACCAGCGATCAGAGGCCTGCCAGGGGAAGAGGAGATCCCTAGGGCTGGATCCAGCATGGAGGTGAGTTAAACTCAGTGGCAAGAGACAACAGAAAGGCACCAGGAAAGGGGAAATGGGAAAAAAGAAATGAAACAGAGGGTGGCCTTTGCTCTGAGGACAGGAAAAGCTTCAGGCAAGTCCTAGTTTCCTTCTGATTTTAAATGTAACTTCTGCTCTGAAGTGGAGGAAGTCATAAGCAGTTATATTGTTTTTGGTGTCTATATACCAGCTCAATTAAAATAACCCAATTAGGGAAATAGCTTCACTTTCTGTTTAATGACAGACAGAAGAGTCAAAATGATTAGATTTTATTTGTCTTTTGAGGAAAATGGTCAAATATCACGTATCTGTAAGTCACAAAAGTATGTAAACCTTTAGGATCAGCTGATCATTTTTTCACTTTTAATTACCTAACTAGACCCCTCCAATCTAGATTTAGGTCTAATCATTCTTCTGAAACCATCCTCACCAAAGCCATTAGTGATTTGTTAACAACCAAATCTAAAGGCCACTGCGTTATCTTCATCCTTTCCAATTTATCCTCAGCTTTCAACGCAGTTACCAACTCTATGCTTCCCAACATACTAGCTCTTGGAATTCATGGTCTCGCACTCCTTATCCTATATTTAAGACCAATCATTTATTGTATCCTACTCAAACATAGTTTCCTCTCCGTGTCTCTTGTTTTTTGGTGTGCCGTAAGACTCCATACTAGGGCCTACTTTTTTCTATATATGGTCTTTGCCAACATATAACCTTACACGGTTTTCAATATCACTGTGGTGCAGACAACATACTATCTTACTTCCTCATTGTCTAACAGCTCTCTGTTACTTTATGTCCCATGACCATGGACAAAACAGACCTGGTCATTTTCCCACCATCCAACTCTCCTCTATCCTTAACATGACGAATTATGTTAACAACTTTACAATAACTGCATCTTATCAAGCTCAGTGCATAGTCAGTGTATAGCCAGTTTAGACTTATTCAAACTTTAAATTCACTCCCTAGCCACCTCCAACCTCAAAATCTCCAGCATCTACCCCTGACTGAAACCACCAAAATGTTAGTGCATGCCCTAATCATATCCCGACTAAACTACTGTGTATGAACTCTGCTTGCACCATTCATTTCTCCTCTCACTTTTCTAGTGTGGCTCCCCTCCGCTGGCTGCCAGTTTCACCAAGAGTTCATTTTAAAATCCTAAACAAAGCTTTGTCCAGTCAGGCCCCTCCTAAATGTTATCTCGTATAAAGTGATATCAGCCCAGACGCAGTCTCCACTCTGCCTCCACCCAAGTCACCACCTGAGTACTGCATCCAGGACTTCTTATGCCTCACCACTCCTCTGAGTTGCCCTTCCGTGCTCAATTTGACACTCCCCAACACTCCAAGCTTTAAAAAGCACCCTCAAAACTCACCTTTTCAGAAAAGCATATGACCTGGTTTAGATAACCCTTATAATTGATTGACCTTTGTCTATATCCCCTTTTCCTTAAGACACTAATCTCGTAAAGGCAGGGCTCTTTCTCCAATGTTATCATATTTTCATAGCAATAATAGAAACAATCATAATAATTTGAAGGTGAGCTAGAGGAACATTTCCCTTTATAGCTTTTGTATAACTTGATAATGTCTCCCTCTAGTGGCCAACATTTTACATACATTTCCTTTAAAATATGTGAAAATAGCTTGCACTGCATGCTGAAACGGGTTCCCATTACACATGAGACATGCTGGGTATTATTATATAATAATATTACTAGTATATCAATATTAACACTATATCGAAAATCTAGATTTAAAAAAATCCCTGCAGGATAACATCTGGCGAGCTAACAGGTATACAATGGCTCTTCAGCTCAGTGAAAAGAAAAAAAATAATATAATTCTTTTAAATTTAAAGCATTTCCTATTAGGCTCCCACCCAAAGTCATGATGGGACCAAATGGTTATTGTTTCCTCTTTCTCATCTTCATATATATCTTCATATATATATATTGGGCCAACCAATTTTTCTCATATTTGTGATGCCTGACAGGTCACCTCTATCCGTTCAGGTGGCAATGTTCTTTGCCATCTTCACCCATAGTTGGACACACTATCAGCCTCGGAAAGCGCTATGTGCTGCCCTAGTGCACATTTCTCCCCAAGACTTGTGGACGCAAAGGATGTTACCTGAAGCTTTGGAGAGCTACAAACTGCCAAGGCACACTAGAAAGTTGAGCACGAAAGCTCTGGTGACAGCAGGGATGACAGATCCTGCCTCAGTGCCAGGAGAGGGTGGCAAGGCAGGGGGTAATATTAAGTGGAATTCCTGTTTTTTGAAAAGTAAACGCAGGGGTGAAGCTGTTCTGCCAGAGTACTGGGAAAGAACTGCCCCTGCTTCCATCTCTAAAGCATCAACCAAGAAGAGGAGCAATACTAAAGGCTTCTAAAGAGGCTAAAGCGAATGTGGCACTTCTACTGGCCAAACTAAAGGGAAGGTATTTTGTCAGGGATTAATCAACAGGCTACAAGCATGGAAGAGCCATATAAAAGGGGGCATGCTGAAAGCTGCTTCTATTCTGTACAGAGAAATCCTTAGCTGGGTCCAGTCAACCCATAATTTGACACAATGTACCCCAAAAATGAAACTTCAGAGACTTCAAATACACATTTTGTGAGCTTAGCATAAAGACAATTCTCCTTCAGCTTGAGCAGTATGGCTTTGTCTTAATATATCACAATATCACAAATTTACAGAGAAATTCTTTAAAACGTCATTGACAGGTCTTGGAACCCTGCTGGGGATTTGGAGAGGATGCATAGGGGTGGTTGGAGGCAGTTGTGGTCTAGTTGATTAGTCAGATGTTCCACCACTGCAACCAAAGTCTGCACCTGCTTTATAATTTGATCCATTCTTTTATAGGCCTGTGATAATGTGATGCCTGCGAGATTGCCGGTCTCTGGTCAGGTGGCAACTCCCTTTTGCTGTCTTCACTTTCACCGCAGTATGGGGTTTCTGTTTCCAATACATTTTTTTAGATCCGAGGCACCATAGACAGGAAGTGAATATTCTCCCCATTATGGGTACCTATAATGCCTGGTTGGAACCATGCCCCCAGTCATATATTAATCTCTGCCAATGCTTTTGTTTATAGACAAGCCCCCTAATTGCTGGGATGCTGGAAACACCTCACCAGACACCATTGCCCCAAGCACAACAAGAGAACACAGAACAGGTGATTCATTAGAAAAAGCATGTTAGTCAGGACAACATGGCAATCCCAAATATTCAAGCAGGTTCTCACACAGTTACAAAGGCAGGGCTTCTCTAATATTACTAATGGAATAGAATTAAAAGAGAACCCAAAATATGACTGTAAATAAAAAGACACTGTGGTAGTGCAACATCTAGATCATTTGCTGGTTCAGCGGTGAAGCAGCCACATTCTGCTTTATCAAGAAGTTATTCAATTATTTAAACCATACAAAGTGAAAGATAAAGCACAGACATCGATCTGGTATTCGAGTGCTTTTATGCTGCATGCAAAGGCCTCTACCAACGTTATTTTCCATACTTTGGCATAGCTTTACTAGTATATCTTCATTAAAGATGAGCACATCTATTTGCCCAATGAGCCCAAAGAGAAATGGAAATTAAAATAACTATATGTCATAGAATATTTTGATCGATATATCCTCTAACTTTTGAAAACCATTTAAGATGGGATATGTATAATTTAGGTTCATTTTGAAAGGCTTTATCGAAACTAAAAGCAAAGCATTGACAAACACTGCTAAAATGGATATAAATACATATACAATCAGTGTTCTTATCAAACCTTCCCCCATCACAGCAACCAGCAATCCTCAATACCATACTGTATTTTACAAAAGGCACCTAAGGTCCAATGCCTAGGGCTGCCAGTGGAAAAAAGCTAGTTGCATTTTTAGTTTCATGTAATTTCATGTATTGCCATGCCCAGGGGGAAGTATTAGGTGTTATGCGGGTGCTAGTCATGAAGAAGGTGCTGCTGGGCTAGGGGTTGTCAGCACGCAGCACTCTCAGCCACACTGCTGATTTCATGTGACCTATTGCATATGTTCCATTCCGAAATGGCAGATGTGTGATAAGTAATTTATCTTTTGATGGCCGTTTTTTTTGCTTGAGCATATTTTTGATAAATTAAAATGTACCCTGAGATAAGCCTGCAACTACTGGTGGTTCTATAGTCTTTCTTAAATACTTCCAGATGTAGCAGTATAAAAAGTGTGGGCTGAGAGTGAGGTTTGAATTAAGCATATAAGAAATATAAGCTTATAAGAAATAAGCAAAAGGCTTCAATGTGGAACGAAAGTTAAAAAGAAAGATGGAGGGAATCTAAAAGAGGAAATATATAGGCAAAAAATATAAAGGCAATACCTGAAAAAGTGAGAAACCTACAAAACACCAACTATACAGATAGATGAAGGCCGCAGAATAAAGATATATAGCGAGTAATTTATCAAAGTTGCAGGTTTGGACGACTTTCCCCTTCCCCCGTTTCGCAGACATTCCCGCAAATGTGTTGTTTTACGTAGTTGTTACCATAGTTGTTTTTCCTATACTAGTTAAAGCTGTAAAGCGCTGCCTCCTCCATTCATTGCCACTGTTGTGTATGGCAATGATTTCATTGCCACACCTATGCAATGACTAATCACTGCCATATTACATAGTGGGACAGCAATAAAAAGCAGTGTTCCAAGACGTATAGAAAAGCGAAAAATATCCATTTCTAGTTCTAGAAGGGAATATCGGCAGGGGCTTTGGTCAGATGTATTTCACAAGTTCAGTGGGATTTGGTCTGCTTTAACTAATTGACATATATGAAAGATATTAAATAACAATACAATAACAATACAATACTGAAAGATGCTAAAAGGACTTAAAGACACAATCTCACCAAAAATAATATTGATACCTATGGGGTTCACCACTAAAAACAGGAAAACATAAAACGTGTACGCCAGCATTCGCCAAGCCAATCTGATGCTGATGTAAATCTGTAAAACATGACCATCACTGGTCAAACATGCAACATTTTGCTGGGTAAATGTGGAAAACCTGGCGGGTGCCTGCAAATCATTTTGTGAATTATCCTCATAATGATAATGGGGAATAGTGTCAAGAAGAGGGAATGTGGAAACATGAGATGGAAGGAGTGATTTTGGAAGAGCAAGAAAGAAGGAGGCAATGTGGAAGTATGAGAACTAAGGAAGGAATGTGGAAAAGTGAGAAATAAGGAGGGAGTTTGGAAAAGAGAAAAGAGGGAAAGTGGAGTAGAGCGAAAGACGAAATAAACTGTATAAAAGAGGGAAAGAAGGTGGAAAGTGAAAAACAGAAAATGAAGAAAGAGGGATATGGAGGGAATAATGAATTAGAAAAATAATGCAGAGACAAATAAAATGTGGAAAGAAGAAGCTGATGAATGAAATATGGAAAGGAGTTGGAGATGGATAACATTTGGAAAGGAGAGAGAGACATGTGGAAACCATGAGGGGTGGGGTGTAGGAAAAGGGAAAAAAGGGGGAAAGCAGAATAGGAAAGAAAAATAGAGGTGACTTGGAGGAGATATGGCAAAGGCAGGAAGATAGGAACTAACAGGGTACAAACTGGGGAGAAAAGAATATAAGAGAGAGAGAGAGAGATAATGGAACTTGGAAAGGTGGAATAGACAGGTTAAAGAGGAGAATGTCTAAAATGTATCCACAAAACAGGCTCATGTTTGAATTTTGGATTTTGTTTGTTCTCAGTGCTGCAGTTGCAGGGAAAACGGTTTCTGGGCAGAGCTGCTGATCCAGTTTAGAGCTGTCTCTTGGGCACCTATATAGCCTCTTGTGGCACTGAGAGTTTGGAATAGAGCCCTGTGTGTTTGCACAGGTTACACACCCAGAAGGGAATCCATGATTAGCATCCATGATGTTATTTGGTAGATATCCACAGGAGCATTATCCCCTGAGCACTTGGCACAGCAATATCAATCAGCCTCCTCCACATGTAAGTGGACTGCCTTAGTAAATAACCCCACAACACATCATTCAGAGGAGTGTGTCACTGACAGGCAGGAAATTCAACTGCTGTTATTGGTGAATTGTACTTCCTTTACCTAGTTTTTCATTTGTCAGCAACCACACAGTTTTTCATCTACAAGTCTTTATGCTCTTGCTTTGTTACCCTATCCTATAATGTTAAGATGTTTCCTATGTTTCAGTTACTAGCACAAGCTGTTATGATGCCTTAATGATAATGTTTTGTTATACATTACACAATTCACATCCTGTTTTGTCTGAGGTCAGAAACCGTACAAAAAAGGAACAGGCTTTTGAGAGGACAAATGTACTACTGCAATCTAACATGACAAGTCGGCAGTGCCCGTGTAGAAATATACTGCGGGTCAATGTTCAACACACCCAGCCTTTGATTTTTATTCAGTTTCACAGTAACACTACTTCATTCTTAAGCACATCAGGGTGGTCTCACATTTCCCCCCATTAAAAGAAATAGGAGGGACACCACATGATGCAGCAAAACAGCTTCAGATGTACTGAATACTCTGCTGGAAAAACAAAGGTTTGATAACTCGAACCTCTGAATTTAAAGTCATATTGTAGGCGAAGCTGATTGTTATCCTATTGTTTCGGGCTACGTTTGGCACTGTCCTAAACTGTTTTCCATTTTTAAATTGAAGAAGACATGGCAGAGATATCAGGGTTTACAGTTTCACCTCATGATTTACCTTCTGAAGCAAGTGGGTGTAACCATTGGAGCAGTGATGCTGTGTAATAATATTGACAAACTCAGGGACATGGTGAGGGGGCGGTCACTGTACAAGGTGATGGACTGGATACATGTACAAAGGCAAGGGGGGGGAGAGGGGGAATGAGCAGTTACATGACCATGCCACCTCATGGTCCTCACCACCTCTTAACCTGATGGTTGGGATCTCTTTGCGAGCTACCTTCTTTAGTACGAGCCTGAATTCTGACCAAGGAAGGATCAGGGCATCTACTGCTATAGCCAGAGGGTCCTTGGAATGGGAGACAATCTCGGAACTTTCCGATTGCGGCGGGATACAAGGAGAGCCCCCAGCACAAGGAAAGGACTTTAAACAATTCTCCCTAATCATTCCTTTCTTCCCAGAGAAATTCCAGCTCACCGCCTTGAAAGCTCTGTTGCTTCTGCTGCCCCCCTGGCTGTTGATATATGCCACCACCATGATGTTGTCTGCTTGAACCTTGGCAGGATGACCCCTCAGATTGGAGGTCCAAGGTGTGAGAGACAGTAGAACCACTCTCAGCTCCCTGATACTCCTGGGAAATATGGTTTCCCCTGGGCTCCGTCACCCCTGGATTGTTTATGACCCCCCATGACACCACCCCAACCCATTAGGCTGGCATTCATGGTGCTTTCACTGTACTGGAAGAAAGGATCTGCCCACCTGAAGAGGTTGGGGATTCAGCCACCAGACTGTGTGTGTCATGCAAAAGGGACGATCCAGGGTCTCCGTGGTTCGATCCCAAATACAGAGCAATTCGGACTGGGGTCCTGTGTGGAACTGTGCGAATTTCACTACCTCGAAGCAAGACACCATCAAGCCCAATAGACACATTCCTTGATGGATCATCGGGGAGGGAAGGTCAAGAGAGCAGGTACCCTGGCCTGAAGTGAGAGTCTCATTTGTTCCGGGATAAGGACCCTGGCCTGAGCTGTTTCTAATGGCATTCTCAAAAAGGAGCTAACTCTTGAG
Source organism: Gastrophryne carolinensis (assembly GCA_027917425.1). NCBI lineage: Eukaryota > Metazoa > Chordata > Amphibia > Anura > Microhylidae > Gastrophryne > Gastrophryne carolinensis. Next base: position 365,985,864 of record CM051238.1, read on the forward strand.
GGAATGATATGCGTCTTTGGATAGCAGACTATCCACCCATGGTTTTCTAGAGTCAATAAGACAGTGTTTGGATTTCTTAAGTCCTCCTAAAAAATATGAAATTCCCCCCGGCTGAAGTGCAGCCATTGTGGATCTTAAAGACTCCAGCAAAATCTCTGATGTCCGAATAAACTGTAGAAGCTCTAGAGATACAAAATTGGGCGCACAGAGCCATTTCTGTTGGGGATGACAAATTGGAGTAGAATCCGTGGCCTCCTTCTGAATGGGGGACATAGTGGACTACTCTTAGGCGAAACAGGTGAGCGGATCTCAATGCTTCTGCTTTTCCCGGGTTCCGAGATACCCTTGACAGAAAGAACCTCCAAGGAGATCTGGCCCCCAATTCGATCCATGCAACTGTTACATGGAGCCTTCAAAGGGGGGTAAAAATGCAGAAGCTGTCCTCTCACCTGAAAGGGTAAGGGTGTCCCTTCATGCCTGGGTGTCCAGAGGAAGGGAACCTCTGCCACCATGAAAAGGCCAAGTATTGGAAATCTACAAAAAAATGTTGACTTCTTTCCTTGCGGGAGTCTGATAGACTTGTCCCCTGTGTCTCTCTTCACAAAAATATCCAATCGCTCCCCAACAAATGACCTCCCAAAAAAAAAAAAATAAATCCCGGGAGAGTCTTCTACGAGCTTGCAACAACCAACCAGTGCTTAAGCCCTAGAACATCTCTAAGCCAACAGCAAGGCTAAACCTGACTGGTCCAACTTGAGAACTCAACTGTTTAAACAACTTCTTACCTGCCATGGCCGTCATGAATGCAGCGCAGGCTGGCTGTAAGGCTGACCCTACCAAGAAGAAGCATGCTTGGATACCTGATCCAGACGCTTATCCACTGGGTCTCTTAAGGAAAAACATTTCAGAAGTATATAAGTAAGTAATAACAGTGTTCTTAGAAAGTTCGGAAACCAGATCATCCCCTCGGGAGGAAAAAGACCATACTTAATTAGGTCCATGGGAAAAAGTTATTTAGCATCCAGGACTCTAGGAATACTGGGGAGCTTGTCTGTCTTTCCCCATTCCCTTTGGATAAGCTTGGTAAAATAGTACTGCTCAGGAAAAACAGCTGCTTCTGTCCTTTGGACTTTTATGGGTATGCTTTCTTTCCCCTTTAGGTGGTCTGCGAGCTGGGATACCCAAAGCCTCAAGAATAGAGAAATCAGATTACCCATCTGCTCCTTAAACATAGAGGACCCCTGTTCAGAAGAAGAAAAGCTTTCTAAACAAGCCACATGGAGCTGCAGGAGGAGCAGTAATCTCTGCGGAAGCGTACCCTGAGGCTTCCATGGAGCGAATTACCTCTGGGAGTGGCAGCTGCCTCCTTAACCTGGAAAGTACCACCGTGGCGGAAAGCATTCTGGGCAGAAAGGGCTGTCCTCTTCCGGAGGCTCTTGCAGGAATAGAGGATATGGGCAACAATCTGTTAACATACCAGACCCAGATGCCCCAGACCTCAATCATTGTGAAGTTAGTCTATTATCCCTGAGGGCCTAAGACCGAAGTATATGAGGAATCTCTTAGGCAAAGAGGACATGGGCGACACTCTCTGCTAACATAGCACACCCATACGCCCCAGATGCCTCAGTCATGGTGAAGTCAGTCTATTAGGGCCAAAGACTGAAGTATACGTGGAATCTCGATAATCAGTGACTACTCCGAGAAGAGGACAGCACAATATCAAAAAATAGAATACAGCAAAACAAAAGGACCTACCAGATCCCATAGAGCTGATTGGAGAAGGGCAGCTGTGGCCGACCTAATACTGAGGTGGCCTGGAGGAGGCAGGCAGGCCGGGTGGAGGAGCCTGCTGTTCCGCCCTTCGGATAAGAGTTAACCCATTCGTATCTGATTTAGTGATGCCCTGGAGTGGAATATGAGAGAAAGGGTGAAGATTGGACCTTCATTTTGCCCCAGTGGTATGTCTTCTGAAAGACCTTGAATTTCCACCACAAATTAGAGGACCCTCCGGTGCATCCGCAAGAGAGTATGATGTATCTTACGTGGCCAATGAAAGAGGGAGGCTTCTCCCTTATGACTGGCAGCAGGGATGCTGGCTGGAAAGCGCAGTGTCTGCGATGGAGCGAACATAAATAGCGCCCCCTCCTGTTCTTTGGCGCCCCCCTCTGCTCCCCCCAGCTACGCCCCTGTGATAGGGTGTAACAGTTACAATATAAACACTGAATAAGAGAATGAATCATTTATTGATGCAGATCTGCATGTTACACCTCGAAGAAGGACAGAGAAAAACAACAAGGGACACAAGGACATGGTTTCAAAAGAGGGACAGTCCCTCCAAATCAGGGACAGTTGAATCTCACTGAATCTTCCCCCCTTAAAATAAATCTATAAGATTTCCAGGCTGTTCTATTCCCTCCCCCGGGGCATCCAAAACCGGGATGCCCCACAGTGTAAAACCCCTCAGGTCGCACATAGCCTTGGCCGCATCCCCAGTATCGCAGAGTCACACTCCCTGTTAGAGATTAGCAGGGGATGCGGCCTTCAGTGCGCTCAGAGCCGCTTGCCTTAGACGAAGGGACGTCAGCGGATCCAAGCGCGCTGATTGGACAAGCGGCAGTGCATGCGCCATAGGACCGGGAAGAGGTGAGTTTGTTTCAGCGACCTGGGGTGTTTCACACAGCAGCGCATCCCCGATCAGGGTGCCCGGGGGCAAGGACCAGAACCCAGGATAGTCAAAATCCTGGGTTTTGGTCCACTTTAACTTCTGAGTTCAGCATGCTTGTTACCGATGATGTTATAGATAAACATAACATGTTCTAACCTTCCTTACTCAGTCGAAAACCAACAATAACTGGCTGAGGTTTAGCTTTAATCATATCTTACAATAAACAATTTCACATGACACACAGCGAATAAATCTGCATTAAACTAAATAAGTCTGTTGTTTTACCTTTACGGGCAAATTCAGATTTCAGGGCGAAGTCCCAGTTTCGGGGCAGTTTCAGCGACATAACGAGGAGGCCGGTGTATATCTATCGCTCGGTGTATATTTACTATGTTAGAGCTGCATGTTCATGTTTCAGTTGTCTTCCTCTTCCCCCTCCCGCACAGTTTAGCAGATAAAGGCCAGCGCTGCCCACTCAGCTAGTGTCACTTACAGCCCCAGAATGGCCTGATGTTTTGGGATCTTGGCTTCCAGAAGGGCAGACGATAGACCCTAGGTCACAAAAAGTCCATCTCAGGGTCTTTTTTGAAAAGGGAAATACTGAGCTCTCCAGCGCGCTGCCGCCTTCATCACAATTGAGGAAGTTGTGGCCTTTTCAGAAACTCATTTAAAGAAAAAAAAGTTCACATGAGCAAAGGCTGCTAAATTAGCCTGACAGATCATATATCAGCCTAGGGGAAAGGCCTGTATAAAAAGCCACTCTGTGACATCATGCAAGATATGCATATACAATGCCAGCTCAGTGGTGAAAAGGTTTTACTGGAAAATAGGTTTTTCAAATGCAATGGAAAGGGGAAGGATAAGTACATGATAATCTGTTCACCCTACATCCTTTTGTTTTACAGTACGCAGTGGCGGACTGGGGCCAGAAATCAGCCCTGGATTTTGCCAGCCCCTGTCAGACCCCTGCTGCAAACCCCCCCGCCCCCCAGGTGCAATGGAGCCGCCCGAAATCCCGCAAGTCAGAGGCCAAGCAGGGGTTTCCCTGGGTTAATCTCATTGGATTAAAGATGAATGGAAGGATGAGCCTTGCTAGATTAGAGTTAGAATATTAAACTAAATTATTTGTGAGACAGGCAGTCAGTGGAAGGACTGACAGAGAGAAGCAGCACTCACTAATTTTAGTTGGGCCAGGCAAAAGGAAGGGACGGATAGGGGAGATGTTTTAAAGTGGACCAAAACCCACGCTGATCGCCCCCCCGGGGCATCCAAAATCGGTATGCCCCGCTGTGTGAAACCCCCCAGGTCGCCCTATTCAGTTACCTCGTTTCCCGGTCCAACAGCACATGCGTGAGCCGAACCCCGCTATCCCTCTAGCAGGGCATGTGTTGCACCAGGCAATTGTGAATGGCCCGTGCGTGCACGCTCCCTGTTAGAGGGAAGTGGATGATGCGGCCATCAGCGCAGTCAGAGCCGCTTCTGTTAGACGCGCCATAGGACCGGGAAGAGGTGAGTTGGTCTCGGCGTCCTGGAGGGTTTCACACACCCCCGATCGGGGTGCCCAGGGAGAAAGGACCAAGACCCAGGATAGTCAAAATCCTGGGTTTTGGTCCATTCTAAGCTGGAGGTGGCTAGGGAGTGAATGTGAGGTTCATGAGTTCAAAGTGGAACTTCAGTCAACTTTGCCCCCCCCCCCGGTGCTGAGGCAGGACAGGGGGTAACAAAGAATAAAAACCCTTACCTTTTCCAGGGGCCCGCAGCGCTCCGAATCCTGGGCACCTCCATCTTGGATGAAAGGCACAGAGCCACCCAACCCCCCCCCCCGCTTAGTGCGTACCCATTCAAGTGAATACACTTAATCTTATATACACTCGTTCCTTTTTGTCAATAGTTAATTATACAGTAAAAATTCATGACATTAATCTTGAAAATATAAATAAATACTAATCCTTGAGAAAAAAATATATAATAATTATAATACTGAAATAGAAAAAATCCTTATAAATATATACAATATCCAAACAAAAAGTACCTTGTTAGCTAATTATTATGTATGCTGTATGAAAACTAATATCTCAGCATAGGTTAAGACCCTTAGGGGACCGTATTTCTAACTCAAAAATCCATTTGGGGGGGGGGGGGGTGGCAAGGTCCAGCGAGATGCATGCTCCTGACTGAGATGGAACACGTTTTAAAGTGGACCAAAACCCAGGATTTTTACTATGGTGCTTTCCCCCAGTTGGGGGCGCCCTACTGCATGAAACCCCCCAGATTGCTAAAGGTAACTGACCCCTTCCCGGTCCTATGGCGCATGCGCAGCCACTCGTCCAATCAGCGCACTCAGAGCTGCTGACGTCACGTCGCGTAAGGCTTCGTCTAAGCCAGCCGATCCGAGTGCGCTGGTGGCCGCTTCCCCCGCTTCCCTCTAACAGGAAGCGTGCCCGCGCTGACCATTCACAAATCTTATAGATTCCCAGGCCAATCTTGCTGGGTTTTAGTCCACTTTAAGGTGAGTGTTAATACTGATAGCGCATATGATTAAGGGGAATTTGCCCTTGAAACGCATCATGCTTGTCCTCTTGCCGTTTAGATGTACGCTGTTATGCTGACCGTGGATGCTTTTTAATGATATGAATAAAGCCATATCCCAGTGAGCTGGGTATATTTCTCTGTAGATTTTAGTATAAATGTAACTTAATTGTGTGATTTATAACAAATCTAACCTACAAAGAGTACATCACAAAACTGATAATAATAAGACAGCCAACAAACATGGATATTGGGTGGATCTGCATGATTGCCAGATTATATTTAGCGCCTTGCTGGCAATCAGCCAGTGTAAACGTAATAAGCAGCAATTTACTGGATGAATCACCTCCTTATAATACCTATTATGTTACAGCAGGGAGATCATTCATATAAAGAGTGCTGGATATGGGGTTATATAAAGGAGTGATTACTGCAAAGAAAAAAAAGATATCCGCTTATAAATATTACTGCCTTAATCACTAGCAGTGGCAGATTGAAGCAAAAATCAGCCCGGGATTTTACCAGCACTTGGCCTGTATATGACATCTCTGCTGCTTCCTGGCCAGTCATCCACAGTGCTCCAAGACTAAGGGTAAATTATTAGGGCGAGGACATGGGCTGGGGTTGCTTGGGTAAGGGGATAGAGTGGTGAAAGGGATGGGGGGCTGGGATTGGATGGGAGGGTTAATAAAGGTAGCAGCCCAGACTGCCCCAAAGCAGTGCAGCCCACCAGAATTTGCCCAGGTCTCCTTATGGCCAGTCTGCCCCTGGTCACTAGACACATTGTCTCCCACATCAGTCCCTTTTCACACCTGAAACCACTAAAATTCCCATGATGACCATTCCCAGACTAGACTACTGCAACACTCCTCTACCAGCAAACAGACTGGCACCCCTCCTCTCTATTCTCAGCTATGCTGCTCACCTCATTCTCCTCCCCTCTCTCAGTCCCTCCAATGGCCATCGATATCTGAAAGAATTCAGTTTATATTTCTGACTCTAACCTACAAAGTTCACAGTGGCCAAGGCACACTCTACATTTCATGGCTAGTCTAAAAATACCAGCCCTGAAGCAACCGCTGCTCTGCCTACTAACTCCTTTTGTCCTTAATCATAATCACTTCCCCCTACTCTCCTCCTCATGCTCTGCTCCAATGCTGCAGAACGCCCTCCCTCATACAATTCACTCTCCGAGCCTTCAAGCATGCCCTTAGGGGCACTTGCCATGATGAGAAAAGTGGAACTTTTACCCCCACTGTGAACCCACCAGACAGACCTGCAATCATCTGCCTTTCCACCACTCTCATGCCACGTTCTCTGACCTGGCCACATCCCCAGCAACCCTGCAGCTGTGGCACGCTGCAGCGCCCAGCAATTCAGATACTCTGGGTGCCAGAGCAGGCTGCACACTGCAGGGAGACTGAGGATGCACCTTCTCCTTGTGCCACCTAGGTGTTCGGGCACACGCCCTGCTAAAGGGATAGCGGAGTGCAGCCGCTGCTTGGGCATGCGCCATTGGACAATGGAAGAAGGTTGAGTTTCCAGGGCGACCTCATGGGTTTCACACAGCAGGGCATCCCGGTTCTGTATTCCCCGGGTGGGGGTGGATTCCAGGGGCATCAGACTGTGGGTGTTGGTCCACTTTAACCATTTTACACTGTATATGTTTGTGTTTTTTGCTGGAATTTCCAGGAAAATTATATCTATTTTTTCCAGCAGTTTGGTCTTTTTGGCAATTTTTTTTGTGAAATATAATTCAGGCGGCAGCCCCAACCTGTGAGGGCTAACAGCACACATAGCGGCTCTTCTGCCCCCCGTAGGTTTTAGAGATGCAGGGAATGGGGCGGGGTGACAAGTCATCTGTTTGCCAGCCCTTCCTTCCCTGTGAACTGGTATAAGGGTCTTAAGGGCTCCTTACCACTTCACAAAGGATGAAGTTAAAAAACACTCACACACACAAAGTCTTTTATTCATTGTATTGTTTTTTTGGCTACTTACCTCTGGGTGCTGTCCCGCACCATCCGATCGATATACCAGTTCATGGGGTAGCAGACCGCTATGTCACCTGCCGGAACTGGCACAATGCCCTGTCCAATTTCCTGCACCCCATTTGGGACAGGAGGTGTGCAGAAATTCCTGGTGCCCATCGGTGGAAGTGCACTAAACCCATACCAAAGGGCTGGTATATCAGCAGGGGCAGGGATCTGAAAGGGCTTCACACAGCAGGGCATGGGCCTAAACCTGGGATAGTAAAAATCCCAGCTTTGATCAACTTAAAGTGGACCAAAACATAGGTTTTGGCTATCCTGGGTTTTGGTCCTTTCCCCGGGGGCACCCCGCTGTGTGAAACCCCCCAGATCGCCTCATCAGACTCCCCTCTTCCCACGCCCAGGCACATCTAAGAGCAACAGCTCTGACGGCCGCATCCTCCACTTCCCTGTAGCAGTGCGCTACATTTACAAATGCCTAGCGCAGGAAGCAGAGGATGCGCCCGTCAGAGCCGCTCCTCACAGGCGTGCCTGGGCCCGGGAAGAGATGAGCTTCTGCGGCGATCTGGGGGGTTTCACACAGCGGGCAACCCCCAGGGAAAGGGCCAAAACCCTGGATAGATGAAAGTTTTGACTATCCTGGGTTTTAGTCCACTTTAGGTAGGACAACACAGAATTCTATCGGTAAAATTTTACACTTGCTAGTTATCTCCAGCTGGGAGCACTCAGCCCGAGAGCAACTTTCAAGTAAGCACAGACTAAGACTAATGGTCAGGCAGTGCCACCAGCAGGTGATCAAACAGTTCTGTGGCCATAACCCTAGCCTTTTTGTGGACCAAAACTTAGGATTTTGACTATCCTGGGTTTTGGTCCTTGCCCCAGGAACCCTTCCGATCAGGGGGTGCCCTGCTGTGTGAAACCCCCCAGGTCACCCGAACAAACTCCTCCTCCTGGTCCAATCAGCATCCGCATGCGCCGTTTGACCGGAAAAGGTGAGTTTATAGCCGACCTTGGAGGTTTCACACAACGGGGCATCCTGATTTGGGGGGGGGGGGGGAATCAATATTTAAACCAGACCAACAGCCTGGCACAGTTGGAAAACCTCCCCAAAACTCACTTGCTCCATCTGCATGAATGCTACTGAATCATTGTCAGCACTTACATTTGCTTCTGCATCCACTCAAATCTAAAATTCCACCTCACTCCTGATTTTTGCGGTATCCTTTCCCAGCCGTGCCTGGATTCAACTGCCATAAACCACAATGTAAAGGGGCAGGAAACCAAGCAGCATTTCCTCTTTGAAGGCCGGCAGCTCCATGGTATGCCATTTTCTTTGTTTACTTTTTGTAATTCCTGCTGTGGTTAATTTTACAAATTTAAATTGCCCTGGGAAGGGGGCATATGAGCACTGTTTCTTTTAAAGGTGTTGATCTGGTTTAACTCATTTAAACATTCAAGGTAAGTAACATTACATTAACTCATCATTCCATTCAGCATTGTTAGATCCTTGTTCTCTTTAATGGAACATCTTTAAATGGGCATTTTCTAGATTTTATCGCAGGGGTATCACTTGGGCTTTGATTTATCAAGCACTATGCCACATTACAAATTAGAGTAGTGAAATATATCAATTTTTTTTCGCAGGTTGCTGAACCTCTAATATTTAAGTAAAAGTGTTTTTGGCAGTGCAGCAATGTGCATGTGCATGTGCATGCTCCAGTGTAGAAAAATTAGAAATCAGGCCCTTGGATGCATGTTGGATTTAGGAGATAAGTAATCATGTTTCAGTATGGGAATTAATCATTTCATGTTAATCATGGCAATTAAAGTGCATCTATACTCAGAGGGAAGTTTATGTTGTCAACTTTTATCCCCAGCCCAGTTCCCCAACACATCCTGTGTTTCTTTTTTTACTAAAACCTTTGCCCAATATTGATAAAATCACTAACAGGAAGCAGTATGATGTCCAATGAAGTCATTCAGTTACAACTAAACTACTGTAACTGATGGTATCATCACTGGGGGCCAGGCCACTCGGCCAATGAGTAATATGGCCGACTGCATCCAGTTCGTGTTGTTATTGGGCAAAGGCTTTAGTAAAAAAAAAAAAGGCTGTTTTGGGGAAATGGGTTGGTGATGAAAAGCGAGTATAGGTGCAGTTTAATATGTGGCTATAAAGTTTAGCCTGAAGATCACAGTTTATGTAACTGTAGTTCAGTTTACAAATTAAAACTGTAGTTTAATGACCCATTAGTATAAATAGATGACAGTATATGTGGCCATGCTGACTTATTGGCAGTTCATATTTCTGTATGGTGTTCTGCGTTGCCTCCACATTACACAATCTTTCTTGGTATCCATTAGTATCTTGGTATACAGCATCTAGTATGGTCATAGTGTCTCATTTTATTTATACAGCCCGAAGCCTATTAAGGTCATTGTAAAGTTGCACACTAGCAACCTTCATCCAGTTTTTTGGATGGTACCAATATCTTTCATTATTTTCCAATGCCTCATACGCAACGCAATGCAGATTCTAGCCATGGTGTAAAATGAATACCATGCTCAGCTTGCCAACTGGGCAAGTTGGTTTTATAGAATTAAAACATTCATAATGGTTTTCTTTCACATTTCACTTATTAATTTAAACAACTCCAAAACTCCAAAATGTCATTTATTTTATACGCATACCTACCACTGCTGATTTATTCATTTTGGCTTTGAAGTACCAGCAGATGCCTCTGTAAGCACTGATCAATCTTCTTACTGATAGTAACTGTATTACTTTGGTGTCTGGCAAAAGAGACTCATTATATTAGTATATCATATTTATGCATACTCTTCTCATCAATCACAACGGCCTGGTACTTGGTGATGAAATTATAACTAACAGTATCAGCTCAGTCTACATTTTCCTAAACCGTATGGGGGTGGGAGTAAGATAGCAGAAAAAATTGAGCTGGCTTTCCTTTAGTAAGTTTCTTTCTCAGCTTTAAAGCAGAACAAATCCCGGGTTTTGTTCCGCTCCCTGGGGGGCATCCCCAATTTGGATGCCCCGCTGTGTGAGAGCCTCAGAATGGCCAGTACATCTGATCTCAATCAAAGCCGTTTGCCATGTTTACATCCTTTGACTTCAATGGGGAGCACACGCTGCCACACCCCCTCCCCCCCTTAATGTGTGCTCCCGCCCCAACATATCTGAATGTCTGGGTGGGAGTGTGCACACGCCACAGAGTTAAAGTGGACTAACACCCAGGGGTGATCGGCCCGGGAATCTATAAGATTCCCGGGCCGATCACCTCCCTCACCGCGGGACATCCGAGATCGGGATGTCCCGCGGGGTGAAACCCCCCCAAAAAACCTTACCTTATCTCAAACGGCCGGCGCGCGCGCGTCTAGAGGGGCGCGCGGGAGGCGGCAGCGGCACGTCCCTCTATACGTGAGCGTGCCCGCGCCAGCCGTTTGTGAATGGGCGGCGCGGGCGTGCGCCCTGTAAGTGTGACATGCGGGAGGCGGCAGCTGTGGACACGCTGTTTTGTCCGTCGCTGTCACCCGCTTGTCCGTCGGCGGGGATTGGACAGCGCGGTCACGTGGGAGCGTGGTGAGTTTTTGGGGCTTTCTGGGGGGTTTCACACAGCGGGGCACCCCCAATCGGGGTTCCCCCCCCGAAGTGGACCAAAACCCAGGATAGTCAAAATCCTGGGTGTTGGTCCACTTTAAGGGAGCGTGTGCTCCCCCTTGAAACCAATGAGAGACGTTTACTGAATGAAATAGTCAAGGCAGGCGGCTCTCATTGGACGAATCAGCTCATGTAAGGTTAACGATTACTGCCACCATGGGGGGAGGGGGGTCATGCAATGGACATCGCGATTTGGGGGGAAGCAATCTAAAAGATTTCATGGTGGCCTCTGGTTGGTTTTGAAGCTGAACAAAACCCATGAGTGGCCTTCCTGGAATCTAAAAGGTTCAAGGTCCAGCTGCTGGGCTTCCCCTGCGGCATCTTAATTCAGGATATCCTTCTGAGTAAACCCCCCACCCAGAAAAACTCAGCTTATTCCTAGAGCCTTCGCCGATGTAAATAGGAGGCAGCATCCCCAGCATCTTTGGACTGTGCGCACGCTGGGGATGCGGCCGCTTTCACTCCCGATTGCCATAAACGTAGCCATTTGCAGAGCATTATATACATATGGAAAATGGCTCTGACTGGACGAGAGCCCAAGCATGCATCGCAGGACTGGGGAAAGCTGAGTTTTTCTGGGCGTTTAGGGGGGTTTCACACAGCGGGGAATTCCAAATTGGGACACCCTGGGGCAAAGAACAAAACCCAGGGATAGTCAAAATCCTGGGTTTTGTTCTGTTGTAACTTAAATTAAGTCATAACTACAGTACAAGATACTTATAAAGTGTCACATAGACTATAGACTGAGTCACTCAAAATGAATACAACAGAAACACACAGATTAAAGTCACATTTTATTGTGGAACATTTATTACAGAATACTAGCCTGCTATATATTTAAAAGATATACTTTTTCTTTCTATATTTGGTGTCCCTTTCAAGAAAAGTCTTTTTACAGTGGCATTAGTTAGCCCATTTTGTTGAGAGAACAGATTCAACGCATGAAAAGTATCAGCATAGCAGCAACCCGAGACATATAGTTTTCATAGGATAATGTTTCCCTCACAGGCCATTTTCAATTAAAAACAAAAACAAACAAAAAAGCAATTCTGTGAGTACTCACCTGTAGAATGTTTTTTGTTCTTGCATGGCACGGCCTGCTTCGGTATTCATAACAGTTGGGTTATTCCGCCACAAGGTGGCGCAGTGTACTGCAGAAGGGCTGCGGCATCTCCCAGCCCCCTATAAAAATGGGATTAACCATAGAGTTTCCAGCATAGACAAGCAGTGAGACAAGAAGCCGGAAGAGAATAAAGGTAAAAACCCCAATTAACTTGGAACAATCACCATAAAGAGGCAACCAAGAATAACGATAACAAGGGTGGGTCGAAGCAGGCCGTGTCATGCAAGAACAAAAACAATTCTACAGGTGAGTACTCACAGAATTGCTTTATATTTATTGCATGACACGGCCTGCTTCGGTATTCATAACAGTTGGGACATCCAAAAGCAGTGTCCAAAAGTAGGGTGGGATCCCCAATGAGTAACAGCTGAGGCCTTAACATCAACCTTGTAAAACTTGGAAAAAGTATGAACAGAAGACCAAATAGCGGCCTTGCAAACTTGTTCAACAGAAGCTTGGTGCTGAAAAGCCCAAGAAGCACCAATAGCACAAGTGGAATGAGCAGTAATTCTAAAGGGAGGTTCCTTCCCCTTAGCAGAATAGGCTTGAACCACCGCCTGACGGATCCACTTGCTGATAGTGGATTTAGCCGGAGGCAAACCCTTCCTAGGTCCAGAAGTGAGAACAAAAAGAGTATCAGATTTCCTGAAAGGCTCAGTAACGACCAAATAAAACTTCAGAGCCCTGACCACGTCCAGAGAATGCAGTGTCCTCTCCTTGGAATTAGCAGGATTAGGACACAATGAAGACAAGACAATGTCCTGATTGAGATGAAAGACAGACACCACCTTAGGTAAGAAATGTGGCTTAAGCCGAAACACCACCTTATCCTGATGCCTCTCAAAATAAGGAGGTTTGATGGAAAGCGCCGCCAGCTCAGAAACTCACCTTACAGAAGTGATAGCCACCAAAAAGGCTACCTTAAGAGTCAGAATGGGCAAAGCAGCCCCACGGAAAGGCTCAAAGGGAGGACCCTGCAGAGCAGACAACACCAGATTCAAGTCCCAGACTGGTAGCATAGGCTTACAAGGTGGAAGCACATGAGTAACACCCTGGAAAAAAGTTTTAACCAACCCATTGTTGGCAAAGGATCTTTGGAAAAAAATTGCCAGAGCTAAATCATGGCCTTTGAGGGTACTTAGTTGAAGGCCAGAATCCAAACCGTGTTGCAAAAATTCCAGAATCCTGGGAATGGAAAAAATACAATTTTGTGATTACTCACCTGTAAAATGGGTATTATAAGTATGCTACTGCTACTGAAATATTAATTACACGTGGGTTATGGTCCAGTATAGGGCGAACTTCTGCCGAGATGACTAGAAAAAGAAGCCCCTCCTGGTCCATAAATACCTGGGACCTCCCACACATTCCCCAGTATAAGAAAGCAGTAAGGGGACCAGGAAGAGCCAATAAAATCTAAGAGAAAAAAGTTTCACCATATAGAGTATCCAAGATACAACTCAGGGTGGGACGAAGCAGGGTGTGAGACATACTTATAATACCCATTTTACAGGTGAGTAATCACAAAATGGTATTATTCCAAGTATGTCTCACACCCTGCTACTGAAATATTAATTACACGTGGGTTATGGTCCAGTATAGGGCGAACTTCTGCCGAGATGACTGGAAAAAGAAGCCCCTCCTGGTCCATAAATACCTGGGACCTCCCACACATTCCCCAGTATAAGAAAGCAGTAAGGGGACCAGGAAGAGCCAATAAAATCTAAGAGAAAAAAGTTTCACCATATAGAGTATCCAAGATACAACTCAGGGTGGGACGAAGCAGGATGTGAGACATACTTATAATACCCATTTTACAGGTGAGTAATCACAAAATGTATTATTCCAAGTATGTCTCACACCCTGCTTCGGAAATATTAATTACACATGGGACATCCGATAGCAGTGTCCAAAAAAGGGTGGGGATCCCAACAGGCAATAGTGCACAAATTAAACCACTGCAGCTTGCAGAACTTTGCGGCCAAAAACAGCATCCGCTGAGGCCCGCACATCAACCTTATAAAACTTGGAAAAAGTATGAACAGAAGACCAAGTAGCAGCTTTACAAATTTGTTCAACAGAGGCCTGGTGCTGAAACGCCCAGGAAGCCCCAACAGCACGAGTAGAATGAGCAGTGATCTGGAAAGGGGGATCCCTCCCCTTGGCAGAGTAGGCCCTAATAATGGCCTGACGAATCCATTTACTAATGGTAGACTTGATGGGCGCCAAACCCCTCTTGGGCCCGGAGGGCACCACAAAAAAGGCGTCCGTCTTCCGGAATGGTGAAGTAGCCACCAGATAATACTTTACACATCTAACGACATCCAGAGAGTGCAAAGCCCTCTCCTTGTCATTGCTAGGTTTAGGACACAATGAAGGAAGAACAATGTCCTGATTGAGGTGAAAAGCAGAGACAACCTTTGGCAGGAAGTCTGGTTTAAAGCGGAAAACCACCTTGCCCTGATGTCTCTCAAAGTAGCGGGCCTGAATAGACAGAGCCGCTAACTCAGAAACCCGTCGAACAGAGGTGATTGCTACCAAAAAGGCAACTTTTAAGGTGAAGATGGATAGTGCAGCATCCTGCACTGGTTCAAAAGGAGGACCCTGAAGAGCAGACAACACCAAATTTAAATCCCAAACAGGCAACATGGGTTTGCGAGGAGGGCGCACATGAGTGACCCCCTGAAAAAAGGTCTTAACCAAAGGATGAAGAGCGAAAGATCTCTGAAAGAAGACCGCCAGAGCGGACACATGCACCTTAAGGGTGCTAAGTTGAAAACCCATGTCCAGACCATGCTGAAGAAACTCCAAAATCCGAGGAATGGAAAACACCCAACAAGGAAAGGCCATAGCCTCACACCAATCAATGTCGGTCCGCCAGGTCCTGTAATAGATATTAGAGGAAGATTTCTTCCTGGACAACGGCCTCAGACAAACACTTTTCCTTTAAGATGAAGGTTTCGGCAGCCACGCCGTCAAAGCCAGCGTTTGTTTGGGGTAACAAAGCTGACCTTGTGTGATCAGTTCCGGAACCAGAGGCAGCCTGAA
Organism: Gastrophryne carolinensis; assembly: GCA_027917425.1. NCBI lineage: Eukaryota > Metazoa > Chordata > Amphibia > Anura > Microhylidae > Gastrophryne > Gastrophryne carolinensis. The sequence goes on from CM051238.1 coordinate 366,000,899, forward strand.
TTGATCGACCGCCAGCCGGACGACATCTGCGAACCACACCTGTCTTGGCCACCTTGGGGCCACCAGGATTTCTGGCACACCCTCTTGAGCCAGCTTGCGTACCACCTTGCCCACCATGGGAAAGGGAGGAAACAGATACAGGAGACCGAGCTCCCGCCAGGACAGAGACATGGCATCCACTGCCAGAGCCAGAGGGTCCTGGGACAGAGACACAAATGCCGGAAGCTTGTGATTGTGACGAGAGGCAAACAGATCCACCTCCGGCCTTCCCCACCTGCGACAGAGGGATAGAAATACCTTGTTGCTGAGGGACCATTCCCCCCGGCGAGAGGTCCCCCTGCTCAGGGAGTCCGCTTCCAGGTTCTCCACCCCTGGAATGTAGACTGCCGAGATGCACGGAACATTGCTCTCGGCCCAAGCAAGAATCAGAGACACTTCCCGGAGGGCACTCCTGCTGCGAGTCCCTCCTTGGTGATTGATGTATGCGACCACTGTCCGATTGTCGGAGCGAACCTGAACTGGAAGCCCTGAAGGTGATGTGTCAGGTGCGACAGCACCAACCGAACCGCCCTCAGCTCCAGAATGTTGATGGGGATATGGGCCTCCTGAGGACCCCACAGCCCCTGGAACTGATGTTCCCTCCAGAAGCCTCCCCAGCCTGACAGACTGGCATCCGTGGTGACCGTCTCCCAACCGGGTGCAAGAAAGGATCTGCCCCCCCCAGGAGATTCCTCTGGTCCATCCACCACTGGAAGGACCGCCAGACAAGAGGGGACAGAACACAAGTCTGATCCAGGGACAGAGGACATTTGTCCCAAACCGATAGAAGATGGAGCTGAAGGGGTCTCATGTGAAACTGAGCAAATGGCACTGCCTCAAAGCAAGCCACCATCAAACCTACCAGCCTCATGCATTGCCTGATGCATGGACGAGGGCTGGACAGAAGAAAACGAATAAGAGCCTGAAGAACATCCACCTTCGGCTGGTGTAGGAACACCCTGGTCTGAATGGTATCCAGAATCATGCCCAGGAACGAAGCCACCCTTGACGGGGATAGAGAGGACTTGGAGTAATTGATTACCCACCCGAACCTCTCCAGCGTCGTCACCACTATTCTGGTGTCCAGCTCCGCCTGGTGGAGAGAGGATGACGTAATGAGATGGTCATCCAGATAAGGCAAGATACGAATGCCCTGGATTCTGAGAAGAGCCATCACGCCCGCCAAAACCTTGGTGAACACCCTGGGCGCCGAAGTCAGCCCAAAGGGAAGAGCCACAAACTGGATATGCTGGTTGTCTACCACGAACCTGAGGAACCCTGCAGTCTCCATGCAAAATTTTTTGGTTCTGATGAACCGGTTGAGAGTTTTCAAGTCCAAAATGGGTCTTATGCAACCATCTTTTTTGGGCACCGTAAAGAGGTTGGAATAACAATATAAGTAATAAGTAACCCAAACCTCTCTCTGTGTGGGGAACCGGACAAACTACCCCCATATCCCAAAGGTTTTGCACCGGCAGAAAAAGGCCCTGTGCCGCCCGTGGGTCCGACGGAACCCGGGACCTGATGAATCTGGGAGGAGGCCGGCATGCAAACTCCAGCTTGTACCCGGAGGAAATTACCTCCCGGATCCAGACGTGTGTGACCTCTAGGGACCAGACCTGAGCAAAGAGCCACAGCCCTCCCCCCACCCGCAAGGGTGAGGGCGCCCCTTCATTGCTGAGCGGGCTTGGCAACGGATTTGGGTTTAGTACCCCAGGAAGTCCTGGGTCAGGCATCCCCTCGGAAATACGTTCCCCTGCCTGACCGAGAGCCACGAAAGGAGGGGTTGAATGAGCCCGAACCCCGAAAGGGCCGGCGCTGCTTCTTGCGTTGAGGTAACTTACCCCCTTTGGCAACAGAGTCTAAATGATGACCAAACAGGCGCAGACCCACAAAGGGAAGTCCTGTGAGCACTTTCTTAGCAGCATTATCGGCTGCCCACTGGCGCAACCAGACCGACCGGCGTATAGCAACCTACAATGCCGAGGTCCTGCTACACATAGGGATAGTATCATCCAAGGCTGATAAGACAAAAGCAATGAACATCTCACAATGAGTCAAGGCTGTAAACTCCTCACTGCAAGGATCAAATTGGGAACCATCCAAAGGCCCCTAATCAGAGCTCTAGTAGCCACGGCCGTGAGCGCAGAAGCACAAACCGGACGCAAGGCCGAACCCACACAAGCAAAGGCATGTGAAGCCAATTGGTCAAGACGTCGGTCCTCACTATCCTTCAAGGTAGTTTAATCCGGGGTATGCACGACTGAAGTATTGGACAATCCCAGGACGGGCGCGTCGACCTCTGGGGGTGTCGACCAACGTTTAACCACATCAACAGGAAAGGGATACTTCCTATCCCACCCGTGAGGAATACCAGGGAGCCGGCTAGGCTTTTCCCATTCCTTAAGGATCAGATTGTTAAAGTGCCTCTGATCCGGGAACGCCAAGCGGGGTTTGGCGGTCCCAAAAAATTCCCCCTATTGCGGAGGGGACTCAGCAGGGGGTGAAATGGCAAGTACCTCAAAAATTTGAGTAAGGAGCCTATGGGTGTCAACAGTATCCCCGCGCTCTGGACCAGCATCAGCGACGGGGTACTGCCGATCCTCAGATGAGTCAGAGTCTGGGAAAAGTTACCCTTCCTCGAGCGGGGAACAATCAGACCAGTCAAATGGTTCCAAATCAGCATAATCACAGGCCGGCGCCACGGGTGCCAAGTGCCATCTCTTAGCTGGGGCCTTCCTGGCCGCAGAGCTGGCAATCATTCTTTCAATGTTGGCCAGTCTTGCGCATACATCAGATTGCGACTCCCCACCAGTGACAACGTCACTTGGGGTCATAACCAGGCGTGGGGGTGTAGGTGATGAGGCCAGCGGGGTAGAACCGTCCGCACGGGGCCCGGCTTGCCGCACAATAGCCTGTTGTGCACAAGGTATACAAATTTGCACATTATCCCCCAAAAGGGATGCCCCACATAGCACACACGACCGGGGTTGTCCCGAGGGGACCCAGAGTCCAGTATCCTGGGGAGCCTCCATATGGTGATTTTGTGATAGTTGCAATGATCAATGGGAATTACGCTATGAAGCTACCCGGGATGCCCCTTAGTGTCCGTAAGTGGGAGGATTTATAATCACACAAGGAACCCCAATTTGAACAAGGGACAGTGGACCGGGAGACGGGACGGTGAAAAAAGAAAAATAAAAAAACACACAGCACTCACACAACCATGCTGGCAAGGCCAGCCTGAATAAATGAAACAGTCTTATGAAGGGAGCTGAGAGAGAGAAGCCCCCCCCCCCCCCACTATCCGGGAAAGGGAGTAATGGGGGGGAAGGCCGATAGCTACACTTAAATATGTAGCGAAGGCTTTTAGACGGACGGGGCATCCCATGCCAGGATCACCAACCTGACGACCGCCTACCCTTTGGTGGGGGATTTGCGGTGGAGCATGGCTTCTGGTAACAGGACACCTCTAGGAGGTGTACCCTACCCTCACCCGGACCCTGCAGCCAAGGCTGGGAGGCAAGGGGAATTAACAAAGGAGACAGCCATCTTCTTGACTTGCTTCGCCTTCTGCAGAGACTAAACTGGGGAATGTGTGGGAGGCCCCAGGTATTTATGGACCGGGAGGGGCTTCTTTTTCTAATATTTCCGAAGCAGGGTGTGAGACATACTTGGAATAACCCGACAGGGAAGAGACCTGGACTCACACCAGGCAATGTAAGCATGCCAGACCCTGTAATAGATAAAGGACGAAGACTTCTTCCTAGCCTGAATCATGGTATCCACAACAGATGCAGGCAACCCCTTCTCTGTCATGATGTAGGTTTCAGCAGCCAAGCCGTTAAAGCCAGCGTTTGTAAATTGGGATGGCGTAGCTGCTGTCCCTGAGTGAGAAGATCTGGATCCCTGGGCAAGACGTACTGGTCTACTGCCAACTGCACGACATCTGCGAACCACACCCTTCTTGGCCAACCGGGGGCCACCAGGATGGCCGACACCCCCTCCTGGGCAATCTTGCGCATGATCCTGCCCAGTAGAGGGAACGGAGGGAACACATAGGGAAGCCAAACTCTGTCCAAGGCATTGCCAGTGCATCTGTGGCGAAGGCCAGAGGATCCTGTGTCAGGGAGACAAACCTGGGAAGTTTGTGATTGTGACGGGACGCAAACAGGTCCACATCTGGCTGACCCCAGCAGTGACACAGGGAGAGAAACACCTGGTAGTTGAGGGACCATTCCCCCAGACGAGACGTCCCCCTGCTCAGGGAGTCCGCCACCTGGTTCTCCACCCCTGGAATGTATACCGCTGAGATGCAGGGAACATTCTGTTCCACCCAAGACAGAATCAGAGACACTTCCTTGAAGGCTCGCTTGCTCTGAGTCCCTCCCTGATGGTTGATGTAGGCAACCGCCGTCTGGTTGTATGAGCGGATCTGAACAGTGTGTGGTCAGGTGGGACAGAACCAACCTGATCGCCCTCAGTTCCAGGACATTGATGAGAGCATGGGCCTCCTGGGGGCCCCAACGACCCTGGAATTGTAGGGACTTCCAAAAGCTCCCCCAGCCCATCAGACTGGCATCTGTGGTGACCGTCTCCCAGCACGGGGGCAGGAAGGTCCTGCCCACCAACAGATTCCTTGAGTCCAGCCACCACAAAAGGGACTGCCTGGCCAGAGGAGACAGAGCAAATTCCTGATCCAGGGACACAGGGTCCCGATCCCAAACTGACAAGAGGTGCAAATGAAGAGGTCTCATGTGAAACTGAGCAAAGGGGACCGCCTCGAAGCAGGACACCACCAACTGCATCCCCAAACGGATGGAAGGATGAGAACACAAGAGCAGAGCAAGTGCCTGCTTCTGAAGGCCCTCCACCTTCTGCTGAGGAAGGAACACCATGCCCAGAAAGGACCTCACCAAGGACGGGGACAGTGAAGACTTGGGAAAATTGATCACCCAGCCGAAGGACTCCAGAGTGGAGATCACCACCTGGGTGTCCTGTTCGGCCTGATGAAAGGACTGAGCCACAATGAGGATGTCGCCCAGGTAGGGAAGGATGCGAATGCCCCGGGTTCGTAGCAGAGCCATCACTCCCACCAGCACCTTGGTGAACACCCGAGGCGCCGAGGTGATACCGCATGGTAAGGCCACAAACTTGTAATGCTGATCCTCCAGCACGAACCTCAGAAATCTCTGATGACCTGGGAAGATAGGCACATGAAGATAAGCATCCTTGATGTCCACGGTGGTCATGAAGTCGCCCGGGCGAAGGGTACCGACAGCAGATCGTAGCGTCTCCATGCGAAAATGTTTGAATCTGACAAACTTGTTGAGGCCCTTCAAGTCCAGAATGGGCCTCAGAGAGCCGTCCTTTTTGGGGACCGTGAAGAGACTGGAATAGTACCCCTGACCCTTTTCTTGATGGGGCACCGGACAAATGACCCGACTCCAGCAGGCATTGAACCGCCGAAAGTAACCCTTGGGCTGACAGGCTGACAGAGCTCATCTACTCTCTGTTTCTTTGAAAGTTTCTGATAATGATGGTAGGAATTTATGGGACGATAGTAAGAATGGCCGCTCCATGATGTATATATATATATATATGTAAAAAGTGTTCCACAATAGGAAGTTTAAGCAAACTATATATATGACATTTTGTTTTGTGTGCAAGAGATATATAATTGTTATTAAGGTCATCATCCAGAGTGTAACGCTTGCTGCAAGGAGAGTTGGGGTGAATACAGGGAATGGTGGTGAGAGTATTGGTACACACAGTATATGGGATGTCATCCTGTTGCCTGACTGGCTGAACCAGGTTAGGCTGCGGGTCTCGCGGCTGCGCAGTCGCATGGAGGATCGGGGGGGGGGGGGGGGGGTTCTGTGCACTGCGCAGCTGCAGCATTGGGGCTGTGCATTGCACAGTCGCACTAGTATTACATTTGTAGTACCGCCAGTTCCAATTTATGTGTACAGGTCAGGGGATTGAGACACTGGGGAGATGTATTTCAATGACACCCTAATGATGTTTTCCTGATACTGTATAATGAAATGTTGAAGCATGTAAGGATATAATGTTACTGGCGATTAAATTAACCGCATTTCCTGGTATCTGCGTTCCAAGAGGCGGAGGTGGGGCGGAGCAGGGGAGTCCGCGTCACTTCCGCCCCGACGAGCACAGAATGGGATTTAAGGAAAATGGCAGCATAGCGTCCCTGGCACCCAGGTGAAGTGGTGGAGGACCACGCAGCGCGTCGGTGAGGTAAGTGGGGAGGACAGTGGGCATTACTATTGGCAAATTACCATTTAGTTCTGAGTATTGTGTACATGTATGGGCGACGCTTATCAGATGCACGTAGTTACGTTATAGGCGGTATAGGTTTTAGTTCACCTTTAGCACTTTGCACTTTATATTATCACATATAGTTTATGCACTTGTTACTGTTGATTTTTAAATGGGGCACGATATATTTGAAGATAGGATTGGGTATATGTATGCACTTTGCATATAGGAACAATGCACATGCACTTGGCACTTTGATCTCATAAGTGTCAGTACATGCTTTTACATTTTTAGTAATATTACAATCATGATGGATCCATTGTTTATGTGAATATTGGTAGCAATCATTGTTGGTGCATAGTATAAATTGGTTAGCCCTGGAGTTCCTCCCCACTTGGGGGTTTTATATATGTGTTTTTTACTTGTGATTTTTTTGTTTAGTATTAAGTGTCATGTTTTATTGTGATGTATGTCATATATGTCGAATCCTTTTTTGAATAAACTGTATTTATGGATTAATAGTGTGCAGCCTTTTTGGTGAGGACAGAGTTGTGGGTTAGCCCTGAATACCCATGCATAGTGTTATAGGGCTGGCAGGGGGTTTAAAGACATCCGAGATCTGATGAATCTTGGGGGCGACCAGGATGCAAACTCTATCTTGTAACCGGAGGACACCACCTCCTGAATCCATCGGTCTGAAACGTGGAGCCTCCAGACGTGAGCAAAGAGCCGAAGCCGCTGCCCCCCCACCCGGATGGGTGAGGGCGCCTCCTCATGCCTGAGGGGCCTTGGGAGGGGGTTTGGGCTTGGAACCCCAGGAGAGACCGGGACGTCCACGGGATCTGCCATGGCCCCAAGACTCTCTGCGGCTACCTGAGAAGAGGGAGCCACGACCTCCTCTGGAAGAACGAAGGGAGGGGAGGGAGATGGAGTCCCCCCAAAAAGTCCGGGGCTGTCTCCTACGCTGAGGCAGCCTGCCATCCTTGGCCAAAACATCAAGACGCTCACCAAAGAGCCGCAGCCCCGCAAAGGGGAGCCCAGTGAGAGCCTTCTTAGCAGCAGCATCAGCTGCCCACTGACGTAACCAAACAGAGCATCGCATAGCCACCAAAAGTGCAGAGGCCCTACCGCCCAGCCTCATAGCATCATCCATGGCAGTAAGGATAAATACAACAAAATCAGAGCAAAGCAAGAGGGCCCTATAATCCTCCCTCCTCCTACCAGCCCTAGCGCCATCACAGAGATGCTTGAGCAGTTTCTTAAGGGCAATAGCAGTAATGGCAGCAGCACAGGCCGGGCGCAGCACAGGCCGGGCGCAGTCCAGCCCCCACACAAGTAAAAGCATGGCAGGCCAGCTGATCCATGCGCCAGTCGTCGATGTGCTTCAGAGTGGTAGTGTCAGGGGAAGGTATGACCGAAGTATTAGACAGGCCTAGCACGGGAGCGTCCACCTCAGGGGGACAGGACCAACGCTTTACAAGATTAGCAGGAAAGGGATATCTCTTATCCAATCCTTTGGGCACAGCGGGAAGCCCGTTAGGAGGTTCCCACTCCATAAGCACCATAGAAGAGAAATGGCCCTGCTCAGGGAAATCCAGACGCTGTTTACCAGGACGAAAAAGCGCACCCTGCTTTCTCTTAGCCACCTCAGGGAGAGCAATATGCAAGATTTCAAAAATTTGTGACAGCAGATTGTCAGTGCCCTCAGGGTACCATGATTACTCCCCGGACGCAGACCCAGGGTCACTAATGCAACCCTCTTGCTGGTCCCCAGAGGAGTCAGAGTCCTAGAACAGTTCCCCTTCTTCTAGGGAATAAAGTCCCCCAGTAGCATCAAATTCCTCATACTCCTCAGAGGAGCGTGAGGGTGCCGTTTCTTGCCAGAAGCCTTCCTAGGAATAGGCTCGGCAAGCTGCTTCTCAATGTTGGCCACACAAAGTGCCAGATCAGACTGTGACCCCCTGCTAGCATCCCTCTCACTGGGAGCAAATTGCAGCAGTGGGGGGGTAGGTGATGCAAAAGGGGCGCAGAGCTGGGAAGCGATGCAAGCAAACCAAGCTGGAGTGCAAGGACACTTTGAGCGCACGGCACGCACACCGTGACATCATTGCTGATAGAGGATACCCCGCACATGGAAAACAGCCCCGAAGGACCCCCGAGCACACTATCCCCAGAAGCCTCCATATGGTGATTAACACAGGCGCAATAGGCCAGCGCTGGGTAAAGGCTAATACAAAAGCCACCCGGGATGCCCTCCCACGATCAGCAAAAAAGGGGGGGATGAGGGGGAGGAAGGAGTAGAGCCGGGGGAAATCACAACCCACTGGTATCCCGCCTGAAAGTAAAAATGACACATGAGCATCCCACGAGACCAATAAAAAAAACCCCAAGGGGGACTCACGGACCAAGCACACCGCAGGGGCACCAAGGCACAGACCGCAGGATGAAGTGACACACCGGAGGAGACAGTGCTGCAGCCCGGAAGGGAGAAATCCAGACGCGCAGCTAATCCAAAATGGCGCCGGCAGAGGTACCTCAAGGGGCAGGCCGCGGAGGGACGACACGATACGCGTCATCCCCCAGCCCCGCCCCCCCGAAGATCGCAAAAACGGCGCCCACATGACACCGCCGGCACCATGACAAAGCAAAAACGCCACAGGTTATAGCGCCCACAGCCGCGGAGCACAGTACAAAGTGGCGCGGCGGGCAAAAAAAAACACAAAAAAACACACTGTAAATGCCAAAACACCACAACTAACACCACTCGCCGCTACCACCCGAACAAAGTCAGAGAGGGGGAGGGGGGAGAGAGAGAAACGAAAAGGCAGCGGCGAGTATCCAGGCCAGGAGGGGGGGCGGGACCCCTGAAGGAAAAGAAGGGGACACGGCCCCCAAAACACTCACCCCCCACCCTTTGTGGAACAGGGTCTGCGGCTTGGAGCAGTGCTCCAGGAGCACTTGACCCTAGTGCTCATTTACCCTCACCCGATCTGTCAGCCAAGGCTGGGAGGCAGAGAGGGTCCAGAAAAGGGTGGAGATAGACTTGCAGGGCCGCAGGCTTGGTTGCCCCGCTCACCTACGCAGAGAGAGAGAGCCATCTTCTAACTTCGCAGTTTCACTGCAGAGGAAACACTGGGAACTCTATGGTTAATCCTGTTTTTATAGGGGGCCAGGAGATGCCACAGCTCTTCTGCAGTACACTGCGCGACCTTGTGGCGGAATAACCCAACTGTTATGAATACCGAAGCAGGCCGCGCCATGCAATTAAGAAAAACATGCAAATTCGGTCAAAACTTATTTTCACTTCTGGTAAAGGCTGGCAGTATTAACACTTCTGTTTTTATTTTTACATTTCTTGGGTTCTTTGCATTATCCCTGCCACCTCTTCCAAAGCACATACGTTAATTACTAAGGCATAAAGAACTTCTCCACTTCAGAGCTCAACCACACACAAACACCTAATGAGTGGAGAGGCTCTCTACATGTTAATAAATAACCAAATGGGGTTATTGATCCTCCTACAACATATAGACCAAAGGGAGATTCCCCCTTGGTTTGGCCTTCCAGGCAGGGCCGGATTAAATGTGGTGGAGGCCCCTGAGCAGAAAATCTGGTGCAGGCCCCTGATGCAGTGCGGTTTGGCGTAACCGTTCAGCCAAGTAACATAAAAATACCATTTTGTGATTACTCACCTGTAAAATGGGTATTATAAGTATGTCACACACCCCGCTTCAGTTAGTCATTACACTTGGGTTATACCGACCTGTAGAGGGCGATCTTGCAGAGATGTCATGAAAAAAAGGGAGCCCCTCCCGGTCCATACAATACAATTTTGTGAAGTACTCACCTGTAGAATTGATATTATTTGTATACAGTACGTCCTGCTCCAGATATAATACTTACACTTGGGTTATCCTCCGCCAGATGGCGCTGCACTGCAGAGACATGGAAAAACAGGCTCCTCCCGGCCCTTCAAATACCCAGGGACCTCCCACGAATCCCCAGCATTGAAAAGCAGTGAACAAGAAGCCGGGAGAATGAAACAACCCAGAACAACTGGTAATGATAACAAAGATAACAATCACCATACAGGGGATCCAAAATAATGCAACAACAGGGTGGGGTGGAGCAGGACGTACTGTATACAAATAATATCAATTCTACAGGTGAGTACTTCACAGAATTGTATTATTCTTAGTATACAGTACGTCCTGCTCCAGATATAATACTTACACTTGGGAAATCCAATAGCAGTGTCCATAAAGTAGGGTGGGATCCCCCAACAAAGGGTGACAACAGGCAGTTTAAACTACTGCTGCTTGCAAAACCTTGCGGCCAAAAGCAGCATCAGCTGAGGCCCTAACATCAACCTTGTAAAACTTTGAAAAGGTATGAACAGAAGACCAAGTAGCAGCCTTGCAAACTTGTTCAACAAAAGCCTGGTGCTGGAAGGCCCAAGAGGCACCAATAGCACGAGTGGAGTGAGCAGTAAGGCGGAAGGGAGGATTCTTCCCCTTAGCAGAATAGGCCTGAATCACAGCCTGACGAATCCATTTGCTAATAGTAGACTTGGCAGGAGCCAAACCCTTCCTAGGACCAGAAGGGACCACAAAAAGCGCATCAGTCTTCCTGAAGGCCACAGTGACTAACAGGTAGTACTTCAGACACCTTGCCACATCCAATGAATGCAAAACCCTTTCCTTAGCGTTGCTAGGATTAGGACACAATGAAGGAAGGACAATATCCTGATTCAAATGAAAAGCAGACCAGCTTAAAGCGGAACACCATCTTGTCCTGGTGTCTCTCGTAGTATGGAGGCTGAATAGACAGAGCCGCCAGCTCAGACACGCGCCTGACCGAAGTAATAGCCACCAGAAAAACAACTTTGAGGGTAAGTACAGCCAGGGCAGCATCCTGAGTAGGCTCAAAGGGAGCACCCTGTAAGGCAGACAAAACCAGGTTCAAGTCCCAAACAGGAACCGTAGGCTTACATGGGGGACGCACATGAGTGACCCCCTGAAAGAAGGTCTTAACCAAGGGATGCTGCGCAAAGGACCTCTGAAAGAAGACAGACAGGGCAGAAACCTGACCCTTCAGAGTACTGAGTTTTAAACCCAACTCCAATCCATGTTGTAAAAATTCCAGAATTCTAGGGATTAAGAAATCCCTGCAGGGGAGAGACCTAGACTCACACCAGTCAATGTAGGAACGCCATACCCTATAATAGATGGCAGAAGAAGTTTTCTTCCTAGCCTGTGCCATGGTATCCACCACTGAGGCAGACAAGCCTTTCTCCATCAAGATAGAGGTTTCAGCAGCCAGGCCGTCAAAGCCAGAGTTTGTAAATTGGGATGGCGTAAGGAGCCCTGAGTGAGAAGATCTGGCTCCTCTGGCAGGACGTACTGGTCTACTGCCATTTGTACCACGTCTGCAAAGCACACTCTTCTTGGCCACCTCGGGGCCACCAGAATCACTGGTACCCTTTCCAGGGCAATCTTGCGCAGAACCCTGCCCAGCAAGGGAAACGGGGAAGGCATACAGAAGCCGGAATTTCTTCCAGGACAGTGACAGAGCATCCGTGGCCAAGGCCAGAGGATCCTGCGACAGGGAGACAAAGGCCAGGAGCTTGTGATTGTGACGGGATGCAAACAGATCCACATCCGGTAGGCCCCACATGGTAACACAGGGACTGGAATACCCTGTTGCAGAGGGACCACTCCCCCTGACGGGAAGTCCCCCTGCTCAGAGAGTCTGCTAGAAGATTCTCTACTCCCGGGATATAAACAGCAGAGATGCATTGAACATTGGCCTCCGCCCATGTCAGAATCCGCGACACTTCCTGGAGGGCACCCTTGCTCCGGGTCCCTCCCTGATGGTTGATCTAGGCAACCGCTGTCCTGTTGTCTGAGCGCACCTGCACAGACAGACCCTGCAGGTGATCGGTCAACTGCTCCAAAACCAACCTGACCGCCCGTAGTTCCAGAATGTTGATGGGTAAATGGGCCTCCTGAGGGCCCCACCTCCCCTGGAACCTCAGGGATTTCCAGAATCCCCCCCAACCTGACAGACGGGCATCTATGCTGACCGTCTCCCAGGAGGGGGCTAGAAAGGACCTGCCCTTTAGCAAGTTCTTGTGGTCCAGCCACCACGAGAGGGACCTTCGGACCAATGGGGGAAGCACACAAACTTGTCCCATACTGATAGGAGGTGAAGCTGCAGAGGCCTCGAATGGAACTGAGCAAAGGGCACCGCCTCGAAGCTCGCCACCATCAGGCCCACCAGCCGCATTCCCTGTCTGAGGGAGAGCTGAGGGCACGAGAGCAGGGACCGCACCTGCGTAGTCAGGTCTTCCACCTTCTGTTGGGGAAGGAATATTCGTGACTGAACCGTATCCAGAATCATCCCCAGGAATGGGGTCACCGGTGAAGGGGACAGGGAGGACTTGGGATGATTGATCACCCAGCCGAAGGACTCCAAGGTGGACACCACCATCTGAGTGTCCAGCTCCGCCTGCTGTAGAGGCCATGAGGCAATGAGAATGTCTTCCAGGTAGGGCAGCACTCGAATGCCCCCTGACCTTAGCAGAGACATCACCCCCGCCAATACCTTGGTGAACACTCTGGGAGCTGAAGTGAAGCCAAAGGGTAGAGCCACAAATTGGTAGTGTTGATCTTTCAACTCGAATCTGAGAAACCTTTGATGCCCGGGGAACACAGGGATGTGAAGGTAAGCATCTTTAATGTCCACAGACGTCATAAAATCTCCTGGTCGTAGAGAGCCAACGGCCGAGCGCAGGGTTTCCATGCGAAAGCGCTTGCTCTTGACAAATTTGTTGAGGATCTTTAAATCCAGAATGGGCCTGAATGACCCATCTCTTTTGGGTACTGTGAAAAGGTTGGAGTAGAACCCTTCTCCCAATTCTCTCAAGGGAACTTTGCAAATAACTCCCAGCTCCAGAAGTCCTTGTACTGCCTGCATCAGGATCTGAGCTGATACCGGGTCCTGGGGTATCCGGGACCTGACGAATCTTGAGGGGGGCCGCACAGCAAACTCTATCTTGTAGCCGGAGGTAACTACCTCCTGAACCCACCGGTCTGAGACTTGACGCCTCCAGACGTGCGCGAAGTGCTGTAGTCGTCCCCCCACCCTGGCGGGCGAGGGCGCCCCATCATGCCTGAGGGGTCTTGGGAGGGGGTTTGGGTTTGGTCCCCCAGGAGGAGTCAGGGCGTCGCCCCCTGCTCCTGTGCCAGGAGTCTGTGCGAGCCCCCGCGAAGGACACCCCTTTACCCTGCTTAGCGCCTCTGTAGGGGGCTGAAAGGGGGCCCTGGTTGCGAAAGAGCCGAGGCTGCCGCCTGCGCTGTGGTAACTTACCTCCTTTAGCAAAGAGGTTCAGGCGATCCCCTAACAGGCGTAGTCCCTTGAAAGGGAGCCCAGTAAGGGCTTTCTTAGCAGCATTGTCGGCCCCCACTGCCATACCGCGCGGCGTAGAGCCACCGCCAAGGCGGAAGATCTGGCACACAGCCTAATAGCATCGTCCGATGCAGACAGGATAAAGTTCACAAATACATCACAGTTAGACAGTGCATTAATAGTATCAGCAGGCAACTCGTCTGGGGCGTCAAGTGCATTCCTGACCATGGCCCTGAGCGCCACGGCAGTAATGGGCAGAGCGCAGACTGGGCGCAGTGCTGCCCCTCCAAACGCAAAGGCATGGCACGCCAATTGATCAATGCGCCAGTCCTCAGAATCCCGCAGTGTAGTAGTGTTGGGAGAGTGCATAATAGAGGTGTTAGACAGCCCTAGAATAGGATCATCGACCTCGGGGGGCGATGACCAGCACTTGACCATGTCAGCAGGAAATGGATACTTCCCGTCCAGACTCTTAGGGATCCCGGGAAGCCTACTGGGGTGTTCCCACTCCTTAAGCACGAGGTTATTGAAATGGGTTTGCTCAGGAAATTCCAATCGAGCCTTAGCAGTATGGAATAGCTCACCCCTTTGCCTGGGAGCTGCAACAGGGGGAGGGATGGACAAAACCTCAAAAATCTGAAGCAATAGCTTATCAGTATCATCCAGGGTCCAGTGATCAGAACCAGAATCGTCATGACCCCTAGACTTCGCATCAGAGGACTCTGAGTCAGAGATCAGCTCCCCTTCGTCCGAAAGGGTATGGTCATATAGATGTGTAAACTCATCAGACTACGTAGGGAATGGAGCAGAGTCAGGGACAATGTGCCGCTTTTTTGCGGTAGCCTTGCGCGCTAGAGTACTAGCAAGCAATTTTTCAACACTGGCCAGTCTAGTAGCCACATCAGGATGAGAATCCCCACTTGTATTGGGGGTTAGACTCAGGCTTGGGGGGGTAGGTGAAGTGAGGCGAGGTGCAGACCCAGCCCCAGAAGGGGCGGGAAGTACCAGTAACGCCTGCTGTGCACAAGGGATGCAGACCCGAGCATTGTCACCGTTGATAGATGAGACCCCACAAGCTACACACAGCCGGGCTTGTCCCGAGGGAACCCCCTTAACAATATCCTGGGATGCCTCCATATGGTGATTAATGGGCACAATAGGCCAGTAGGGATTGACGCTATAAGCTACCCTGGATGCCCCAAAGACCAGCAGGGAAGTGGGAGTAATTATACTAGGTCCAACTGGGAATTACACCGGGCCGGGAGAAGCCACTGAATTCGACCGTCTGAAAGACATAATGGGAATAGGGATGTCAGAGCCATGCGCAGTAAGACAAATGAAAATCGCCCGCAAGGTCACTTACAGATCGAGGGAGGAGGAGGACCGTTACCACGCGCGCGCGATGAGCATCAGAATGGCGCCAAGCGGACCTTGAAGAGCGGGCCAGAGCGGGCTGTGACGCGGAGCGCGCCAAGCCAGGTCTCCGCCCCCCCCCCGAAGAGCGCGAAGCTCTGAATACAGTAGTCAGCACAGACAGTAGAGTGAGTGACACACTATAGAAGCCAAAAACGGGGATTACTTCCAGATGCGCCCACAACAAATACCAATAAAGATGCCGCAGCGCCGCCGCCGCCTGTTCACGCGCCCGTCCAATAAGGGCAGATAATCGCCGCCGATAGACAATGAAGAATAACAGCGCGGCTCTGACACCAGGTGTATGAGTAAAGGACAATACTAAGGCCATAACGTGTACTGAATACACAAGACCACCACAACCCCCCCCCCTTTCTTTCCCCCCGAACTACGGGGGGAATGAGGGAGAATGGCGACCCTTTGAACAGGGTCCGCCGCTACATGGGGTATGGGGCAATAGCGCGGGAGGGGCATCCACAAGAGGCTCACCATTAGCCTAAACCGCCTACCCTTTGGTGGGGGATTGCGGTGGAGCATGGTGCTGCCTACCTTCACCCAACCAGCGCTGCCCATGCTGGGAGGCACATCACAGGAAGGACGGGTGGGAGTAGTCCAACAGGGCCGCAGGCTTTAATAGCCCCGCTCACCTGCGAGAGAGTGACACATCATGTCTTCGCAGTCAGCACTGCAGAGAAATCTGGGGATTCGTGGGAGGTCCCTGGGTATTTGAAGGGCCGGGAGGAGCCTGTTTTTCCATGTCTCTGCAGTGCAGCGCCATCTGGCGGAGGATAACCCAAGTGTAAGTATTATATCTGGAGCAGGACGTACTGTATACTAAGAATATACCTGGGACCTCCCACTCATTCCCCAGTATTAAGACAGCATAAAAGGGACCAGGAAGAGCCAAAATAACCAGTAACAGTAAAAAAGGTTCACCATAGAAAAGATCCCGAATACCAAAGGGCGGGGTGAAGCGGGGTGTGTGACATACTTATAATACCCATTTTACAGGTGAGTAATCACAAAATGGTATTATTCTAAGTATGTCACACACCCTGCTTCAGATAGTCATTACACTTGGGACATCCAATAGCAGTGTCCATAAAGGGCGGGGATCCAAAACAAGGCAATAATGCACAAACTTAAACCACTGCAGCTTGCAGAACTTTGCGGCCAAAAGCAGCATCCGCTGAGGCCCGCACATCAACCTTGTAAAACTTGGAAAAAGTGTGAACGGAAGACCAAGTAGCAGCCTTACAAACTTGCTCAACAGAGGCCTGATGCTGGAAGGCCCAGGACGCCCCAACGGCACGAGTAGAATGAGCAGCAACACGCAAAGGGGGAACCTTCCCCTTGGCAGAATATGCCCCAACAATGGCCTGGTGAATCCATTTACTAATGGAAGACTTGGCAGGAGCCAAACCTTTCCTAGGCCCAGAGGGCACCACAAAAAGGGCGTCAGTCCTACGAAAAGAAGAAGTAGCCACCAAATAGTACTTCACACAGCGAACCACATCCAGAGAATGCAAAACCCTCTCCTTGTCATTGCTGGGCTTAGTAAACATAAGCAAGCAATGACCAGCTCACCCTCAGACCCAAACAGCACGGACCTCAGGATCTCCTGAAAAACTCCCCAAACCGTTACAATTGCAATGTCCAGCTTAAAAAGGGTTAAAACACTTAGCTTTTACTTCATAGCTTAAAATGAGGATAATTCCAAACACAGCCGTCAAACATCTTGCAAGTCAGAAAGTGCTCCCCTCCACCATTGGGACCAGGTAACGTGTTTCAGGCTGTTACTAGCCCTTAGTCATACTGGGCTTAGGACACAAGGAGGGTAGAACAATGTCCTGATTAAGATGAACCACCTTAGGAAGGAAATCTGGCTTGAAGCGGAAAACAACCCTGTCCTGATGCCTCTCAAAGTACGGGGCCTTAATGGACAAAGCCGCCAACTCCAATACACGCCGAACGGAAGTGATGGCAACCAACGCAAACTTCTGAGTAAGCGTAGAAAGAGCAATATCCTGCAAAGGTTCAAAAGGAGGACCCTGAAAAGCAGAAAGAACCAAATTCAAATCCCAAACTGGGAGCAAAGGCTTCCTAGGAGGCCGCACATGCGTAACCCCCTGGAAAAAGGTCTTAACCAGAGGATGAAGAGCAAAAGACCTTTGAAAGAAAACCGCCAGGGCAGAAACGTGCCCTTTCAACGTACTAAGCTGCAAACCCAGGTCCAGACCATGTTGCAGAAATTCCAAAACCCTAGGGATAGAAAACACCCTGCAAGGCAAGGCCCGGAACTCACACCAATCAATATAAGACCTCCAAATCCTATAGTAGATGGCAGAGGAAGACTTCTTTCTAGCCCTAACCAGAGTCTGAATAACAGCATCAGAAAGACCTTCCTCCTTCAAGATGGAGGTTTCAGCAGCCACGCCGTCAAAGCCAGCGTTGGTAAATTGGGGTAGAGCAGTTGACCCTGAGTGAGCAGATCCGGCAGAAGTGGCAGAGCTAACTGATCCGTTGCCAACCTTACCACGTCTGCGAACCAAACCTTTCTTGGCCATCTTGGAGCCACCAAGATTGCTGACGCACCCTCTAGGGCCAGCTTGCGCATCACCTTGCCCACCATGGGAAACAGAGGGAACAGGTACAGAAACCCCAGATCCCTCCAGTTCAGAGACATCGCATCCACTTCCAGAGCCAGCGGATCCCGCGAGAGAGACACAAATGCCGGAAGTGATTGTGACGAGAGCCAAAGAGGTCCACCTCCGGAGTCCCCCACCGGTGGCAAAGCGACCGAAACACCTTGGGGCTGAGAGACCATTCACCCCGGCGAGATGAGCACCTGCTCAGGGAGTCCGCCTCCGTGTTCTCCACTCCCGGAATGTACACCGCCGAGATGCATGGGGCATTGCTCTCTGCCCAAGCCAGGATCAAGGACACTTCCCTGAGGGCACGCCTGCTGCGAGTCCCTCCCTGGTGATTGATGTAGGCGACCGCCGTCCGATTGTCTGACCAAACTTGAACCGGCAAACCCTGTAACTGATGAGTCAAGTGACCCAGAACCAACCTGATGGCTCTCAGCTCCAGAACATTGATGGGATTGTGAGCCTCCTGAGGCCCCCACAGTCCCTGAAACTGAAGATCCTTCCAAACCCCCCCCCCCAACCTGACAGGCTGGCATCCGTGGTGACCGTCTCCCAACAAGGGGTCAGAAAGGATCTGCCCCTCATCAGATTGCTTGGTTCCAGCCACCACCAAAGGGAATGCCGAACCCGGGGGGACATCAGAAAAGACTGATCCAATGACAGCGGAGACCTGTCCCAGGCCGCCAAGAGATGGAGCTGTAGCGTCCTTGTGTAAAACAGGGCAAAGGGATCTGCCTCGAAAGAAGCCACCATCAATCCCACCAGTCTCATCCCCAGCCGGATGGACGGACGAGGGATGGCTGGAAGAAGCCGAGTCAATTACTGAATCAAAAGAACCTTGGGCCGGGGAAGGAACACCCTGGCCTGAGAAGTATCCAGAGACATTCCCAGGAACGACACCACCCTGGACGGAGAGAGGAAGGACTTGGGATAGTTGATCACCCAGCCGAATCTCTCCAGAGTGGCTACCACAGTCCTGGTGTTAGCTCCGCCTGGCTGAGAGAAGATGCCATAATGAGAAGATCGTCCAGATAAGGCACGATGCCGATACCCTGGGCTCTGAGGAGGGCCATCACCCCCGCCAGCACCTTGGTGAAAACCCTTGGAGCCTAGGTAAAGCCAAACGGAAGAGCCACAAACTGAAAATGCCGATCTTCCACCACAAACCTGAGAAATCTCTGATGTGCCGGGAAGATTGGAACATGCAGATAAGCATCCTTGATGTCTATGGACGTCATGAAGTCCTCCTGACAAAGCAAATTTATGGCTGAGCGCAGAGTCTCCATGCGGAACTTCCTGGGACGGATAAACCTGTTGAGAAACTTCAGATCCAGGATGGGACGAATGGAGCCATCCTTCTTGGGCACCGTGAACAGATTGGAATAGTATCCCAGGCCCCGGTCCGAGGGAGGCACCGGGCAGATGACAGCCATGTCCAGGAGATCTTTTACTGCCGCCTGGAGCCCCTGCGTGGCCAGAGGATCCAAGGGCACCCGAGACCTGAAGAATCTGGGAGGAGGCAGGATCTCGAACTCCAGCTTTTAACCGGAAGACACCACTTCCCGAATCCATCTGTCCGAGACCTCCTGGTCCCAGACCTGAGAGAAGTGTCGCAGCCGTCCCCCCCACCCGCGAGGGTGAGGGCGCCCCCTCATTGCTGAGCCGGCTTGGCAGCGGCTTTGGGCTTGGAGCCCCAGCTGTGACCTGACGGGCACGTCCTCTTCCCCTGTTCCAGGAATCACCTCTGGAGGAGAACACAGCCAATCCCCATCCAGCTCTGGCCCCACGAAACAAAGGGGTAAAGGAAGCCGCCCCCCGAAAGGGACGACGTTGCTTCTTTCACTGAGGTAACCTACCTCCTTTTGCGACCAAATCCAATTTTTCTCCAAAGAGCCGCAAGCCCAGAAAGGGAAGAGCCGTAAGCGACTTTTCGGACACAAAAATCAGCCGTCCACTGGCGCAACCAAACCGACCGCCGAATAGCCACCAGCAAGGCCGAAGTTCTACTACACATCACCATGGTGTCATCCAGGGCGGCTAGCACAAATTACAAAAACAATTCGCACCGCTTAAGGGCGGTGAACTCATCACTTTTTTCATGGCATCTCTGCAAGATCGCCCTCTACAGGTCGGTATAACCCAAGTGTGAATGACTATCTGAAGCGGGTGTGTGACATACTTAGAATAAGAATGCTTGCCTTTGCTTGCACACCAAACGGAATGTCAGATCTAGTCCCCTGGCCCTATGGTCTGCAGACAAACAGCCACCACCTTGTCATCTCTCAGTGATGCTGTCACACCCACTCGATTCACTGCGATGGAGGGGGCATGTCGGGCCATTGCATATATGTAGAAACAGGTTATCCTCCCTCTCACTTCAAACACTGAGTGGATATGCCATGCTCCTTCCCTGTAAAACTGGAAAACCAATCATTGCTTCTTGCTCCAATCACTCAGATGATCACTGCGTGCTACTAGTCAACACACACGTCAGTAAGCAACACCACTAAGAAAAACACAAGCACATTTCCACTATGCAGGGCTCCTGTTTAACGCTATTCTACCTAGTGATGTACGTCTCTGCTGTGTACCAGGTGTGTGTGGACCCGACACACCAAAAAAAAAAAAAAAAAAAAAAGGAGGACCTGTATCTCCTGGGTAGGTTGGTTATGTTATAAAGGTAGGTGAGTGAGTAGGCAGGCATATAGGTCATGTATGGTATGGCATGTATAGGTATGTATAAGTGGGCATTTAGGTGGGTAGGCAAAAAGAAAGATGGGTAGGTAGGTGGGTGCGCAGGCAAGTAGGTGGGTAGGCATTCAGATGAACAGGTAGGGGTTAGTCAGGTAGAGGAGTATGTGGGAATTTAGATAGGAATGGCTATTGGATAGGAATATAGGACAGGTAGGCAGGTAGGTAGGTAGACATGTAGATACATAGGTCAGTAAGTAGGTGGCCGGGTGCCAGGGTGGTACATTTCCGAGTGCCAGATCTTTAGACCTAGCAGGGCTAATGGCCGGATGGAGGAGTCGTTGGAAAGGGGAGAACCTCAAGGGCATGTGGATCTGGGCCAAATGGACCAAGCAGTGGCACCGCGAATTCACAGCACTGTTGCTCATGGATGCCATTATAGTACAATTTTGAGTGCCGGATCTCTGGACCTAGGGGGGGCTAATGACTTACTGGAGGGGTCGTTGGAAAGGAAAGAACCTCAAGTATAGGGCATGTGGATCGGGGCTGATCAGACCAAGTGGCTGCACTGCAAAGTTCCGGTACCCCCAACTATAGCCCCTAAAGTTGGGGGGGGGGGGCCTCTTGCTGAGCAAATGATGGAGGCCTACCCTGTCTGTAATTACTACTTTGTACAGCTCTACGGAAGATGATGGCGCTATATAAATAAACAATAATGATAATAAGCCAAGGGGAAATCTCCCTTTGGTCTATATGTTGCAGCAGGATTATTGGTTTCCAACCTTAAAAGAACATATCTAGCTGCCAATGTTCAAAGAGATACATGAAGTGTGAACAGAAACCAGCTTCGACCCCAAATCCATTTTTTAAGGAGTAATCTTAGATAATTCACAGTAATAAGATAAACAAGACCATGGCACAGTAAAATATTTTCACAATGAATAAAGATTGGCAGGCAGTTGAAAGAGATTGGAACACTGGTACAGAGTGAAACATTGTCATAAATGAGGCACAGCCAGACAGGTTGTCTATAGTGGAGTCACAGTCTACTTAGCCAAAGTCTCTCTGTTCTACAGCATTAGTCATGTGCCAGTGAAAAGACAATTTTACTCATAGGATGCAATTGTAGGATTTCTTTGAATGAGAGGCAGACAGATCTTCCCCTAAGTTAGGCAACCAATTAAGTCCCTAAATGTCCCACAAAACGTGTCAAGCTCTAATGGAACACCAATCTACAGCCTTTAAATAGTACAAGAGTGAATGTGATCTGTGGAGTCTAAAATAAGCAAACACACTTATGCTCAAGTCGTTGTTCTCAAAGTAACAAGCATGACTTTAAGAGGTGGTGTAGGTGTCTCAAGATCTGCAAAATACCAGATGTTTATAATGCATCATTGATGGTGGCGTGGATCATCCATTACACTGATCTGAGGGGTGAATTTGGTGGAGGGAAGGGGCTGGGTCAGCTTGCACAGTCACAAGAAACTGTCTTTTAGTCAAGTCTCTGGTAAGAAAAACTTGCTTAGAGGGAAGAGATTATGAAAATTTAGCGTGGTTTGGTTTTCGCAAAAATGACTTTTTTTAGTTTTTAGACATTTAAAAACGCAACATTTTTACCCAAGTTCTAAAAGCAGATAAACAAATGAGTCTAAAATATTACATTTGGTTGTTGATTTATTAGGGAAAATTATTCATTAATGCATATCTGTGTGCGGCAAAAGTAGGTGAACATTTAGAATAAAGCAGGTAATTTGCAGGTGAAGTTTTTTTTTACAATAGGATGACAAATCAGATGCTTGCATAGGAATCATGGATGGCAAAGAATCTATTAAAGTCTGATCTTCATAACTTCACAACAGCAAGACCTGAACAAAGGAGATTTCTGGGGACCACAGTAGAGGAGTTCATGACACTTATCAGGCTGGAAAACTTTACATAACCATCGCTAAAAGGTTTGGTCACTACCAACCCACAGTTAGACTGGGTCTAAAGAAAGGAAATTCAAGACCACAGTTGCTCTTCCCAGGAGTGGTCAATCAACAAAGTTTAGGCCATGAGTAAAGTATATAACAGATTGCAAGGTCACAAAGGAACCCACTGTAACCTCTAAGCAACTAAAGGTTTTTCTCACATTATCAAATGTTAAAGTTCACGAGCTGAATATCAGAAGGACACTGAATAACAATGGAGTGCATGGCGGGATTGCAAGAAGAAAGCCGCTGTTCATCAAAAAGAATATTGCTGCCCATCTGCAGTTTGCTAAAGATCACCTTGACAATGCAGAATGTGGTTTGTCATAGAATAAAAGATTTTCAGTTTACATTAGAATTGTTCTTCTGGGAGAAAGGAAAACACTGCATTTCAGCATAAGGAACTTCATACCATCTGTGAAACATAGGTGGTGTCATGATTTGGGTCTGTTTTAATGCATCTGGGCCATATGGCTTGTCAGTATTTTTACAGAATATGCTAAAACTCATTCAAGCTGATGTTCAGGACTAATCACAAGGGGTGATCAAAATTTCTTTCACTCACCGAAATGTGATACTGGATCATTTTCATCATTAAATAAAACAGATTTAGGACCACTTATGTTAAAAATCTGATGGATGCAATTTTAGGTCAAATGTATGCAGAAAAATACTCACTATCAGATCAAATTTTACTGTAGGGTATTGCTGTAATTAACAATTTGTAGGATAAAATATGACCAGAAAGGTCATATTACCTTATGGTCAGCTACAGCTGTATCATCATCCTATATCATTAACTTTGCCAGCAGATAGTGATAAGGTGTATCACGATTTATGTATCACATGTAAAACAAGAGTAATATCAAAGTAACCCACCCCCAATATGTTAGTGAAAGTTACCCTGTCTATCATCTTAAGCTGCTGCATATATACCTTAGTAAAAGTTTATCATCACAGGCCATAAAACTAAATGTAGGAAAATCCTAAAAAGGCAACATATGCTTGCTGAATACTTCACATAAAAGAATACTAGATGTTGTTGTCTAATACTGCATGGCTATGGAATGCAGGCACCTGAACTATATTCAAAAAGACAGGAAGGTCCCCTTAAACCTAATTCCAGCAACTATAGGACTAAACAAAATGTTGGTCTGACTTCGTTTCTATAGTAGCTTATAGCTGAACTGTAAATAAATCACAAATTAGTGTATATATTTGACCAATATGTTAAAGTGAAAGTATGCATGCTCTGTGCTGTTCAAATAGGTTACTGGTAACAATGCTCCAAAATACAGTACATTGTACAAACAGGTCATTAAACAGTCAAAATACAAGAAAAGTATGTATGTATGATCGTTACAAAAATAAAGAAAGGGGGAGGGTCTCAATCTTCAGCACTCTATGCATATACTTGTCGATACACAACAGCTGGGAAGTAACACCCAAATACAGTAATTACTCAAAATCCTAGGACCTAGCAATAGATGGTTCAATCACAGAGCCCAAAACAAATCAGTTACCATAAAGGGGTCATTCGTCACATACATTTACTCTTTTAAACCTTATCTATCACCCCCTCCAAATGTAAAATATGGCTTAACTGTGAACTCTTATACATGTGACAAGAAATTCTAGCCACAAATAGGTTGCCGTATTACTAAAATGATAGGCATCAATATACCCGTCTGCCTTTTCCTGCACTACTCAGTGTCTTTACTATGCCATCTAACATATCTTAAAAAACATGGATAATACCACACAATCTGTATGGTAAAACATATGTGCCTTGCCATGTAGTGGGGACCATACTTGCAGGCCTAGCTTATAATGTACATGTAAACTACACCTACAGCTCACAGATGGCGCAACATAAGCAAGAAATCTCATTTTGCTACACACTTCACTTGCCACAACTAAGCTGAAAGCTCCAGAGGGTGTGGGAGGAGAATCCTTTAATCTACTCCTCAAATCACTTTTATTCTTAATTAGCCAAGCTGCTCCTTCTAGATACTAAAGAGGTAAAATAAAGTAACACAGAGGGTGAAAGGCAGATTTATTCCTCCACCTGTTCATTGAAGGATCCTGGTCTTTCTCCAATTCGTAAACCATCCCCTCTAGGGCAGAAAGACTTGGACTGTGACACTGTTGTACCATTACGGTAACAGCAATGTCTATAAATGGCTTTGTGGCAATGTCCACACTGATCTGACCCATGTGAAAGAGGATTTACAGCAACTTTGGTGATAACCAAGCTGCTTTACTCCAGCGCTGTCAGGTTTTAAGAGAAACACCCCCCAGGATTGGATTTTCACTCTCCTGACTGTTCCTTTCTGATGTGTGTGTGTACCTCTGTGGATCTCTGATAGTACTCACCTTTCTGGCAGCCCCACGACACAGACGCATGGGCAATTAGCAGACTCAGCTCTTTAATTTCTGCTAGCTGCACTGACGTTAGAGAAGCAAGCGAGCAGAGCCTTATTTCCATTCACCACTTGTTGGGGGGGGGGGGGGGGGGTTTACTTGCACCAGCTATTCCTAATTGCCAGACGTGGGTACGAGCCTAGCTAGAAGCATAGTGGCTGCTTATGAGCCGTTGGATCCCCCAACTAGGGAAGTTTCAGGAGTGGACCACATCCTAAATCGCACAAGATCCTTTGTATGATTAGGGATGTGGTCCGTGTCCAAAACACCTGACTTTTAAACCTGTGTGTGGATTTGGAAATGCGGTTTCATGGAATGTGAATAAAGCTTATGGGAGAGTGCAGACTTTTTTCACTTTCACCGCTATGGAGGCTTGAGAAACCCTCGTCTGGCACCACCTACTGAATACAGGGTGAGCAAATTTCCTTGTTTTCTCCAGGAATGAGAGGTTTAGGGACTGCTTAAGTCTGACTTCTAATTTAAAATAAGATTGACCTCTTCTTGAAAAGAACAATTAAACTTATTTTCATCCCTCCAAATCCCCCTAGCAAGGAAAAGATTTACTATTACAAGAGCAAAAACAATTTATTCAGCTTAACCTGGAACTCCTGCGGACTTGATATTTCAGTAAACATATTTCGTTTATGGCCCTTGAACATGGAACAGCTTAAAAATAGTAACAGAATTGTGTAAACAATACTCAGACATCAAAAGAAATAACACTTTGCAAACCAGAGCCCAAAAGAAGCCGCTAATTAGCAACTTTTACTCTTATAATTACATTTACAATTTACATTTCACATGAATTCACTTCCTTAAAATATGTGCTAAATACAGTCATGGGAGGAAACAACAAATGCTACAATATTGAGGAACAAAAAATAAAATTAAAAATATATTTTTAAAAAATGAGGTTGAGGAAGGATGTTAAATAACTGCTGGTATATGAAAAATTCCATAAAATTTGTAAGCACTTATTACTGTATATGACCTAGGAAATCTAAAGAATTGAAAAGCCCCTTTTAAAAGAAATGTAAAAGCTTCAGAAATGGCTTTAATTAGCAATTCTTTGTGATAAAGTATACACAAAAATAAAATAATTTAGTCAGTCAGTGTAACACATATAAAATTAGATATAGATGCTAAAATGTGAAAACGTATTTATCGTAGGAACGGTGTGCCTGAGCTGGACCAAAAAAAAAAAATACAAGCGTCTCTTAATATACCTCAAATTAATTTAACTGAATTCAGCTTTCAAGTGACAACAGGCTAAAAAGCAGGTACTAGAGAGATACCCAGGTTCCTCCATTAATAGTGGCCATGTAGGCATCTTTACTGGTTAGAGGATAGCATGATAAGGTAGCGGAGAGGCTGGTCAATGCTGGGCACCAGCATGACAGTGAAACTCAGACAGACAACAGGGCGAAAGCAGAGGAGGATGCAGTGTAGTCCTTCTTCACAACCTATTTTGATGGCCAGGGTTTATGTCATCTTTTCACCCTTTGATGCATTGCCAAGGCCCCAAAGTAACACATTCAACAACAACAAAGTCTATAAACCTCCACATAGTCCAAGATCTCCATATAACATTTCTGGGAATCAAACTATGCAATCCTCTGTTGTCACCTACTCCTTTAAAGATGGCCTTTACACTTGCACCAAAATAAATATTGAACAAATCATTCCACCTGACTACCCCCGTACAGAGAGCCTCATCAGTAAAATGTTTGTAATATAACTCAGGAAATTGAAGGATCCATGATTACAGCCCAACTATTCACCATAAATTACTGTTAGGTGAAGTCCTCTTGAAGGTGTCACTCATTATGAAATTTCAATATTTTGAAAACGGGGTGCCCCCCTTCAAGAACAGCAAGGGTGCCGAAACGTTGGATTTTCACCATAAACTAGGATATCATCAAGATTGTAGTGGAAATGCACCAGTAAAACTGATGCAAAAGGCATTGATATAGTTAAGGAGGTCGACAATGGCAATCACATAGTTCCCTCATGATGGCTTACTTTTACTCCTCTTGTACGCTTACTTTAGACCCACTACCCTTATGAACATGTAAAGGCAGACTATCTCCTTCCTTTGGTGGACCCTACAACCATAATTTATGCAGCTACATTTGCCCTGCAAACAGGACATGGAAGTTTACCTTCTTAGATCTAGATCCCTCAACCCAAAGATTGAAATGAACTGAAGATTCTTATTAAACCAAACCTTACATGACTGAATCCACGTCGTTCAGTATATTGTTTCAAAGCCGAGATGTTGTACTTGTACCACTTCAACAACAAGGTTAACATAGCTGTCAGGTTCTGTCTTCAGAAGGAACGTGTAAACAAAAAACATTTGTTAGAAAAAAAAAAAGTCAAAAACTATACAGGCAAAATATGACATTACACAAACGTTAGAAACAAATGGAAAACCCTCTAAGACCATCTTCAGCAGCAAAAGGGTTTGAGTCTGCTTGGGGAAAGGCTGGAATAGCATAACTGTACAGTGAAGTAACGTGCTAGGTGAAGTTGCCGTCCAGATATGGTGCTGCTTTAGACACCATCGCCATTTCCGAGCATTCCCCTCTCCATTAGGTGCGATTTTAAGGTGTTGAAAATGTTAATCTGCTGGTCAGGGCGTAACGTTAAAAACTGCTGCATCAGTTTACTCGGGTTGGGGCCTCTGAAAAACAGAGAAAAGACAACAATTGATTTGTGTTAAAACGACCTCTAAATCTTTCAGTAGTCGAGGCCACGCAACTGTAGCTAGGTACACTTTTTTTCCAGCTCTACCCTAAATCAATGTGGGGAAAAAATGTTGTGTTGGAGGATAGATAGAGTACAAAAATAGAATACACACTCTCTATTGTACAGGCCTCCATCTTAAAGCAATAATCCCTGCCTACATACTTTACTGCCCTTTAACAGGCAGCAGCTTCTGTGTTACATTTGTGTGCTGTGACCCCATCTATTAGATATAAAGTAAGGGTTAGTCTCATAATAATGAAGAAGTTCATTCAATTCCAGTAAAACACATCAAAGATGGATACCACCATGGGTGGGTTGAGTGTATGTGAATGTGTCTACTTTCAATTTTAAATGATATCCCAGTGAGGAACTTCTTGATTCAGGCTCCCCATGAGGAGTCCATTCTGTGCTCACCTGATGAAGCTGGCAATGTACACATTCACAAATGTAGCCATCAAGTACTGGCAGTCAAATCGGTCCATGATACCCCCATGGCCTGGAATGGTGTCAGCAAAATCCTAAGGAAAGAAGAGAAGGAAAGAATTCTCAGCACAGAGTTTTGATTTTTTGGGTTTAGATAACAAAAGTGTAACCAGCAAAAAGGGTTAAACACTGGCATCTCATGTCATCTCGTCATTTGTGGCAAGAATCATCAGCTGCATGTAAACACAAGCTAGCCAAAAATACAATTCTGTGAAACTCACCTGTAGAATTGTTTTTGAATATATATCCAGTCCAGGTCGTCCCAGAAATGATGACAGTTGGGTAGTCCGCCACCAGGTGGCGCAGTTACTGCAAGATCCAGAGCTGTAACTCCTCCCGGCCCCCTATAAAATGAGTAGAATTCCCAGTGGTCAAAAACCAGTAATAAAGGAGACAGGTCGGGAGGCCAAGAAAGCATGTTACATCACATAGCTTCAGCATGTACTCTCTCCAACAAAGACTAAGGACAACGGTCCAATATAAAAAGTAATCACCATAAAAGGCAAACAAGAGATAATGAACCCCAGGGCGGGGTGGGACGACCTGGACTGGATATATTCAAAAACAATTCTACAGGTAAGTTTCACAGAATTGTATTTTTCACTATATCCAGTCCAGGTAGTCCCACAAATGATGACAGTTGGGACATCCAAAAGCAGTGTCCATTAGGGCAGGATCCCCAGTGCAGAACAGCAAGTAGTTCATTTCACCACCGCCTGAAGCACCTTTCGGTCAAGGACAGCATCAGCTGAGGCCCTAACGTCAACCTTGTAAAACTTTGTAGACCAAGTAGCGGCCTTACAAACTTGTTCAACAGAGTCCTGGTGCTGAAAAGCCCAGGAAGCACCAATAGCTCTAGTAGAATGAGCTGTAATACGAAAAGGGGGTTCCTTACCCTTGGCAGAATAAGCTTGCACCACCACCTGTCTAATCCACTAACTGAGAGTGGACCTGGCCGGAGGCAAACCCTTTCTGGAACCTTCAGTGAGAACAAAAAGTGAATCCGATTTCCTGAAAGATTCAGTCGCAACCAGGTAGTACTTAATGGCTCTGACCACATCCAAAGCATGGAGGGTCCTTTCCTTAGAATTAGATGGTTCTGGACACAGAGAAGGCAAAACAACTTCCTCATTAAGATGAAAGGGAGAAACTACCTTAGGCAAAAAATCAGGCTTAAAGCGAAACACCACCTTATCCTTATGCCGCTCAAAGTAAGGAGGCTTCATGCACGGCCAGTTCAGACATGCGACGCACCGAGGTGATAGCAACCAAAAAGACCAACTTCAGGGTAAAAATAGACAATGCAGCATTGCACAAAGGCTCAAAGGGGGGACCCTGGAGAGCAGAAAGCACCAAATTCAAATCCCACACCGGTGATACAGGCTTAGGCGGTGGACGTACATGGGTAACCCCTTGAAAAAAAACTCCTGATCAGTCTAAGATTGGCAAAGGATCTTTGGAAGAAGATAGCCAAGGCTGAGACCTGGCCCTTGAGGGTGC
Source organism: Gastrophryne carolinensis (assembly GCA_027917425.1). Lineage (NCBI taxonomy): Eukaryota > Metazoa > Chordata > Amphibia > Anura > Microhylidae > Gastrophryne > Gastrophryne carolinensis. The sequence continues at coordinate 366,030,510 of CM051238.1, forward strand.
CCAGCTGTAGACCAAGTCTAAGCCGTGTTGTAAAAATTCCAAAATCCTAGAAAAAGAGAAAGTGCGACAAGGGAAACTCTTGGACTCACACCAAGCAATGTAGGCATGCCAAACTCTGTAGTAAATCATGGAAGAAGACTTCTTCCGCGCCTGAATCATGGTCTGAACAACCTTAGCGTACAACCCCTTCTCCGTCAGGATTGAGGTTTCAATAGCCAGGCCGTCAAAGCCAGTGTCTGTAAATTGGGGTGCCGCAGCGACCCCTGTGTGAGAAGCCCTGGGTCGTGGGGCATGATGTAGCGATCCACTGACATCTGAACTATGTCCGCAAACCAACCTTCTCGGCCAGTGAGGAGCCACTAGGATGGTTGGAACCCCTTCCTGGGCTATCTTGCGCAGCACTCGGCCCAGGAGTGGAAACGGAGGGAAAGCATAAAGGAGCCTTAACTCCGTCCAAGGAATTGCCAGAGCGTCTGTGGCGTAGGCCAGAGGATCTCTTGACAGGGAGACGAACCTTGGGAGCTTGTGATTGTGTCTGGACGCAAACAGGTCCACATCCGGTTGACCCCAGCGGAGACACAGAGCGTGAAAGATCTTGTTGCTGAGAGACCATTCCCCCAGACAAGAGGCCCCCCTGTTCAGGGAGTCTTCCTCTTGGTTCTATACCCCGGGGATGTAAACTGCCGAGATGCAGGGAACATTCTCCTCTGCCCAAGTCAGTATCTGGGTCACCTCCCGGAGTACTCACCATCGCCTATGGCCGGCTACCCGTTATGGAGGGTCTGCGGCTCAGAGCCTAGCTCTGTCAACGCCTGACCCCGGCGTTTACCCTACCTTCACCTGTCCCGTCACCTGAGGCTGGGAGGCATAAGTGGGTCCACGGGAATAGAGGTAATAGGGGTGCAGTGGCCGGCAGGCTTAGAATGCCCCGCTCAACTGCCGTATCCAGAGAGAGTATCCAAGACGATCCTAGCAGCAGCTTACTGCAAGAAGAACTCTGGGAATTCTACTGAGACAGCTGATTTTATAGGGGGCTGGGAGGAGTTAGAGCTCTGGATCTTGCAGTAACTGCGCCACCTGGTGGCGGGCTACCCAATTGTCATTATTTCTGGGACGATCTGGACTGGATATAGTGAAAATAGGCAATGGCCAAGAAGAGGTAAGACGGCTCAATGTAACTGATGGCTGCCTGGCCAAAAGCTGCAGGATCAACTTCACTGGAAAAAAAACAGCTCTTAAAGTGGACAAAATACCAGGATATTGCCTGTCCTGGGTTTTGGTCCTTTTCCCCGGGACATTCTAGGTTGTTATTTAACCAAGCGTTAACATACCTAGCAGATTTTTATAACTGTCCTGACTTTTTCAGGACAGGTCAGTTAATTTGCCACAAATGCAGAAGCCTGCAGCGGACATCAACAATGCCGGTTTGGTTATATAGTCATGCTCGTCAAACATAACATTGCTCCCGAAAAGATGGATCCTGGGTAGTCTGGTAACTCCAACGATGCAAAGAACTGTAAACCTGGGAGGATTGTATAAGACCCTTATTTAATAACAACTGAAAAAACGCTAAGGCCAATGTGGCCGACCCGCTGGCGCCTTATTTAACTATAGCGCAGAACGCTCAGGTTGAAGCCACGCTAGATGAAAAAAAAGATTACCCCCCAACTTACATTTTGGATGTTGCTGCAGCGACATCCGTTGTCTTCAGGGCCCGATCCTCTGCACCCCCGCTGGCTTAGCTGTCTCGTGAGATTTCAGCCGGCTCTATTGCATCTCATTTATGGGCACTGCGTAGGCGCGAGATTGGGGAGGCGCGTGCAGTGCCTGATGGGATGCAAGAGGGCACTGCCTGACGGACGGTCATCCGGAATCCGAGGGAGCCAGAAGATGGTTAGTAAATACTGCCCAAGAGTAAATCTCAAGGGGGGGCAGCAAATTGGTGAGGTTTGGGGGAGGTTTTAACCACCCCTGATGTTCCTCATTAAACACATTTATTTGTACTGAACTTGCATTGGGGCTTGTCAGTTGAAACACAGGACCTAGATGGGCCAAAATGTTTTGTTTTATTAAAATGGATTTTAATGGCTTCTTTCGCCTGTCATTTGGACAACTAAAACGCAGCCTAAACAAACTTTAATGTTTGTCCCCTTTGTCCCCAGCAGTGATTTCTTGTAATTGTAATGATGATGCGCTGACCAGGGCTGGAAAAGTACCGCACCAAAGATTTCAAGGAGGAAGAAATTCATAATTATGCTGGGGAGCGCTCACTGGCGCTGGGATAATTGGCTGGTGGGTCCAACAGGTGCTAACATAGTCTGGCCAATCCCCCACTGCAACAATCAAAGCTAATTAGCGTTCAGTGCAACATCAGCTAGCGCCAAGTATCCAGCACAGCTCCAGATTAGATGGGAATGCCAGCGCTGTAGGCACAAAACAGTTGCTAACAGACGTACGTCATAAATTAGGCCCTAAGCGATATTATGGGAAATGCTTAGCCCTGAAAATTTACCTGGGTCTAATAAAATAACACGAATGTGAACAATTTAAAAAGGTAGAAAATTCTTGAACAGCAAGGAAACATAGAAAGCATCTAAAATTAAATAGATAAATAAATAAAAAAAAAAAAGTTACTTTGATTTTGAATGCCCTCTTGAATCCACTGGCGAAGAAGCCTCCGAAAGGCCCAATGAGAGAGGCAAATGTAGACAGAGCGATGCTGTGGATCTGGAAAGGATACATCCAAACCGTTTTCTGCAAGAGAAATAATATGGCATTATGTTACACCAGCAAAATGACAAACATTAAAGAATAAAAAAGAAAATGTGCATCTATACTAAAACAGACCAGCTTTTCGTTATCCGTTTTCAAGTGGAGAATGTATGCTCATTAATCTACATAATATATCATGAATGCATCCACGTCCAAAACCTTATCTATGGCTTTCAGAGGACATTAGAAATAAACTTTTATATAAAGTGTTATTTTGGTTTGCAAAGATGCATTTGTTGAATTTGTTTCTTAAAATCACTATCCAAGCTCCTCCGAGCAGTGCCAGTCTTCACACTTACTAATATTGCCTATCCCGGGTTTTGGTCTTTCCCTGGGGCATCCCAGGTTTTTTTAACCTGCCTAGCAGATTTGTATAACTGGCCTGACTTTTTCAGGACATGCCACTTAATTAGTTGATTTGCCACAAACACAGCATCCATTAACAATGCATGTTTGGCACTGGATTTTTCCGCTCAGTATAGAGTTGCCGGGGAGAGCTGCAGGGGAACACCAGACCTGCACAAAGGAGCTGCGGAGGCCAAAAAAGCAAATAGACCTTTTTTTTTAGCCAGGACAATGCACTTAAGGCAGTCCTATAACGTCCATTCTCTCACTTGGCAAGTTACCATCAGCCCCTTATTCTCATTAGCAAAGAGCTGGTGGTCTAGCCAGCACTGGCACCTTTGCATTTAGCAGGTAAAGAGCAGGGCTGTAATTCCTTACCCAGCCAATGACAGATTGCACAATCTCGGGTATGTGATACTCTTGCAGCTGGAAGAGGTCTGATGGCTCGCAGTACACTGTAAATCTGTTGGTGTCGCTGTTATATTCGACAGGACACACAAAGTACCGGTATCCAGCCATGACGTAAGACAGCTATAGGGAGAGACAACAGATCAGTGAGAAGGTCCAGGAAAATAAAAACTAAGAAGTCCTCAGTACACAGAAATGTCAGAAAAAATAATATTCTAAGTATGTCACACACCCCGCTTCAAGACATTCATTACACTTGGGTATACTGACCTGTAGATGGCGATCTTGCAGAGATGATATAAAAAAAAGGCAAGACCCTCCCGGCCCATAAATACCTGGGACCTCCCACTCATAACCCAGTCTTTCATCTCTGCAGTGGCGAGCAAGACAGAAGATGATGTCTCCTCCTTGCAGGTAGCCGGGATGACTCCCGCCCCCCCCCCTTTTTTCTTCTATTTCTGCCCGGATCCCCTTGTTTAATATTCCCTGCCTCCCAGCCTAGGCTGCTGGTCCGGGCAAAGGTAGTTGGCACCCCTGGTGCTTAGGAGCCGTGAGACCCCATAACAAGGGGTAGGGGGGCAATCCAGGTTGGAGATCCCGGTTTGGGATGCCCCGTCCCTTCCCTGCCATGGATTCCCCCTCTCCCAGGTACCCTTATGGATTCCTGTCTTTTATGTGTGTGTGCGTGTGTGTGTTTTACATGTGTGTGCTTTACATTCACTTTCATGGCGCCGGAGGTCCCGCGGCGCCGGCCTCCGGCGCGCTAAGAGTGCTGCCCGCAATGGCGGCGGCGAGCCCATGAGGGCTTCTTCTCCTCCGGGCGGGGCCGGGCGCTCGTGCGCGCCTACGGCCCGCCCCCGTGCTGAGAGCGCGGCTTTTCATGTCCCGGCTTCAGGCCGGGAGAGACGGGGAGGGACGGGGCCGGGTGCGACGCGCGAACCGCACCGGCCTGCCCTCTCTCCTCCTACTGCACACTGCGCGTCGTTACCTGCGGTACCGAAGGTCGGGTGAGGGGCCTGATGGTGATCACTGTCATTTGTTATCTTCTATACATTTAGCATGGTCTGAGTGTGTGCTTGTGTTCTTGTGTTTCAGGTGGACCACTGATCATATTAAAGGGGGTTCTCCCGGTCCAGGGTCCCTGGTTAATTTTTAGCTGGTTTAAAATTCTCCCACTCGGGACTTAAAGGGGCATCCCGGGTTGCATTATTGCGTAATTCCCAAAAATAAAAAGAGCATCACCATATGGAGGCTTCCCCGGATACTGGGCTTGTGCCCCCCTCAGGGCAATCCAGGCTGTGTTTGGGGTGTGGGGTATCCCTTTTGGGGGATGATGTATTTCTATGTGTACCCTGTGCGCAACGGTCTATTACGCGGCAGAACGGATCTCAGGCGTCTGGTTCTGCTCCGCCGGTCACCTCCCCGTCTCCCCCTCGCCTGACACGTGCGTGTGATGTGGTCATTAGCGGGGAGTCACAATCTGAGGTGTGTGCCAGATTGGCCAATCTTGAAAAATTGTTTTCTAGTGCCGTCACCAAAAAGGCCACGGCAAAGAGGAAACATTTGTATTCGGCTGCGCAGGCCTTTGATAGGGAGGACTTTGACTCCCTGGATTGGTCTGATTGCTCCCCGCGTGAGGAAGGGGAGCTGTATGAGGGGTCTGATGACTCCGACGATCAGCAGTTTGTGGGCGCTGATACCGAGCAGGGCCAGGGGGATTCCTCGGATACATCCAGGGTCTTGGCTCAGGTGTTTGAGGTCCTGGCTATTTCTCCCCCCGAGTCGGCTCCTCCGCTGAAGGGGGAGTTCTTTGAAGAGACGAAGCCCCGCTTGGAATTTCCTTATCAAAAGCATTTTGATGGTATCATTCGTAAGGAATGGGAGAGGCCGACGCGGCTTCCGGGTGTCCCACCGAGTTGGGACAAGAAATATCCCTTTCCGGCGGACGCAGTGAAGCACTGGTCGTCTCCCCCCGAGGTGGATGCTCCTGTTTTGGGGTTGTCCAGCTCCTCAGTCCTCCATTCTCCGGAGTGCACTACCCTCAAGGATGGTGAGGATAAACGTATTGACCAGATGGCTTGTCATGGTTTTGCCAGTGTTGGATCGGCCTTGCGGCCGGTTTGTGCTTCTGCGCTTGTATTGGTAGCTGCCAGGTCAGTTGTTAGAGGATTATTGACCTCTTCCGGGCTTGACCCGGCTAGTGAGGAGTTTGCCGACCTTAAGCGCTGTGAGTTATTTTTGTCCTTCGTGCTGTCCACCCTGGATGACACATTGGTGATGTGTAGCAGAGCTACGGCCCTGCTTGTGGCTATCCGCCGGTCGGTTTGGTTACGTCAGTGGGCGGCTGATTTTGTGTCCAAAAAGTCCCTCACGGCCCTTCCCTTTGTGGGATTGCGGCTCTTTGGAGAAAAATTGGATTCGGTGGCAAAGGGAGGTAGGTTACCTCAGCGTAAGAAGCAGCGTCGTCCTTTTCGGGGGGCGGCTTCCTTCTCTCAGTCCTTTCGTGGGGCTAGAGTTGGCAGGGGTTCGGCCTTCCCTTCGTCCAGAGGTGATTCCTGGCCTAGGGGTAGGGGTCGCGCCCGTCCAGGACACAGTTGGGGCTCCAAGCCTAGAGCCGCTGCCAAGTCGGCTCAGCAATGAGGGGGCGCCCTCACCCTTGCGGGTGGGGGGACGGTTGCAACTCTTCTCCCAGGTCTGGGTCCAGGAGGTCTCGGACAGGTGGATTCAGGAAGTGGTGTCTTCCGGTTACAAGCTGGAGTTCGAGTTCCGGCCCCCTCCCAGATTCTTCAGGTCCCGGGTGCCGTCAGATCCTCTGGCTGCCCAGGGGCTTCGGGCGGCAGTAGCAAGTCTCGGACATGGTTGTCATCTGTCCGGTGCCCCTTTCAGACCGGGGCCTGGGCTTCTATTCCAATTTGTTCACGGTGCCCAAGAAGGACAGTTCCGTTCGTCCTATTCTGGATCTGAAGTTGCTCAACAGGTTTGTCCGACCCCGGAAGTTCCGTATGGAAACTCTGCGCTCAGCCATCCATTCACTTCGTCAGGGGGACTTCATGATGTCCATAGACATCAAGGATGCTTACCTGCATATTCCAATATTTCTGGCACACCAGAGATTCCTCAGGTTTGTCGTGGACAATCTGCATTTTCAGTTTGTGGCTCTTCCGTTTGGCCTTACCTCGGCTCCAAGGGTTTTTACCAAGGTGTTGGCAGGAGTGATGGCCATCCTCAGAGCCAGGGGTATCCGCATCGTGCCCTCTCTGGACGATCTGCTCGTCATGGCGTCTTCCCTAAGTCAAGCGCAGATGGATACCAGGACTGTGGTGTCCACTCTGGAAAGTTTCGGTTGGGTGATCAACTATCCCAAGTCCTGACTCACTCCCTCCAGGGTGGTGGAGTTCCTGGGAATGTCGCTGGATACTTCTCAGGCCAGGGTGTTTCTCCCCCGAGCCAAGGTTCTTCTGATTCAGGAATTGACTCAGCGTCTCCTATCCATCCCCCGCCCGTCCATCCGGCTAGGGATGCGACTGGTGGGATTGATGGTGGCGTCGTTCGAGGCGGTTCCCTTTGCACAGTTTCACACAAGGACGCTCCAGCTCCATCTCTTGGCGGCTTGGGACGGGTCCCCGCTGTCATTGGATCAGTCTTTTCCGATGTCCCCCCGGGTGCGGCGTTCCCTTCGGTGGTGGCTGAAACCAAGCAATCTGATGCGGGGCAGATCCTTTCTGACTCCTCGTTGGGAGACGGTCACCACGGACGCCAGCCTGTCAGGTTGGGGGGGGGATTTTGGAAGGATCTTCAGTTTCAGGGTCTGTGGGGGCCTCTGGAGGCTCACGATCCCATCAATGTTCTGGAGTTGAGAGCCATCAGGTTGGTTCTGGCTCACTTGACTCATCAGTTGCGGGGCCTACCGGTTCAAGTTGGGTTGGACAATCGGACGGCGGTTGCCTACATTAATCACCAGGGAGGGACTCGCAGCAGGCGTGCCCTCAGGGAAGTGTCTTTGATCCTGGATTGGGCAGAGCGCAATATCCCATGCATCTCGGCAGTGTACATTCTGGGAGTGGAGAACACGGAGGCGGACTCCCTGAGCAGGGGGTCGTCTCGCCGGGGGGAATGGTCGCTCAGCCCCAAGGTCTTTCGGTCGCTTTGCCACCGGTGGGGGACTCCGGAGGTGGACCTCTTTGCCTCTCGTCACAATCACAAGCTTCCGGCATTTGTGTCTCTCTCACGGGATCCGCTGGCTCTGGCAGCGGATGCCATGTCTCTGAACTGGAGGGATCTGGGGTTTCTGTACTTGTTCCCTCCGTTTCCCATGGTGGGCAGAGTGGTGCGCAAGCTGGCCCTAGAGGGCGCGTCAGCATTCCTGGTGGCTCCAAGGTGGCCAAGACAGGTTTGGTTCGCAGACGTGGTAAGGTTGGCAGAGGATCAGTTAGACCTGCCCCTTCTGCCAGATCTGCTCACTCAGGGTCCACTACTCTACCCCAATTTACCAATGCTGGCTTTGACGGCGTGGTTGCTGAAACCTCAATCTTGAGGGAGAAAGGTCTTTCTGATGCTGTCATTCAGACTCTGGTTAGGGCTAGAAAGCAGTCTTCCTCTGCCATCTATTATAGGACTTGGAGGTCTTATATTGATTGGTGTGAGGTAAGGGCCTTGCCTTGCAGGGCATTTTCTGTCCCTAGGGTCTTGGAATTTCTGCAACATGGTCTGGACCAAGGTTTGCAGCTTAGTACGCTGAAAGGGCATGTTTCACCATATAAAGGATCCAGAATACAAAAGGGCAGGGTGAAGCGGGGTGTGTGACATACTTATAATACCCATTTTACAGGTGAGTATTCACAAAATGGTATTATGTAGTATTAAGTAGTATTACACACCCCGCTTCAAGACATTCATTACACTTGGGACATCCAATAGCAGTGTCCATAAAGGGTGGGGATCCAAAAGACAAGGCAACAAGTCACAAACTTAAGGTGTGAGGTAAGGGCCTTGCCTTGCAGGGCGTTTTCTGTCCCTAGGGTCTTGGAATTTCTGCAACATGGTCTGGACCAAGGTTTGCAGCTTAGTACGCTGAAAGGGCATGTTTCTGCCCTGGCGGTTTTCTTTCAAAAGTCTTTTGCTCTTCATCCTCTGGTTAAGACCTTTTTCCAGGGGGTTACGCATGTCCGGCCTCCTAGGAAGCCTTTGCTCCCAGTGTGGGATTTGAATTTGGTTCTTTCTGCCTTGCAGGGTCCTCCGTTTGAGCCTTTGCAGGATATTGCACTTTCTATGCTTACTCAGAAGGTTGTTTCTCTGGTTGCCATCACTTCTGTTCGGCGTGTTTCGGAGTTGGCAGCCTTGTCTATTTCGGCTCCTTACTTTGAGAGGCATCAGGACAAGGTTGATTTCCTTCCTAAGGTGGTCTCTGCTTTTCATCTGAATCAAGATATTGTTCTTCCCTCCTTGTGTCCTAAGCCCAGCAACGACAAGGAGAGGGTTTTGCATTCTTTGGATGTGGTTCGCTGTGTGAAGTACTATTTGGTGGCTACTTCTCCTTTTCGTAGGACTGACGCCCTTTTTGTGGTGCCCTCTGGGCCTAGGAAGGGTTTGGCTCCTGCCAAGTCTTCCATTAGTAAATGGATTCGCCAGGCCATTGTTGGGGCCTATTCTGCCAAGGGGAAGGTTCCCCCTTTTCGTGTTACTGCTCATTCTACTCGTGCTGTTGGGGCGTCCTGGGCCTTCCAGCACCAGGCTTCTGTTGAGCAGGTTTGTAAGGCTGCTACTTGGTCTTCGGTTCACACTTTTTCCAAGTTTTACAAGGTTGATGTTCGGGCCTCAGCGGATGCTGTTTTTGGCCACAAAGTTCTGCAAGCTGCAGTGGTTTAAGTTTGTGACTTGTTGCCTTGTCTTTTGGATCCCCACCCTTTATGGACACTGCTATTGGATGTCCCAAGTGTAATGAATGTCTTGAAGCGGGGTGTGTGACATACTTAGAATAATACCATTTTGTGAATGCTCACCTGTAAAATGGGTATCATAAGTATGTCACACACCCCGCTTCACCCTGCCCTTTTGTATTCTGGATCCTTTATATGGTGAACCTTTGTTAGTTTTAATTAGCTTTCCTGGTCCCTTGATCTTACTGCTATCTTTATACTGGGTAATGAGTGGGAGGTCCCAGGTATTTATGGGCCGGGAGGGTCTTGCCTTTTTTTGATATCATCTCTGCAAGATCGCCATCTACAGGTCAGTATACCCAAGTGTAATGAATGTCTTGAAGCGGGGTGTGTGACATACTTTTACAGGTGAGTATTCACAAAATGGTATTTTTATAATATATACAAAAAGTAAATTGCACTCCTGAAGCCCCACTTTGGTAATCAGTGACAAACTATTGGAGAGGGCTTAACTCCATGTTCTGGAATAGCAGGAAGATTGTATGCAGCATAACTGCATGGCAGCAGCCATCTTCCCACATACAGCAGTCCAGCTTATATAAAAACCCAACCCCACAGTCAAAACTGCCTCACATATGAGTGCAATCCTCCTTTATTTCTAGTAGAAAGTCATCAGCTGTGATGTCTCATTGCTCTGCTGAACAGCTAAAAAAATTGTAACACTATAGAAGATCATTATTGTTTACACTGTCTGAATGATGTGCACAAAATCCAGAGTCTGCAGTGAACAGTGATAAAGAAACATTGTTGCAGGTTTCCATTCACACCAACACTCTCTCTAGCAGCTGGTTATTTAATGTGTGTGTGTCTACATAACATAAAACATAAGCTACCCATGTTTATGAGGCGTTTATCTCTTAGTATGGTGTGAGCTGCTGCTGGCACAGCTCTCCCCTCATGCTTATGTGTGACAAGATGGCCGCTCCCATGCAGTTCTGCAGCAAAGAATCGGACTGTTATCCCAGAACATCTGCATGGAATTAAGCCCTCTCAAATAGTTATTGGCAGAGGGGAGCTTTAGGGAAGCAATTTACTAAACTTAGTCCGTTTTAACCATTATACCATAGCAATTTGGTTATTTATGCATAAAGCATAAAGTTATTTATGCAATAATAATCATTAACCAGAATAATAACCATAGGTTATTTATGCAAATACTAAAAAATAAGTTAACAGAAAAAGACTTCACTTGGGGTCAAACCCATAATTATAGGAAGTCTTTCTACATTTAAAAAAATGACTGCAATTACCTGCTATTTGGTGCCATATGAATGAGGAAGAGGAGTCCTAATTATAGTACCCATCTGATGAGCAGAATAGAACGCTGAATCAATGGGGAGCGCCATTCACATAGGACTAGTGCAGGTGTGCACATCAGTCTGAAGGATGCAGAAGCAAGTGCCGTAAGTTAAAATGAAAGGTAAGATATTCCAATCATCATGCCGGGTGGAGAGGGAGACTCTAGGCCTGTGGATGCACCTCTTTTAAGAAGCACTGCAAAATTTGGTGGTGATCTTGCTGTGTGTCATTTTGCTGGTGGGGTGGGGAGGCCGAGCGTTTTTGCACTGTTGCACTTTGTAGATATATATATATATATATATATATATATTATAGCTAATTAATTTTGAATCACTTAGATGAAGGGCTGTTTGAATCACTTGGATGAATCACTTAAATGAAGGGCTGTTTATTCATAGGACACCTGTTTCTCGTAGCATCTGCCCTGTTTAATGTTTGATATGTTTTTTTTTGTGGTCTTGTATTTGTATTAATGGTTGACAGTTAATTAGGTAAAATTAAAATTGTTTAGAAATGAATGATGTGGCAGTGCATATTATTTTTCAGCCATTTTTAAAGACATTTTGCAGGCAGGCAAGTAAAACAAAACAATATCTTCACCTTGTGTCCCATGCAGACCATCGTTCCTGGTCCAGGGCACCAGGTTTTACCTGATCACTGTATCCATGTCCAATGGCGCCCGTCCGATCTCACTTTTTTCTGTGTTCTCAACAGGCCAATGCCCCCTTCCACAGCGACTGATGGAGGGGGGACATCACCCCTGTTGAGAACACTGAAAAATGACCAGGAAGGCAATGAGAGACATGGATCCAGTAATCAGGTAAGAGCTGGAGCCCTGGACTAGGAGTGATGGTTTGCGTGGGACACAAGGCAAGTATATCTTTAGGTTTTATTTTGTCTCCAAAATGCATTTAAGATATTGGATGCCTGTCATTCATTGCATCATTATTTTAATTATGCAGATCTTTAGGCAAAAAAGCCTGGCACTCATCCATACAGCTTCAGTTTTGGACTCCTAATCATTAAATGGGCCCAGCTTCTGGTTGACACAGGTGCCCGAAACTTGAATCCCTTAAATACTGTTTATAATACCTGTACCAGGCCTCATGCATTTCAGACTCCTATTATTTAACCACACTCACTAATATCTGCATTGCATAAAATAATACATATAAAGCCTTTCATTTGCTTATAATAAAAAGGAGCATTTGACGGCCATGGGGCCAACAAAGAACTCACAGACAATTCTTCTCATAGGCACTAGCATGATCTGGTCTTGCATGATTACATCTGGCAGACAACAGTACTTACTAATATTCCAAATACTACTGTTGAGAAGAAGCCTCCAATGAAACCTTCCCATGTCTTCTTGGGTGACAACTGATAAGAGCACAGGGAAAAGATGGATCAGTGAATAGGAAAGCAAGGCCAGTCATGACATGTAACATTAGTTCTAGATTCTTGCAGTGCTACAAGAAAACCGAAAATATTTACAAAAATATCTAGTCAACTATTTAGGCTAATGGTTGTATATAGATCAACCTCCTGCAATATATTCACCTGATTCATTATCTGTTTCAACTGAAACATGGTTAAAACATGGTTAAGGATTAAATTTTCCATTAGACCATACCAGGGGGTAAGTTAGTTACAACTGGAGTTACATAATTAATATGGTCAAAATAATACAATTCTGTGAAATACTCACCTGTAGAATTGATATTATTTGTATACAGTACGTCCTGCTCCAGATATAATACTTACACTTGGGTTATCCTCCGCCTGATGGCGCTGCACTGCAGAGACATGGAAAAACAGGCTCCTCCCGGCCCTTCAAATACCCAGGGACCTCCCACAAATCCCCAGCATTGAAAAGCAGTGAACAAGAAGCCGGGAGAATTTAAAACCACCCAGAACAACTGGTAATGATAACAAGATAACAATCACCATACAGGGGATCCAGAAAAAAATCAGGGTGGTGTGGAGCAGGACGTACTGTATACAAATAATATCAATTCTACAGGTGAGTATTTCACAGAATTGTATTATTCTTAGTATACAGTACGTCCTGCTCCAGATATAATACTTACACTTGGGACATCCAAAAGCAGTGTCCATAAAGTAGGGTGGGATCCCCAACAAAAAACGACAACAGCAGACAGTGTAAAGCACTGTCACCTGCAGAACCATACGGCCAAGACATGAGCTGAGGCCCTAACATCAACATTGTAAAAACCTAGCAAAAAGTATGAGCAGAAGGCCAATGGTAGTGGCCTAGCCAACCAGTTCAACAGAAAAACCGGTGCTGAAAGGCCCAAGAGGCATCAAGCACGCGTAGAAAAGGAATCAAGGCAACAAGGGAGATTCTTCCCTTGCCTGAATAGGCCTGAGTAACAGCCTGATGAATCCAATCGCTACAATAAATTTGGCAGAAGCCAAAGGCCGAACAAGGTACCAGGAGTAACATCCAGGACCAAAACCGCCCAACTCCCGAGAGCAGACGAGATCGGGCACATTCAGGATGTAATGACCACAAGCCCCAAGGAACCTCAGTTCCCCTAAAGGACACAGTGACTCCTAAGGAAAAACTGCCAACACCTGTATAAGGAATGCAGAACCACTTCCTCAGCGTTGCTAGGAAAAGGGGATAGCCGTGGATAACAATATCTCGAATAAATGAACATAAGACACCTCCAGATGTAGAGAGTCCAGCTTCAGGCGGAACTCCACCTTATCCTGATGTATCTCAAGGAATGAGGGCTAGGTAGACAGAGCCGCCCGCTAACACACGCCTGACCAAGGTAACAGTCACCAGAAGGACAAACTTGAGGGTAAGGACATCCAGACAGCATCCTGAATAGGACCAAGGGACAAAAAGGGTACTATAAGCAGGGGTTGTAATAAAGGGGGGGTTAGGGACCCCTATGATCGGCGCATCCACCACGGGGGTTGATGACCAACAATTAACCACCTCAGGGGGAAAAGGGTATTTCCTATCCCAGTCCCCTGGAACCCCTGGAAGTTTACTGGGGCATTCCCATTCCTTGAGCACAAGGGCATGGAAATGAGCATGCTCTAAAAATTCCAAACGTGCAGTCGCAGTATGGAAACGCTCCCCTCTAGGCTTGAGGACCTGATCGGGGGGAGAGATAGACAGTGCCTTAAAGACCTTAAGCAACAAGTCGTCAGTGTCACACTGGCCCCATTATTCAGGGCCAGAATCGTCATGACTCCTCGGCCTCTCATCAGAAGAGCCTGAGTCAGAGAACAACTCCCCTTCATCAGAAGGGGTATAGTCACACAGAGTAGCAAACCCCTCAGTTCTCATGAACATACAGAAACATGAGGCGACAGGTGCCGCTTTCTACCAGGGCCCATCCGCTCTGAAAACCTAGCAATAATCTGTTCAGCCGTAGGCAGCCTGGAAGGGCCGGCAGGCTGCAATTCCCCACTTGTAGGCGACTCAGCAGGAGAGAGATTTAAGCCTGGGGAGATAGGTGAATTGAAGCTAGGTGTAGCCACTGGCCGACCAGATTGCAGGGCCAGGGCTTGCTCGGCACAGGGTACGCAGACCCGTGCCCTGTCAGCATCAGCATGGGGTTGTCCACACGCTATACACCGCAGGTCTTGTCCCAGAGGGACCCCGGTCACATAATTCTGAGATGCCTCCATATGGTGAGATGGGAGAATATTACAAGGCCCGCTATAATTTTACACCAGGCCGGGAGAAGCCAATGGTGTTCACCAGTCTGAAAGACATAATGGGAATAAAGGGTGTCAGAACCATGCGCAGTAAGAAGGATCATGAAAATCGCCCACGAGGGCCGCAGCGTCTGAGGCGACGCCGCCGCCCGGCGCAGCACATCCAGTAAAGGCGACAAATACACAGTAAAGAACAAACAGCGCGGCTCTGACACCAGGAATACTAGTCTGGGGCAAGACTAAGGCCATAACGTGTAAAACATACACTAAGACCACCAAACACACCCCCCCCTTTCTTTCCCCCCGGGCTACGGGGGGGAATGAGGGAGGACGACGACCCTTTGTACAGGGCCCACCGCTACACGGGGCATGGGGCAATAGTGTGGGAGGGGCATCCCCTAGAGGCTCACCATCAGCCCTAAACCGCCTACCCTTTGGTGGGGGACTGCGGTGGAGCATGGCTCCGTTAAGCACGCATGGTGCTGCCTACCTTCACCCAACCAGCGCAGCCCAGGCTGGGAGGCACATCACAGGGAGGACGGGTAGGAATAGTCCAACAAGGCCGCAGGCTTTAATAGCCCCGCTCACCTGCGAGAGAGTGATACATCATGTCTTCGCAGTCAGCACTGCAGAGAAATCTGGGGATTTGTGGGAGGTCCCTGGGTATTTGAAGGGCCGGAAGGAGCCTGTTTTTCCATGTCTCATCTGGCGGAGGATAACCCAAGTGTAAGTATTATATCTGGAGCAGGACGTACTGTATACTAAGAATAAGACATTTCCATCAAGTTTAACCAAATTGACAATGACGGGGTCTTTAAGCTGGACCATTACCCATTTACCTAAATTGTTGGGGGGGGGGGAATTCTGCCCTTGATTAACCCCCTGCAAGTATGTAAACCCCACCTTAAACTGCATTCCCCTGGCTACTGGCTGATAATGGCCATATGACTGCTGCTGGCTGATCAGGGGCGACATTTTGCAGAGGGAACAATGATCAAAGTAAGATTTACAAGGCTGAGGAGCACCCCCCCCCCCAACATTCATTTTATGTAAAATAGGTGTTGGTCCGAATTAAAGAACACCACATAGGTAAATACTTATTATGTTATAATTATTTACTAAAAAAACACTAGGGGGAGAGGTGGCACCAAACTATTTACACAGTACTTGTGGTGCAGTGCTCTGGATACAATCTACATATGCAAATATACAAAGAGAGGGGAAAGTGCCCATTAATTCCCCCAGAAAAGTGCCAGAGACTTATTGCACACATCCATAAATTATATATAAAAAAACATTTTTATATTTTTATATATAATTTATGGGTGTGTGCAATAAGTCTCGAACTTTTCTGGGGGAATTAATGGGCACTTTCCCCTCTATTTGTATATTTGCATATGTTACTATTATTTGTACAACATAATGCTAAATTCTTACAACATAGTTGCCAAAATCTTTACATACAGCATATGTGCTAAACACAAAGAGGATTTCCCCTTTGTTCCACAGCTTACAACTTGGTTTGAAAGAAGGGATTCATTTTGCAGACATGACCAGAAAAGGTGGATTAAATACATTAACACGCATAGCAAGACGTTCGATCTGGGATGCCCCTGGCTTTGTCCCCCCCAAAAAGGCAGGTCTGGAGCGACCCCCAGGGCACATGTATGGGCATTCCTCCAATCAGAATTCTCTACAGTGTATATTAATGAGGAGCATAGGATACTAAATGAAAGGAAAGTGGCAGGAATCCCTGTGGCTGCTTCAACTTAAGGGATGCCACTGTTAGGTGCGCATGTGCCGTGGAATTGCTGAAAAGGCAAAAAAGAGGGGTTTTACATTTTGGGCCTGCCAAATCAGGGTAACCCACAGAGAGGAAAACAACCACCTTATAGACTCTACGCAGATGGTTTCTCTCCACCTTTTTAAAAAAATCTGATTACAAAGCCGCTATTTAAATCAACTGAGTAAATACAAAAACACAGTGACTGCACTGCAAGCCCATATGAGGAAGGGCAGGTTTTATTTTATAGAAGCTGCATTGATAGATAATTGCTCTGGTGGCTGCTTTTAATATTGGTTCTTTAAGGTGCTTCAATGAGCCCCTCCAACAGAGTTGTTTCTATTGCAGGAGAAGCCTGTGCAGCTAGACTAGAAAAAATACAATTCTGTGATTACTCACCTGTAGAATTGGTATTATGAGTATACAATACGTCCTGCTCCAAATCTAATACTTACAGTTGGGATATACTCCGCCAGATGGTGCTGGACTGCAGAGACATCGAAAAATACCATTTTGTGAATACTCACCTGTAAAATGGGTATTATAAGTATGTCACACACCCCGCTTCAAAACATTCATTACATGTGGGTATACTGACCTGTAGATGGCGATCTTGCAGAGATGAAAAAAAGTAAGACCCTCCCGGTCCATAAATACCTGGGACCTCCCACTCATTCCCCAGTATAAAGATAGCAGTAAGGTAAAGGGACCAGGAAAGCCAATTAAAACTAACAAAGGTTCACCATATAAAGGATCCAGAATACAAAAGGGCAGGGTGAAGCGGGGTGTGTGACATACTTATAATACCCATTTTACAGGTGAGTATTCACAAAATGGTATTATTCTAAGTATGTCACACACCCCGCTTCAAGACATTCATTACATGTGGGACATCCAATAGCAATGTCCATAAAGGGCGCGATCCAAAAAAACAAGGCAACAAGGCACAAACTTAAACCACTGCAGCTTGCAGAACCTTGCGGCCAAAAACAGCATCCGCTGAGGCCCGCACATCAACCTTGTAAAACTTGGAAAAAGTGTGAACCGAAGACCAAGTAGCAGCCTTACAAACCTGCTCAACAGAGGCCTGATGCTGGAAAGCCCAGGACGCCCCAACAGCACGAGTAGAATGAGCAGTAACATGAAAAGGGGGAATCTTCCCCTTAGCAGAATAGGCCCCAACAATGGCCTGGCGAATCCATTTACTAATGGTAGACTTGGCGAGAGCCAAACCTTTCCTAGGCCCAGAGGGCACCACAAAAAGGGCGTCAGTCCTACGAAAAGGGGAAGTAGCCACCAAATAGTACTTCACACAGCGAACCACATCCAAAGAATGCAAAACCCTCTCCTTGTCATTGCTGGGCTTAGGACACAAGGAGGGTAGAACAATGTCCTGATTAAGATGAAAAGCAGAGACCACCTTAGGAAGGAAATCTGGCTTGAAGCGGAAAACAACCTTGTCCTGATGCCTCTCAAAGTAAGGGGCCTTAATAGACAAGGCTGCCAACACAAGACAACAATAGACAAGACTCCGAAACACGCCGAACAGAAATGATGGCAACCAGAAAAACAACCTTCTGAGTAAGCGTAGAAAGTGCAATATCCTGAAAAGGTTCAAAAGGAGGACCCTGCAAGGCAGAAAGAACCAAATTCAAATCCCAATCCCAATCCCGCACATGTGTAACCCCCTGGAAAAAGGTCTTAACCAGAGGATGAAGAGCAAAAGACTTTTGAAAGAAAACCGCCAGGGCAGAAACATGCCCTTTCAGCGTACTAAGCTGCAAACATAGGTCCAGACCATGTTGCAGAAATTCCAAGACCCTGGGGATAGAAAACGCCCTGCAAGCCAAGGCCCTGACCTCACACCAATCAATATAAGACCTCCAAATCCTATAGTAGATGGCAGAGGAAGACTTCTTTCTAGCCCTAACCAGAGTCTGAATGACAGCATCAGAAAGACCTTCCTCCCTCAAGATGGAGGTTTGAGCAGCCACGCCGTCAAAGCCAGCGTTGGTAAATTGGGGTAGGGCAGAGGACCCTGAGTGAGTAGATCCGGCAGAAGGGGCAGAACTAACTGATCCTCTGCCAACCTTACCACGTCTGCGAACCAAACCTGTCTTGGCCACCTTGGAGCCACCAGGAATGCTGACGTGCCCTCTAGGGCCAGCTTGCGCACCACTTTGCCCACCATGGGAAACGGAGGGAACAGGTATAGAAACCCCAGATGCCTCCAGTTCAGAGACATGGCATCCGCTGCCAGAGCCAGCGGATCCCGCGAGAGAGACACAAATGCCGGAAGCTTGTGATGACGAGAGGCAAAGAGGTCCACCTCCGGAGTCCCCCACCGGTGGCACAGCGACCGAAACACCTTGGGACTGAGAGACCATTCCCCCCGGCGAGATGACCCCCTGCTCAGGGAGTCCGCCTCCGTGTTCTCCACTCCCAGAATGTACACTGCCGAGATGCATGGGACATTGCCCTCTGCCCAATCCAGGATCAAAGACACTTCCCTGAGGGCACGCCTGCTGCGAGTCCCTCCCTGATGATTGATGCAGGCGACCGCCGTCCGATTGTCCGACCGAACTTGAACCGGTAGGCCCCGTAACTGGATGAGTCAAGTGAGCCAGAACCAATCTGATGGCTCTCAACTCCAGAACATTGATGGGATCGTGAGCCTCCTGAGGCCCCCACAATCCCTGAAACTGAAGATCCTTCCAAAATCCCCCCCAACCTGACAGGCTGGCATCCGTGGTGGCCGTCTCCCAACGAGGGGTCAGAAAAGACCTGCCCCTCATCAGATTGCTTGGTTTTAGCCACCACCAAAGGGAACGCTGCACCCGGGGAGACATCAGAAAGGACTGATCCAATGACAGCGGGGACCCATCCCAGGCCGCCAAGAGATGGAGCTGGAGCGTTCTTGTGTGAAACTGGGCAAAGGGAACCGCCTCGAACAATGCCACCATCAATCCCACCAGTCGCATCCCTAGCCGGATGAACGGGCGGGGGATGGATAGGAGATGCTGAGTCAATTCCTGAATCAGAAGAACCTTGGCTCGGGGGAGGAACACCCTGGCCTGAGAAGTATCCAGAGACATTCCCAGGAACTCCACCACCCTGGAGGGAGAGAGGCAGGACTTGGGATAGTTGATCACCCAACCGAAACTCTCCAGAGTGGACACCACGGTCCTGGTATCCAGCTGCGCCTGACTGAGGGAAGACGCCATGATGAGAAGATCGTCCAGATAAGGCACGATGCGGATACCCCTGGCTCTGAGGATGGCCATCACTCCTGCCAACACCTTGGTAAAAACCCTTGGAGCCGAGGTAAGGCCAAACGGAAGAGCCACAAACTGAAAATGCAGATTGTCCACGACAAACCTGAGAAATCTCTGGTGTGCCAGAAATATTGGAATATGCAGGTAAGCATCCTTGATGTCTATGGACATCATGAAGTCCCCCTGACGAAGTGAGTGGATGGCTGAGCGCAGAGTTTCCATACGGAACTTCCGGGGACGAACGAACCTGTTGAGCAACTTCAGATCCAGAATGGGACGAACGGATCCGTCCTTCTTGGGCACCGTGAACAAATTGGAATAGAAGCCCAGGCCCCGGTCTGAGGGAGGCACCGGACAGATGACAGCCATGTCCAAGAGACTTGCTACTGCCGCCCGAAGCCCCTGGGCGGCCAGAGTATCTGACGGCACCCGAGAACTGAAGAATCTGGGAGGGGGCCGGAACTCGAACTCCAGCTTGTAACCGGAAGACACCTCTTCCTGAATCCACCTGTTTCGAGACCTCTTGGACCCAGACCCGGGAGAAGAGTTGCAGCCGTCCCCCCCACCTGCAAGGGTGAGGGCGCACCCTCATTGCTGAGCCGACTTGGCAGAGGCTCTAGGCTTGGAGCCCCAACTGTGTCCTGGACGGGCCCGACCCCTACCCCTAGGCCAGGAATCACCTCTGGACGAGGGGAAAGCCGAACCCCTGCCAACTCTAGCCCCACGAAAGGACTGAGAGAAGGAAGCCGCCCCCCGAAAGGGGCGACGCTGCTTCTTACGCTGAGGTAACCTACCTCCCATTGCCACCGAATCCAATCTCTCTCCAAAGAGCCGCAACCCCACAAAGGGAAGGGCCGTAAGCGACTTTTTGGACACAAAATCAGCCGCCCACTTGCGTAACCAAACCGACCGCCGGATAGCCACAAGCAAGGCCGAGGCTCTGCTACACTCTGCCTCACACACACACACACACACACAATTATAATAAATAAGATGAGTCCATAAGGGACCCGCCCCCCCCCCCCCTCTAAGGGTATCCGGGAGAGGGGGAATCCATGCTAGGGTAGGGGCCAAGGGACGGGGCATCCCAAACCGGGGTCACCAACCCGGTTAGCTGCCTACCCCTTGTTATGGGGTCTCACGGCACCTGAGCACCTAGGGTGCCATCTACCATTGCCCGGACCAGCAGCCTAGGCTGGGAGGCAAGTAATGTAAATAAAGGGATCCAGGCAGGAATAGAACAATAGAGGGCCGGGAGTCATCCCGGCTACCTGCAAGGAGGAGACATCCATCTTCTGACTTGCTCGCCTCTGCAGAGATGAAAGACTGGGGAATGAGTGGGAGGTCCCAGGTATTTATGGACCGGGAGGGTCTTACTTTTTTTATTGACATCTCTGCAAGATCCCCATCTACAGGTCAGTTTACCCACATGTAATGAATGTCTTGAAGCGGAGTGTGTGACATACTTAGAATATAGGCTCCTCCCGGCCCCTCAAATACCCAGGGACCTCCCACAAATCTCCAGTATTGAAAAGCAGTTACGGAGAAGCCGGGAGAATTAACAATCCAAACTATCAACTATAACAATGATAACAATCACCATACAGGGGATCCAAGAAAATGCAAACCAAGGGTGGGTTGGAGCAGAATTCACAGAATTGTATCATTCTTAGTATACAGTACGTCCTGCTCCAAATCTAATACTTACAGTTGGGACATCCAATAGCAGTGTCCATAAAGTAGGGTGGGATCCCCAAGAAAAATCAGCAGCAGGCAGTTTAAACCACTGCCGCCTGCAGAACCTTGCGGCCAAAAGCAGCATCAGCTGAGGCTCTAACATCAACCTTGTAAAACTTTGAAACGGTATGAACAGAAGACCAGGTAGCGGCCTTGCAAACTTGTTCAACAGAAGCCTGGTGCTGAAAAGCCCAAGAGGCACCAATAGCACGAGTGGCATGAGCAGTAAGGCGGAAGGGAGGATTCTTCCCCTTAGCAGAGTAGGCCTGAATCACAGCCTGACGAATCCACTTGCTGATAGTAGACTTGGCAGGAGCCAAACCCTTCCTAGGACCAGAAGGGACCACAAAAAGAGCATCAGTTTTCCTGAAAGGTGCAGTATCCACCAGATAGTACTTCAGACACCTAACCAAATCCAAAGAGTGCAAAACTCTCTCCTTAGCATTGCTAGGATTAGGGCACAAAGAAGGAAGAACAATATCCTGATGCAAATGAAAGGCAGAAACTACCTTAGGCAGAAAATCAGGTTTGAAACGAAACACCACCTTGTCCTGGTGCCTCTCATAGTAGGGGGGCTGAATGGACAGCGCCGCCAACTCAGACACACGCCTAACAGAAGTGATAGCCACCAGAAACACAACCTTGAGCGTAAGAATGGCCAAGGCAGCATCCTGCACAGGTTCAAAGGGAGCACCCTGCAAGGCTGACAGAACCAAGTTCAAATCCCAAACAGGCACCATAGGTTTACGTGGGGGACACACATGAGTGACCCCCTGGAAAAAAGTCCTGATCAGAGGGTGCTGAGCAAAGGACTTCTGGAAAAAAAAAAAATAGCCAGGGCAGAAACCTGACCCTTCAGAGTACTGAGTTGGAGCCCCATCTCCAACCCATGCTGCAGGAACTCCAAAATCCTGGGAATAGAGAGGAAATTTTAGGTACCGGGTCCCCACACACCCAATAATATTGCACCAGGGCAGATGGAATAAAGATAGGGCACTACCTCCTCATTAGGTGATAAAGAATAATTTTATTATATTCTAAGCATGATTGTAAAAACCAACACTAAACAATACAGTTTAAAATACATATAGACCACAATACTACAAAACACACACAAGGGGGCGCCAGGGTATCATTAAAATCTCATAATGATATAGTTCCAATAGAATATATATGTGTAAACAAAATTAAAGGATTATAAAACCATTTACTCAAATAGATATATGTGAAAAAATGTGCAAAAAGAATCATATAATAAGGTGCAAACAGTATTAAAAGTGCCTGTGCAAGTTAATTCCATACAAGTTTATCTATCCAATACATCATAGAAAAAATTCAAACCAACCCAAATTATGTGAAAGAGACATGGAACAATAGATATATAGTAATTATACCAACTGGACCTACCCCCATAAAAATCTGCCAACGCGTGTCGCAGCGTCCACGAGCTGCTTCCTCAGGGCAATTGTGTAGCTGTACCCCTGTACCTTTCCCTATATATATATAAACCCTTAATAGGGGTGATGCATGGGCCTCCAATAGGGGGCCGAGCTGGTAATGCTATGATCCCACCTACACCCCGTTCACGCCCCCCACCCACCATACACATTCCCCATACACCCAACCACGCGGGCGCGCCCCTGGGCAGGTGCGACATAATCAAATCCAATAGTATAAGAACAAAGGCCAGTGTGATAGCATCCAGGAGAGCACTGCAGCCGCGCGACGCACTCCGGCCGGAAGTGCGTCACCGCAAGCGCCTGCGTTCCAGCGCTGTCGCGCGACGCACCCGGCCGGAAGTGCGTCACGCGGCAGCACAAGGGATCATAAAGAAGGCATCAACGCACTCCGGCCGGAAGTGCGTCACCGCAAGCGCCTGCGTTCCAGCGCTGTCGCGCGACGCACCCGGCCGGAAGTGCGTCACGCGGCAGCACAAGGGATCATAAAGAAGGCATCAATGATCCCTTGTGCTGCCGCGTGACGCACTTCCGGCCGGGTGCGTCGCGCGACAGCGCTGGAACGCAGGCGCTTGCGGTGACGCACTTCCGGCCGGAGTGCGTCGCGCGGCTGCAGTGCTCTCCTGGATGCTATCACACTGGCCTTTGTTCTTATACTATTGGATTTGATTATGTCGCACCTGCCCAGGGGCGCGCCCGCGTGGTTGGGTGTATGGGGAATGTGTATGGTGGGTGGGGGGCGTGAACGGGGTGTAGGTGGGATCATAGCATTACCAGCTCGGCCCCCTATTGGAGGCCCATGCATCACCCCTATTAAGGGTTTATATATATATATATATATATATATATATATATATATATATATATATAGGGAAAGGTACAGGGGTACAGCTACACAATTGCCCTGAGGAAGCAGCTCGTGGACGCTGCGACACGCGTTGGCAGATTTTTATGGGGGTAGGTCCAGTTGGTATAATTACTATATATCTATTGTTCCATGTCTCTTTCACATAATTTGGGTTGGTTTGAATTTTTTCTATGATGTATTGGATAGATAAACTTGTATGGAATTAACTTGCACAGGCACTTTTAATACTGTTTGCACCTTATTATATGATTCTTTTTGCACATTTTTTCACATATATCTATTTGAGTAAATGGTTTTATAATCCTTTAATTTTTTTACACATATATATTCTATTGGAACTATATCATTATGAGATTTTAATGATACCCTGGCGCCCCCTTGTGTGTGTTTTGTAGTATTGTGGTCTATATGTATTTTAAACTGTATTGTTTAGTGTTGGTTTTTACAATCATGCTTAGAATATAATAAAATTATTCTTTATCACCTAATGAGGAGGTAGTGCCCTATCTTTATTCCATCTGCCCTGGTGCAATATTATTGGGTGTGTGGGGACCCGGTACCTAAAATTTCCTTTCTGTGGCCTTCCAGCACCAGGGATAGAGAGCACACCCTTTGATACTTAGACTGGTGCGGTCCGTGCACAGTATTTCTTTGGTTCCAATTTTCCTGGGAATAGAGAACACACGACAGGAAAGAAACCTAGACTCACACCAGTCAATGTAGGCACGCCAAACCCTGTAATAAATGGAAGAGGAAGACTTCTTTCTAGCTTTAATCAAAGTATCCACAACTGAGGAAGACAGCCCCTTCTCCATCAATATGGAGGTTTCAGCAGCCAAGCTGTCAAAGCCAGAGTTTGTAAATTGGGATGGCGTAGTGAGCCCTGAGTGATCAGATCTGGCACCAAGGGCAGAGCGCATTGATCTACTGCCAGCTGTACCACGTCTGCGAACCACACTCTTCTTGGCCACCTGGGGGCCACCAGAATTGCTGGCACCCCTTCCAGAGCAATCTTGCGCAGAAACCTGCCCAGCAGGGGAATTGGGGGGGAAGACATACAGGAACTGAAAATCCTTCCATGACATTGCTAGCGCATCCGAGGTCAGGGCCAGAGGATCCCTGGACAGAGAGACAAAAGCTGGATGCTTGTGATTGTGGCGGGACGCAAACAGATCCACATCTGGTTGGCCCCAACGGTGACACCGAGATTGAAACATCCTGCTGCATAGGGACAATTCTCCCTGGCGAGAGGTCCCCCTGCTCAGAGAGTCCGCCAGGTGATTTTCCACCCCCAGGATGTACACAGCTGAAATGCAGGGGACATTGGCCTCCGCCCAAATCAGGATCAGAGACGCTTCCTGGAGGGCCCCCTCGCTCCGGGTCCCTCCCTGATGATTGATGTAGGCAACTGCCGTCTGGTTGTCCGAGCGCACCTGAACAGGCAGGCCCTGAAGATGACAGGTGGCAGGCCCCACCTCCCCTGGAACCGCAGGGACTTCCAGAAACCCCCCCAACCTGACAGACTGGCAGCCGTGGTGACCGTCTCCCAGGAAGGGCAAGAAAGGTTCTGCCCCCCAACAGGTTCCTTGAGTCCATCCACCACAAGAGGGACCTCCTGACCAGGGGGGAGAGCACACAGACCCTGTCCAGGGACGCTGGGTCCTTGTCCCATACAGACAATAGGTGAAGTTGCAGAGGCCTCGAGTGGAACTGAGCATAAGGGACCGCTTCGAAGCACGCCACCATCAGGCCCACCAGCTACATCCCCTGCCTGATGGAGGGATGGGGACAAGCTAGGAGGGACTGGGCCTGTACAATCAGACTGTCCACCTTCTGCTGAGTAAGGAAGATCCTTGCCTGAACTGTATCCAGATTCATTCCTAGGAATGGAGTTACCAAGGAAGGGGACAGTGAGGACTTGGGGTGGTTGATCACCCGTCCAAATGACTCCAGAGTGGACATTACCATCTGAGTATCCAACTCTGCCTGATATAGAGACTGGGAAGTGATGAGGATGTTGTCCAGATAGGGAAGCACGCGGACGCCCTGACATCTGAGCAGAGACATCACGCCAGCCAGCACCTTGGTGAACACCCTGGGAGCTGAAGTGAGGCCGAAGGGCAAGGCCACAAATTGGTAGTGTTGATCCATCAGAGCGAACCTGAGGAACCTTTGATGACCTGGGAACACAGGAATATGAAGGTAAGCATCTTTGATGTCCAAAGTAGTCATGAAATCCTCTTGGCGCAGGGAACTGATGGCAGAGCGCAGAGTCTCCATGCGAAAGCGCCTGCCCCTGACAAACTTGTTGAGAATCTTTAAGTCCAGGATGAACCTGACAGAACCATCCTTTTTGGGTACTGTGAATAGGTTGGAATAAAAGCCCTTGCCTTTTTCTCTTAAAGGGACCTGGCAGATGACCCCCAGCTCCAGGAGGCCTTGCACTGCTTGCACTAGCTCCTGAGCTGACACAGGGTCCTGAGGAATCCAGGATCTGACGAATCTTGGAGGGGGATCGGCAGCAAACTCCAACTTGTAACCAGAGGACACTACCTCCTGAATCCACCGGTCTGAGACATGAAGCCTCCAGACGTGAGCGAAGTGCTGCAGCCGTCCTCCCCCCCGGATGGGTGAGGGCGCCCCATCATGCCTGAGGGGGCTTGGGAGGGGATTTAGCTTTGGGACCCCAGGAGGAGCCAGGACGTCCACGTCCTCTGCCTCTACCCCAGAAATCTCCCCAGGCCCCAGGGAAAGACACCCCCCCTTCCCTGTCTTGCACCGCGGCAAGGGGAGGAGAAGGAACCCTGACCCCGAAAGGGCCGAGGTTGCCGCCTGCGCTGGGGTAACCTGCCTCCCTTAGCAAAAAGGTCCAGGCGGTCTCCAAACAGACGCAGTCCTTTAAAGGGAAAACCAGTGAGGGCCTTCTTGTCAGCGTTGTCAGCAGCCCACTGGCGCAGACAAACCGAGCAGCGTATAGCCACCACGAGGGCAGAGGTTCTGGCACACATTCTGATGGTGTCATCCAATGCTGATAGAACAAAATTTACAAAAACATCACAACTGGAGAGTGCATTAAACACCTCACAAGGCAAATCATCAGGGGCACTGTCGATCATATTTCTGGTAAGGGTTCTAGTGGCCACAGCAGTAATGGCAGAGGCACAGATCGGGCGCAGCGCCGTCCCCGCACATGCAAAGGCGTGGGATGCCAGCTGATCAATACGCTGGTCTTCGGCATCCCGCAGGGTAGTAGAATCAGGGGAATGCATGAAAGAGGTGTTAGATAGCCCTAGGATCGGGGCATCCACCTCGGGGGGGGGATGACCAACATTTTACCACCTCAGCAGGAAAGGGATACTTCCTATTCCAACTCTTTGGAACCCCGGGAAGTTTACTGGGGCGCTCCCATTCCTTGAGCACAAGGTTATGGAAATGTGCCTGCTCTAAAAATTCCAAACATGATCTTGCTCTATGGAAAAGCTCCCCTCTTTGCCTGGGAGCCTCAACAGGGAGAGAGATAGACAGAACCTCAAAAATATGGGTCAATAATCTGTCAGTGTCATCCGGGGCCCAGGGGTCAGAGCCAGAAACGTCATTACCCCTTGGTCTCTCATCAGATGAGCCTGAATCAGAAAAGAGCTCCCCTTCATCAGACGGGGTATAGCCACACAGATTCATAAACTCCTCAGTTCCCATAGGGAAAACAGTGACATTAGGCATCACGTGCCGCTTCTTAGCAGGGGCCTTATGCTCTAAAGACTTCGCAATAATCTGTTCAACAGTAGCCAGTCTAAAAGACACATCAGGCTGAGAATCCCCACTAGTATGCAACTCAGCAGGAGTGAGATTTAAGCTTGGGGGAGTAGGTGAAGTGAAATGAGGTGCAGCCACTGGCAGGCCAGATTGCAATGCAAGCACCTGCTCAGCACAGGGTACACAGACCCGCGCCTTGTCAGCGTCAGCATGAGGCTGCCCACACGCTACACACAGCCGGTCTTGTCCCGAAGGAACCCCGGTGACATTATCCTGAGATGCCTCCATATGGTGATTATAGCGGCGCTATACGCCAATAGGTAATAACGCTATATAGCAACCCTGGATGCCCCAATAACCCGCTAGGGAAGTGGGAGTTTTATTTTTACAAGGCTTACAAGTAATATATTAAAAACAGGGCCGGGAGAAGCCAAGAAGGGTTCGTCCCGCCTAAAAGACATAAGCAGACAAGACCTTAAGTACATCGTAACAAAAGTGAAGCAGATAAAGTCGCCCGCAAGGGCACTTACGGACCGCGGTAGGTAGGAGTCCGTCGTGCGTAGGCCAACCAAGTCAGAAAAGATGGCGTCGGTATACCTCGAGTGGCGGGCCAGTAATAGCGATGACGCGTAACGCGCCAAAGACGGGCCCCGCCCCCCCCCCCCCCAGGAACAGCGCGAAGCCAGAAGGCCAACAGCCAATGATGACGCGGAACCAAGTCAGCGCGCGGCGGAGGTAAATTTAAAGCAATAAAGACAAGTCAGCGCGGTGGCTGACACAAGAATAAAGACATGTGAAAAGTGAAAGCAAAGACTGCATAATATACATATCTATACACATACACCCCCCCCCCCTTTTCCCCCGAAGACTACAAGGAGGATGAGGGAGGACGGCGGCCACTTAAATAGGGCCTACCGATAGGCAGGGCCAATAGTGCGGGAGGGGCATCCCATAGAGGCTCACCATAAGCCTGAACCGCCTACCCTTTGGTGGGGGATTGCGGTGGAGCAGCGCTCCTAAGCACCAACGGCGGTGCTGCCTACCTTCACCCGACCAGCGCAGCCAAGGCTGGGAGGCATATTACTAGTGGAACGGCTGGGAATAGTCCTACAGGGCCGCAGGTTAAAGTGGACCAACACCCACCGGTGATCGGCCCGGGAATCTATAAGATTCCCGGGCCGATCACCTCCCTCCCCGCGGGACATCCGAGATCGGGATGTCCCACGGGGTGAAACCCCCCCCAAACACCCCAAACTCCTTACCTCAGTTTCGGCGGCGCCTAGAGGGGCGCGAGGGCGGCGGCAGCGGAGCCGCTTGTCCGCGGCTTGTCAGTCGGCGCGGGGAGAGGTGAGTTCGGGGGGTTCAGGGGGGTTTCACACAGCGGGGCACCCCAATTGGGGGTGCCCCACCGAAGTGGACCAAGACCCAGGATAGTCAAAATCCTGGGTGTTGGTCCACTTTAATAACCCTGCTCACCTGCGAGTAGAGAGCCAATTTCTCGTCCTTCGCAGCCAGACTGCAGAGAAATTCTGGGGGGTTTGTGGGAAGTCCCTGGGTATTTGAGGGGCCGGGAGGAGCCTATTTTCGATGTCTCTGCAGTCCAGCGCCATCTGGCGGAGTATATCCCAACTGTAAGTATTAGATTTGGAGCAGGACGTACTGTATACTAAGAACAGGGCTGGTTTAGATTCTTTTACAAGAATGAGAAAAGTGTTTTTGCATGAAATGTTCACAACAATTATGACTGCTGAATACAAAATACCTTAATGAGAGGAGTTCGACCAAAGAAGAAGCCAAACATGTATGCCATGATGTCATTGCAGATCACACAGGAGATGGGCACAATGAACCTGTTTGAGAAAAAATAAAATAAAAAGCTAATTGCTGCCACCTAGTGTGAGAAAAACTACATGCTTCACTGAAATAATGCATAGCCCAAAAGTCACATGCTCCAGATAGTAATTCCTTACGTTTGGGTTATACATCCACAAGATGGCGCTGGACTGCAGAGACAGCAAAAAGTAGCTCCTCCCGGCCCCTTATATTCCAGGAACCTCCCACAAATTCCCCAGTATTGACAAGCAGTTAGCAAGAAGCCGGGAGAATAATAACCATAATCAAACAATTTTAACCATGATAACAATCACCATACAGAGGCACTAAGACAGCACGTCCTGCTCCAGATAGTAATTCCTTACGTTTGGGACATCCAATAGCAGTGTCCGTAAGGTAGGGTGGGATCCCCAAAGGCAACAACAAGCAGATTAAACCACTGCCGCCTGCAGAACTTTGCGGACAAACACAGCATCAGCCCTAACATCAACCTTGTAAAACTTGGAAAAGGTATGAACAGAAGACCAAGTAGCGGCCTTGCAAACTTGTTCAACAGAAGCCTGCTGCTGAAAAGCCCAAGAGGCACCAATAGCACGAGTGGAATGAGCAGTAAGGCAGAAGGGAGGATCCTTCCCTTTAGCAGAATAGGCCTGAATAACAGCCTGACAGATCCACTTGCTGATAGTAGACTTAGCTGGAGCCAGACCCTTCTTGGGACCCGAAGGGACCACAAAAAGAGCATCAGTCTTCCTGAAGGGCTCAGTAGCCACCAAATAGAACTTCAGGTTCCTGACCACATCCAAAGAATGTAGAGCCCTCTCCTTAGAATTACTAGGATTAGGGCACAGAGAAGGTAGAACAATGTCTTGATTGAGATGAAAAGCAGACACAACTTTAGGCAGAAAATCTGGCTTAAAGCGAAACACCTTGTCCTGGTGTCTCTCAAAGTAAGGGAGCTTGATGGAGAGCGCCGCCAACTCAGAAACACGCCTAACAGAAGTGATAGCCACCAAAATGACTACCTTAAGCATAAGAATGGACAAAGCAGCTTCATGCACAGGCTCAAAGGGAGACCCCTGCAGACAGGACCAAGTTCAAGTCCCAGACTTGTAACATAGGCTTACCTGGGGGGCGCACATGAGTAACCCCCTGGAAAAAAGTCCTGACCAGATGATGCTGAGCAAAGGATCTCTGAAAGAAAACAGCCAAGGCAGACACATGACCCTTCAGAGTGCTGAGTTGAAGCCCCAGATCCAAACCATGTTGGAGAAACTCCAGAATCCTAGGAATAGAAAACACACGACAGGGAAGAGATTTAGCCTCACACCAGTCAATGTAGGTACGCCAAACCCTATAGTAGATGGAAGAAGAGGACTTTTTCCTAGCCCTGATCATGGTGTCAACAACAGAGGCAGGCAGCCCCTTTTCCATTAAGATGGAGGTTTCAGCAGCCAGGCCGTTAAAGCCAGCGTTTGTGAATTGGGGTAGCGTAGCCGCTCCTGAGTGAGCAGGACTGGATCCCTGGGCAGGGAGTACTGATCTACCGCCAGCTGCACGATGTCTGCGAACCAACAGGGGGCCACCAGGATTGCTGGCACCCCTTCCTGAGCTATCTTTCGCAGAACCCTGTCCAACAGGGGAAACAAGGGGAAAGACATACAGTAGCTGAAAGCCCTGCCAGGGCATTGTCAGAGCATCCATGGCAAAGGCCAGAGGGTCCTGGGACAGAGACACAAAGACTGGAAGCTTGTGATTGTGACGGGGTGCAAACAGATCCACATCTGGCTGACCCCAACGGTGACACAGAGAGCGAAACACCCTGTTGCTGAGAGACCATTCCCCCAGACGAGAAGTCCCCCTGCTCCGAGAGTCTGCCTCCAAATTCTCCACCCCCGGAATGTACACAGGTGAGATGCAGGGGACATTGTCCTCTGCCCAGGACAGGATCAGAGACACTTCCTTGAGGGCCCCCTTGCTCCGGGTCCCTCCCTGATGATTGATGTAGGCAACCGCCGTCTGGTTGTCCGAGCGGACCTGAACAGCCCGACCCCGAAGGTGCAGGGTCAAGCGGGCTAGAACCAACCTGATAGCCCTCAGCTCCAGAATGTTGATAGGGGTGTGGGCCTCCTGAGGGCCCCACTGCCCCTGGAAGGTTAGGGATCCCCAGAAGCACCCCCCCCAACCTGTCAGACTGGAATCCGTGGTGACTGTCTCCCAGCAAGGGGCCAGAAAAGATCTGCCCACCAACAGGTTCCTTGAGTCCAGCCACCACGAGAGGGACTGCCTGGCTAGGGGAGACAGAACCAAGACCTGATCCAGGGACACAGGGTCCCTGTCCCATACAGACAAGAGGTGGAGTTGAAGAGGCCTCATGTGGAACTGAGCATTCCCTGCCTGATGGAAAGATGACGGCATGACAGAAGGAGCTGAGCTTTTGCCTGCAGACTGTCCACCTTCTGCTGAGGAAGAAAGATCCTGGCCCGAGCTGTATCCAGATTCATGCCCAGAAATGGCTTTACCAAAGAGGGAGACAGGGAAAATTTGGAGTGGTTTATCACCCAGCCGAATGACTCCAGAGTGGTCACCACCCTCTGAGTATCCAGCTCTGCCTGTTGTAAGGACGGAGAAGTGATAAGAATGTCGTCCAAATAGGGAAGAATGCAAATGCCCTGAGCTCTCAGCAGAGCCATAATGCCGGCCAGCACCTTGGTGACTAACCTGGGAGCTGAAGTAAGACCGAAGGGCAATGCCACAAACTGGTAATGCTGATCCTCCAGAGCAAACCTGAGGAATCTCTGATGACCTGGAAAAACTGGAATGTGGGGGTAAGCATCCTTGATGTCCACAGAGGTCATGAAGTCCCCTGAGCGTAGTGAACTTACAGCTGAGCGCAGAGTCTCCATGCAAAACCTCCTGGGTCTGACAAACTTGTTGAGAAGCTTTAAATCCAAGATGGGCCTGACAGACCCATCTCTTTTGGAAATGATGAAAAGGTTGGAATAGTAGCCCTTGCCCCTTTCCCCTAAGGGCACTTGGCAAATTACCCCCAGCTCCAGTAGATTCTGCACAGCAAGCAACAGGCCCTGAGCTGACAGGGGTTCTTGAGGCATCCAGGATCTGATGAATCTTGGGGGCGGCCAGGCTGCCAACTCTATCTTGTAACCGGAGGACACTACCTCCTGAATCCACCGGTCTGAGACATGATGCCTCCAGACGTGAGCAAAGAGCCGAAGCCGTCCCTCCACCCGGATGGGTGAAGGCGCCCCTTCATGCCTGAGGGGGCTTGGGGGAAGACTTAGATTTGGAACCCCAGGAGGATCCAGGGCGGCCACGTCCTCTGCCCCTGCCCCAGAAATCTCCCCGGGCCCCTGCAAATGATGCTCACCTTCCCACTCTGGACCCACGGTAGGAGGGAAGAAAGGAACCTGAACCCCGGAAGGGCCGAGGCTGTCTCTTGCGCTGGGGTAACTTGCCACCCTTAGCAAACAGGTCCAGGCGATCCCCAAAAAGACGCAGCCCTTTAAAGGGGAACCCAGTGAGAGCCTTCTTGGCAGCATTGTCAGCTGCCCACTGGCACAGCCAAACCGTATAGCCACTGCTAAGGCAGAAGCCCTGCCACACATTCTAATGGTATAATCCAAGGCAGAGAGGACATATGCAACAAATTCCTCACAACGCAGAAGAGCACTATACTCAGCATTAGCTGCCTCATCAGGAGCCCCATCTAAAACACCCCATGAACAGAGTCCTAATAGCCACAGCTGTAATAGCAGAGGCACAAACCGGGCACAGCGCACAGGCAAAGGCATGGGAAGCCAGCTGATCAATGCGCCGGTCCTCACCATCTCTCAGTGTAGTAGAGTCAGGGGAATGCATGACAGAAGTGTTGGACAACCCCAGTATTGGAGCATCCACCTCTGGAGGGGACGACCAACGCTTAACCACTTCAGCAGGGAAAGGGTACCTCTTATCCCAATTTTTAGGCACCCCAAGGAGCCTGCTCGGTCGCTCCCACTCCTTGAACACAAGATTATTAAAGGGAGTTTGCTCAGGAAACTCCAAACGTGGCTTAGCCATGTGAAACAACTCCCCCTGCTGCCGAGGAGCCGCGGCAGGAGGAGAGATAGAAAGCACAATGTGAGCCAAAAGCCTGTCAGTATCATCTGGAGCCCATGGGTCCAAACCAGAATCAGCATAACCCTTAGGCTGCTCATCAGATGATTCTGAATCAGAAAACAATTCCCCTTCTTCCAGGGGGGTATAGCCAGCCAGGTCAAAAAATTCCTCAGCCTCCATAGGAAATAACGCCAGGTGCCAGATGCCGCCTCTTAGCCGAGGCCTTACGTGCCGTAGAGTCAGGAATCAGCTTCTCAATAGTAGCCACCCTGGTAGACAAATCAGGCTGAGACTCCCCACTGGTATGCACCTCACTGGGAGTCAGATGTAAGCGTTGGGGGAGTGGGCGAAGCCACACGGGGCGCAGGCCCAGCCACAGGCAACCCAGAGTGCAGCGCAAGTGCCCGCTGGGCACAGGGTACTCAGAACCGCACATTGTCATCACTAGTAGGGGACACCCCACACACAGCCGGGCTTGTCCCGAAGGAACCCCAAGCACATTATCCTGAGAAGCCTCCATATGGTGATTATCGCGGCCACCGGCCAATAGGGATTTACACAATAAAGTCACCCGGGATGCCCCAATAACCTGCTAGGGAAGTGGGAGGTAAAGGCAGTGTAGGCCTCTAATAGCAACTAAATAGAGGGGATAGGCTGAGAGAAATCACAAACCAAGGCCTACAAGACATAAACCAAAAGTCCCGTAAGCAGTATGCATACACAACAATAAAATAAAGATAAGCCAGCCCGCAGGGGCACTTACGGACCGCGGTAGGTAGAAGCCAGCCACACAGCGGAGACCGTGATGCTGAATGTGCCATCCGCAAGGCCGGCCCCCCGAAGAGCGCAAAGGCGCCCACGTGACCATGTCAGCCAATGATGGCGCAGCGGCGCCTGAGGTAAAGACATTTTTAAAAGCAACCAGTGCAACCAACACACGCACGGCAACACAAAACAAGCCATACCGCGTAAACCATAAGAGTGGAGAGTACACCTACAACACCCCCCGAGAATACCAGGGAAGGCGAGGGAGGACAGCCTAACCGGAGCCCACAGATGGGCAGGGGGCGAGGGGCATCCCATAAAGCTCACCATGGGCCTATACCGCCTACCCTTTGGTGGGGGATTGCGGTCGGAGCAGAGCTCCTTAAGCACCTGATAACGGTGCTGCCTACCGTCACCCGACCAGTGCAGCCAAAGCTGGGAGGCATGAAAAGGAGGAACGGGTGGGAATAGTCCTACAGGGCCGCAGGCTAATAGCCCCGCTCACCTGCGAGTAGAGAGAGCCATCTTCTCGTCATCGCAGCGCCGACTGCAGAGAAAATCTGGGGAATTTGTGGGAGGTCCCTGGAATATAAGGGGCCGGGAGGAGCCGCTTTTTGCTGTCTCTGCAGTCCAGCACCATCTTGTGGATGTATAACCCAAACGTAAGGAATTACTATCTGGAGCAGGAGGTGCTGTATACTTAGAATAAACAGAATTTTCAATATCCCGGGTTTGGGTACTTTCCCCTGGAGCAGCCCCGATATGGGGCGGTCGCTGTGTAAAACCCTGCCATTCACCGAAAGTCACTTACCTCAGCTCGTGCCCATGCTGCGGCTAGACCAGCTGCAGAGAATTCTAGCTGCACTTTGGATCGGCACGCAGCATCACTCGACACGGGCCTGCACAGCCTTCCAGTTGCAGCTTATGGGGCCACGCACAGCTGAGAAGGGAGGCAAGTGATGTCAGTTGAGCATGCACTATAGCAGTGGTACTCAACTGGCAGACCGGGGTCCGAATGCAGACCTCGGTGCCAAATTTCTGGACCCCTGCCCTGACAGCCCTGCACTCAGTTACTTCTGTGTTGCTGTGCTTAGCGCTGCCCCCTTTACTTGATCGGCGATGCAGTGCTTAGTCTCCCTGCCACTAGCATTGCAATATGAAGTACTGAATGGGCAGGAAGTGGCATTACATGGAACACAAAAACTTTGTTTCTTGGTCTCTTTGCCCCATCCAATCCTGTCCCCCCCGCCCCAGCTCAGCCCTATCTATTCCTGTCCCACCATCTCTGCCCCATCCATCCTCATCCTCCCAGCTCAGCACCATCTATTCCTGCCCCCCCCAGCTTTGCCCCCTCCCTTCCTGTCCCCATCCATTCCTGCCACTCCAGCTCTGCCCCATCCACCCCAGGCTTTTTTAGTTTCAACTGCGGAATCTATAGCCCCCCCAGTGCGCGGATTTCTAACTATCCCCATGACAGCCCCCCCGCCCGCACCTTCACCTCTTACCAGATGCCTTTATATGGACCTTTACAAGAGGTGGTCGAGTACCCCTGCACTATAGGCTCGCGGGGGTGGGGTTAACAATATCGGGCGTCCTGAGGGGTTCACAGAGCGAAGCATCCTGTAGGAGAGAGTAAGCCTGCCCTGGAGTCTGAGACTTTTGGTCCACTTTAAGTTAACAATACTAAAAAAACAGGCTGTTCAAAGACCTTTTGAGACTGTTAATAGGTTGCTCAAGGCTCTGATATCCATACATGAACTTATACATTTAGAATATCTGATTTTATATGGTCCTGATAATTCCTGGTGTGTCTCTACACATGTCCTTGTATACATTTAAAACAAATGTGGTCCATTCACCTTACAATCTGATCAGGCAATTAGCACCCAAGCCTGTCATTTAGGGAATAATATCCTTTTTATACATTTCCCATTGCCAGGAGTGTGAGATTGTCCTATGGACCGTGTCCAGTAAATCATGGCTACATATTTAGGTGTAAAAGGAGACAGATTCAGCAACACTAGTGCAAAACAACCTCTATAATAACATTGCCCTGCGGACCGTCACGTAACGCTTAATATATGGGCTTAAATGGGGGAGGGGGCTGCCTTGTACCTGGGCCTGTTGGTGATGTATTTTTGCACATATATGTATTAACTCTTTGCTTCCCATTTCTCATTGTCCTTTTCCACTTACTTGAGATCAGCTGGTGGATACAATATGGGGCTATTGATAGGGTATTAGGGATGCTTTAGATTTGGTTCACTGGATTGTATAACATGTAGATATTTATTTATGGCACATGCACTTTGTTATTCATTGGAAGGGACTAGTGGGTTATATAGTTTTATGCACTTTAGAGTCTATTTATAGCAGACTACTTAACTGTTTGGTACTGTGGAACAATAGGGTTTATTATATGCAATATTCATTAATAATATACCTGGTGAGTGGCTATACAATGAATTGGACAGCACCCCTGGTAATTGTGCTGTATAGTCTTTATTTTTTTTTTATGGTTTTTAATGATTGTCTTTCTGTTTTTGCCTTTAATAAAATAGAATTTTTGGGATTTGTAGTGGTGCGGTTGTTTTTTCTGGCAAAAGAGCCTGGGCCACCCCAATGTTTTGGGATTTTTATACTTTTTTCTGATCCTATGGCCAGGAGTGTGACATTGTCCTGTGGACCGTGTCCAGCAAAACACAGCTACATATTTAGGTGAAAAAGGAGGCAGATTTAGCAACATTAGGGCAAAACAACCTCCAGAATAAATGGAGAAAGCTGGTGGAGATGGCAAAGTGCATGAAAACTGAGGTCACCTATTAGATTTCAGAAACTATAAAAAAAAACAAAAAAACACACACACACACACACACACACACACAGAAATGGATGTCAGCTGATGTATAAACGTGACTCGATGCCAACAGCATTATGCAAACTTTATATTATGTATACTTTATATTTTCACATGCAAATATGCATATTTGGTTATGCAAATCACACTCATAATAGTGTGGAAGAGGACTCAAGTGACTCCACATTTACAGGGAAAGTCCAGTCTACCTAGAACCTGCTGCCCTGCCACCCTCCCCTGGCACAGGCAGGGGTTACTCTTTGACTGGGCATCCACTTTAAAATGGACCAAAATCCTGGTAAACCGGCTCCAAACGACTGGAGTTGGGATGGCACATATCCTCATGTTAGAAATTAATCCCACGGCACATGTGTGGGCCTCCGGAGGCATCCCCAGCACCCCTCTTACTGATGCGCACATTGCCACCAGCTTATCTGATAGCTGCCAGAGGGAGGCACCTACCCATCATTCCATTCCAAAGTATTGTCGAGCACAAATATGCCCAGCAATGAGCTCTAATTGGACGAGAGTCCAAACATGTGCCACGTGCCCCTGTATAGTGGACCAAAACCCAGGTAAGTGAAATTTCCTGATTCTTCAAAATGGACCTTCAGCGTCATTTAATAAAAAGCCCAAACTCTTAAAGAACCGAACATCTAAAATTATTAAGTTTTTAGTCACTTTGTATTCATATCCCCGCTGGGCTGCTGGAGTTCAGTACTCCAGGACACGGCTGCCGCCATCTTGCCTCAGAGGCATCACGTGCTGAGGAGAGGGGAGGGGGACAAGTGCAGGGGGGGGGGGTTATAGCTGTGTTCTGTACAGACAGAGCAGAGCTGAGACTGCATGGGCCACCATCTTGGATGTTTAAAGGCTCAGAAAACTCTGTGCACGCAGGAAGATTTTTAATGTGGGAACATACAAGACTTAGGGTAAAGGTCCAGTTTAAAGAGGAACAATACACAGGAATTTAACATTTCCACGTGTTGTTCCTCTCAGATGGGGTGTCCCAAATTGGGATACCCTTTTATGTGTATCACCCGGTTCGCCCATTCTACTCACCTTTCTGGTGTTCCCACAGTGTAGGCTCAGCCGAAACTGAGCACGCCGATTGTTGAGCGGGCCGTTCAGCCAATCAACGCACTCTATTTCATTTGGCTCCCTTCAGCTCTGCTTACGGCTAAGCCCTATGGATGGCTACGCAGGCGAGCAGAGCCGAGTGCACTGTATCCCTCGCTCAGCTTCTAGCTGTGGGGGTCCGCAGGTGGGTACACGGTTAGAGGTGAATGGCCGCAGCACCAAGTCACAGTGAGGAACCCGGGATCAGGTGAGTGGATCTGGGGGGTTTTACACAGCAGGGCACCCCAATTCAGGATGCCACAAGGAGTGGAACATGGATGGCCCTGGAATCTTTTAGACTCTGGGGCCTACAAGGTTACTCTTCAAATGAGAAGGTACTTCAGCCTCCAAAATACAGAACCTGCTAGGAGCATTTTACTTAGAATCTACAAATGGCCTGGGGGAGGTTACAGGAAAGTTACTCCTAAACTCAGTTGCTACCCCTGCCTACCTCAATCCACCGAGTTCTGCCCAAATCACCTTCCAGTCTGACCCCTGTCCACTTTTCCCACCCTCAACCCACCTCTACCCATCACACCTCTATATATACATATAAGCATGTAATTTACAGACAGGGCTGGCCTTAGGATGGAGGGCACCTTGTGCGAGATTACAGGATGGTGCCGTCCAAGCACACTTCTGTGATTCCTCACTACTGATCTACTGCCTCACACAGTTGCCGAAAGCCCCCTGCCTGGTAGAGGTCTGATGCCAGGTAGAGGTACCCACTTGCAGAAGTGTTCCCTAGCCAATGGCTGCGTGGCATGCCCCATGTGACCACCCATGTAGGGTGCTGAACTGGCAGATGGTGGGAAAGCAATGCAGAAGAGGGGGGCTTCCTCTAGTATCAGGCATGATGCCAGGGGCGAGTGGACCAGCAGTCATTTTTTACTGTTGGCATGCTTTATAGTGTACTAAAAACTGTTTTTGCCAGCCCTGAGGTGTAGGATGCCCCACTGTGTGAAACCTACCAGGATTGCTGGTATTCTTACCTTACAAGTGAACGCAAGATGTATGCATGGGCCACATCCCTTTCCCAGCTGAAGCACTTTCACCCTGGAGGAAACTGGGGGTGCCAGTTGCCCCCTGCTCTCTATGCCGGGTACTGTGGACAAGAGTTCTATGCCCTACATTAATATTAGGTGGTTTAGGGCATCGATGGGGCGATCCCAGCTGTTCCCTGTGTGATGGCACACCTGGCAAAAGCTGGCCCTGGTTACAGATTTCCTATTGCAGCCCCTTGCACTAGAGCAATAAGACAACATGTGCACCCTGCTCTAGAATGCCACCGACTACGGGACAAGTGGGAACTTACCAGATCATGCCTTCAAACAAATTGTGGATGACCAAGTGTGATTGGGTAACCACGATCAGCAGAGTGACATGCGTCCAGCCAAACTACAATAGAAAAACAAAGAGACTTGGTTTTACTCACCATATTAGGATTAAACATCAATTCTATTGGTTCCATTTGGTTTATTATATCAGAAAACATTAGTGCAGATATAAAATTGAGCAAATGTAATGGTAACATTTCAGCCTGTTTTAAAGGCCTTCGCATCATTGTGTTTGCTTTGCAGCATTTATAATAATGTGTCCAAATAATTTATATTCTAACAATTTATAGCAACATTAATTCTATTGGCAGTAGAAGAATAGTGTTGAACTGTATAGCACAACTATGGTCATAATAACTTTAGACCCCCCCCCTTCATAATACACACACCACTGTTAAAAAGGAAGAGTCTAGACAAAGAAAAAACAAACCGTACTTACCTTACAGCCCACAGGCTCTATCCTACAGAGTCCATTTGAGGCTCTATCAGTATGAAGTTGACCTCTATTGCTCATCTGACCATACGCAGATATAGGAGCTTGGTGGATGGTCATGTGGTGCACTCCCATAGCCAATCAATGAGGGAGCCTGCTCCCTTATGACTGGAACCAGAGGTGCGCACAGAAGCCATTCAAGCAGAGCATCTGTCAGTACCAGAGCCCACAGCAAAGTAACTGGACCCGTTCAATCTACAGGACTCTGTGGGACCAAGACTGTAGGCTGCTATAAGTCCTGTTTTTGTCTGGGCAGGGACCTCAAACAATCTAGTCTTCTCCACGATCCGCTGGTCTGCTGTAGTAATCACTAGCACTCCCAACATCACAAGTGTTATCAGGATTAAAGACGACCGACAAGGTTAATTTAGGCCGTTTTCTGATCTCCCCATGCTGGTTGTGAGGGGCTGCATCTTTCTTTTAGCCCTCATCTAGCCCACTTGATGTTTCTTAATAAGCCCTAGTGAACTTTCTAGTAGAGCTTCCACATGCATGGATCAGTCATGTTCAGCTGCTGTGTGACCGAGGAACAAGAGAAGGCCCTGGAGTCTAAAAGACTTCAGGGCCTCCCGAGTTCCAGTCCTTGGGGCATCCCAAACCCCCCTGAACTCTCACCCTCTTCCGGAGCCCTCGCCGAGTCTGTGTGTTCCAGCCGCATCTACGCTCACCCCTTGCCGTGCTTGCGCCAGACCTTCCTGAATGAGTGGGGTCACGCCACAGCTACCAGGTGGGTGGGGAATGTGGCTGCCGGTGCCGCTCAGCTCCCGAATGACAGTGAGCGCGCTGATTGGCTAAGCGAGCCACTCAGCCAATCAGCGCACTCGCTCAAGTCTGCGCCGTGGAAGCGGAAGGAAGGTGAAACGGGGCGACATTGGGGGGGGGGGGGTGGTTTGGACACAGCGGGACATCCCAATTAGGGATGCCGCCGCAGAGAGGAACAACACACAGGAAAGTCAAATTCATGTGTGTTGTTCCTCTTTAAAGTGGACCAACAGTTAACAATGACTTTATGTCCCCTTTAACACTCTCCCAGGGGACATCTCAGTTTGAGATGCCTGTACAGTTTCAGTTTGAGATGCCTGTACAGTTAAAGCTAAGATCGAGCATTAAGCCAGGAAGTTGCTGTGTAGCTATAAACAGTTCCCCAAAAAAAGAGAGGTATGTCTCTCTCTTAAGCAGGGCTCACTGAGGGATTAGGTTAGTTTGGTGCGCTACCCTGGCACATAGTTGCAAAGGAGAGTGTAGGTCCTAAGGTCCCTCAAAAATGACATTCACAGAGAAGACGGAGTATAATGAGTTGGCAAGATGCAGCCCCTGACATCCAGCAGAGGGAAAGCAGAAAGCTGACTGAATAAACCCCAGAATGTCTCTTCGATTACTTACCTGCTCCAGCCGATAACCATCTTTCTAATGTATGCTCGGCTGCAAGCTTCCAGACTTCCAGTTAAATGCCCACATTACATTTGGAGAAGGCAAAATCATACACTTACCATGTAAAACTGGAGACGATAATGTTTCTTCACCAGACTTAGGACAAACATGCAGAAGCCTAGGAGAGAAATACAATTACCACACACAACATTGACATCATGTACCAGAACATCTGCTATACAGTGGCACAAAGCTGTCCAAATATTTATTTTTTAGAAAATGGGACAGCATTGTGACTGGGGGGGGGGAGCGGAGGGCAGATTGCGTAAGGAAAAAAAAAAAGCGTTGCACTAACCTAAAGTGGAAAAAGAAAAAGATTGCGATTTGGGATACCTCGCTGTGTGAAGCCCCCTGGCTCGCCTGTGATACCACCGCACATTTGCGGCCTTCTCCTCCAATAACCTTTTCTAGTTGTGCAATTTAATACGCAGCTAAGAAAGCTGCATAAAAACAGGTATACACAGAGGCCAGAAAGATGTGGGTGGACACGCGCACATGAGATCGCCGGAGAGATAAGCAAAGCCAGGGGAAGGGGCTTAACTCTGTTGGGCATCCAACACCCCAGGGGACATGCAATAACCCAGCCTTTTGGACTCTGGAGCAGTTATATGGGGTTTGGTCCATTATAAAGCAAAGAAAAATACCATTTTGTGAGTACTCACCTGAAAAATGGATATTGTCAGTGTCACACACCCCGCTTCCCCTTTAATTCTGACGATAGGGTTATCCTCCAGCAGGAGGCGACGTTGCAGAGAGAAGTCTTGAAAAACGAGCCCCTTCCGGTCTACATATACCTGGGACCTCCCACTTAACACCCAGTGAATTCTAAACAGCAGTAAGACAAGGTACCAGGAAATCCAACGGTAACCCTCAAAATAAAATAAAAGGAAGGCTTCACCATATAGAGGATCCAGGATACCAAAAAAGGGCGGGTGAAGCGGGGTGTGTGACACACTGACAATATCCATTTTACAGGTGAGTACTCACAAAATGGTATTATTCTCAGTGTGTCACACACCCTGCTTCCCCTTTAATTCTGATGATAGGGACATCCAAAAGCAGTGTCCACAAGGGGTGGGTATCCGACAGCAAAATGAAGCATAACTTAAACGACTGCAGTCTGCAGAACCTTGCGGCCAAACACAGCATCCGCTGAAGCCCACACATCAACCTTGTAAAACTAGTAGAGAAAAAGTATGAACGGAAAACCAAGTAGCAGCCTTACAAACTTGTTCAACAGAAGCTTGGTGCTGAAAAGCCCAAGACGCTCCAACAGCACGAGTAGAATGAGCAGTGATACGAAAAGGGGGAACCTTCCCCTTGGCCGAATAGGCCCCAACAACCGCCTGACGAATCCATTTGCTAATGGAAGACTTAGCCGGAGCCAAACCCTTCCTAGGCCCACAGGGCACAACAAAAAAGGCATCAGTCCTGCGAAAAGGAGAATAGTAAGCAAATAGTACTTAACACAGCGTACCACATCCAAACAATGCAAAATCCTCTCCTTGTCATTCTTAGGCTTAGGACACAAGGAGGGAAGAACAATATCCTGATTCAAATGAAAAGCAGAAACAACCTTAGGAAGAAAGTCCGGTTTGAAACGAAAAACCACCTTGTCCTGATGCCTCTCAAAGTAGGGAGCCTGAATAGACAAGGCCGCCAACTCCGAGACACGCCGAACCGAAGTGATAGCCACCAAGAAGGCAATCTTCTGAGTCAAGGTAGAAAGAGCAATATCCTGCAAGGGCTCAAAGGGAGGAGACTGAAGAGAGGAAAGAACCAGGTTCAAGTCCCAGACAGGGAGCAATGGCTTCCTGGGAGGCCGCACATGCGTAACCCCCTGGAAAAAAGTTTTGACTAAAGGATGAAGCGCAAAAGGCTTCTGAAAAAAGATAGACAAGGCAGAAACCTGCCCTTTCAAAGTACTCAGCTGGAGACCAGAGTCCAGCCCTGATTGCAGAAAATCCAAAATCCTGGAAACTGAAAAGACCCTACAAGGCAAAGATCTAACCTCACACCAAGTGATATAATCTCTCCAAGTCCTATAGTAGATGGTAGAAGAAGACCTCTTCCGGGCACAGATAAGAGTCTTAACAACCGAGTCAGAAAGACCCTCCTCCTTCAAGATGAAGGTTTCAGCAGCCAGGCCGTCAAACCCAGCGTTGGTAAATTGGGGTAACACAGCCGACCCTGAGTGAGCAGATCGGGCCGAAGAGGCAGAACGACCTGATCCACCGCCAGCCGAACGATGTCTGCGAACCATACTCGCCTTGGCCACCTTGGAGCCACGAGAATGGCGGACACCCCTTCCAGAGCCAGCTTCCGTACCACCTTGCCTATCGGTATCGGAGGGAAAAGGTACAGAAACCCCAGTTTCCCCCAGCGTCCACCGCCAGAGCCAGAGGATCCTGAGAGAGCGACACGAAGATCGGAAGCCTGCAATTGTGACGAGAGGCAAACAGGTCCACCTCCGGTGTCCCCCACCGGAGACACAGAGACCGAAAAACTTGAGGATGGAGAGACCATTCCCCCAGACGGGAAGAGCACCTGCTCAACAGATCCGCTTCCCTGTTTTCCACACCCGGAATGTAAACTGCCGAGAGACAAGGAACATGGGCCTCCGCCCAGGTCAGGATGAAGGGACACCTCTCTGAGGGCACCCAGACTGCGAGTCCCTCCCTGATGATTGATGTAAGCAACCGCTGTCCGATTGTCCGAGCGAACCTGAACCGGAAGGCCCGAACATGCTGAGTCAAGTGAAAAAGAACCAGACGGATGGCTCTCAGTTCCAGAACATTGATGGGCAAGTGGGCCTCTCGAGGCCCCCACTGCCCCCGAAACTGAAGATCCTTCCAGAATCCCCCCCCATCCCGAAATACTGGCGTCCATGGTGACGATTTCCCAAAGAGGAGCCAGAAAAGACCTGCCCCTCAAGAGATTGGTCGAGACCAGCCACCATTGAAGGGACTGCCGGACCCGGGAGGACAATTGGAAGGGCCGATCCAACAACCATGGTCGCCGGTCCCAAGACGCCAACAGATGAAGCTGAAGCGTCCTTGTGTGAAATTGAGCAAAAGGAACTGCCTCGAAAGAGGCAACCATCAACCCTACCAGTCTCATCCCCAGACGGATGGATGGTCGAGGATTGGAAAGAAGGAACCGAGCCAATTCCTGAATCAGAAAAATCTTGGATTGAGGCAGAAACACCCTGTGTTGACAAGAATCCAACCGCATTCCCAGAAAGGAAACCACCCTGGCCGGGGCAAGGGAGGACTGGGGATAGTTGATCACCCAACCGAAGCTTTCCAGCGTGGAGACCACCGTCCTGGTGTCCGTCTCCGATTGATTGAGAGAAGGAGCCATGATGAGAAGGTCGTCCAGATAAGGTACGATGCGAATGCCTTGAGTTTTGAGAATGGCCATTACCCCTGCCAGC
The DNA here is from genome assembly GCA_027917425.1 of Gastrophryne carolinensis. Classification (NCBI taxonomy): domain Eukaryota; kingdom Metazoa; phylum Chordata; class Amphibia; order Anura; family Microhylidae; genus Gastrophryne; species Gastrophryne carolinensis. The sequence goes on from CM051238.1 coordinate 366,075,232, forward strand.
ACCTTGGTGAACACTCTTGGAGCCGAGGTAAGGCCAAACGGAAGTGCCACGAATTGAAAATGCCGATCCTCCATCACGAACCGAAGAAAACGTTGATGAGCCTGGCAGATGGGAACATGAAGGTAAGCATCCTTGATGTCTATGGACGTCATGAAGTCCCCCTGCCGAAGAGAACTGATGGCCGATCACAGAGTTTCCATGCGAAACTTCCGTGTACGGATGAACCTGTTGAGGTACCATACCGACCGACGAATAGCAACCAACGGGGCCGCGGTCCTGCTACACATCGCAAGTGCATCGTCCTGGGCGGTCATGACAAAGGAAATAAACGACTCACACTGTTTGAGAGAAAAGAACTCATCACATGTGGGATCAAGATCTGCGTACAAATCTCTAACAATGGACCTGACAGCCATCAAAAGAAGCGCTGAAGCGCAAACCGGCCGCAGTGCCGATCCAGCACTGATAAAACCATGGCGAGCCAATTGATCAATCCGACGATCCTCACCATCCTTAATGGTAGTAGTGTCAGGGGAGTGCAACACAGCCGTGTTAGACAGCCCCAACACGGGGCATCGACGTCAGGGGGAACAGACCAAAGCTTCACCAAACCCCCGGAAAGGGATAACGCTTATCCCAACTAGGAGGAACTCCAACAAGGCGAGTAGGCTGTTCCCATTCCTTAAGGACAACCCTCACAAAGTGTTGTTGTCTGGGAAACACCAAACGCGGCTTGGGCACATTAAACAACTCACCCTTTGGCGGGGGGGCCGCCTCAGGCGGATCCAAAGCCAAAATCTCAAACATTTGAGCCAAAATGGAAGGAGTGTCAAGGAACACCCCCGCAGCCTGATCGCCAGCGGTACCAAACAATTGCTGGTCTGCAGGCTCGTCCGACTCCTCTAGGAACTCCCCCTCCTCAGCCGGGGGACAATCGGACCATTCCAACACTTCCAACACCTCATCCTCCGGAACAAGCGACGCCGGAGAAAGGTGCTTCTGCTTAGCCGTAGCCTTCTGAGCCACCGGAGGAAAACATCTTCTCGAGGCTGGCCAACCCTATCGTCAGAATTAAAGGGGAAGCGGGGTGTGTGACACACTGAGAATAAGCAAACAGCAGAATAGAACCTGTGCTCACCCATTAGGTAGAGGGCAAAAGAGATGAATCGATGATATTTGCTGAGGATTCGCAGTGGTTCTTCACTTTGGACTAGAGTGAAGAAATAGTCGGTGACCGTCTCTCCATAAAAGAAATAGTTGACGCAAAGCAAGAAATACCTAAAGAAAAATAAAGAAAAGCAAATTGACACATAGATAGATTGAGAGAAATATTTTTATAATATATATATATATATATATATATATATATATATATATATATATATATATATATCTCTCCACAATAACAATCACAATGCAGCCCCCAAACACACAAATGGGTTTGAAGTGGACCAATCACCCCTCGCAGCCAGCCGCTAGCCTGCCTCTGGGACATCACCGATTTACCTGTAGCTGTGGGCACTCCCCGCATCCAGCCATTCAGGTAGGCTGAGCGTACGGGAGCTTGCACTCCATAGGCGATCCTGTGCAAAGTTCAAATCAGTAGCTTTATGCCATGTATTAGTATGTGCAGCATAAAGCGCTGATTGGATTAAAGCCCTCACATGCGCTGTAGGAACGCCGAAAAGGAGAGTGAAAGTGACGTTCTGGGGGGTTTCACACAGGGGGGCATCCTACATCGTGATACCCCTGGGTAAGGACCAATCACCAGGATAGTCAAAATCCTAGTGATTGGTCCACTTTAAAGCCCCATATTTCACCACCAATGGCTTTAATAGAAAGATCTGGAAAGCCAAGTGACCAGGCTGCAGGGGAACATGGCTGCCATTATGCGATACAGCTGCCTCAGACATCCTTGGATTGTAGAAGAAGAATTTTACACTAGTGGGCCACATGACTTCTAGTCCTCAGGGACATTTTAGCGAAAGTAAAAGTAAACATGTCTGCTTATTTTAACCCACCAGCTTAGTGTCCGGAACCAAGGCAGGTCATAGGAATGGTAAACGTTGTAGCCAATCATGATGATCTCCTGGAAACACTTTATCTGTACACACATCACCTGCAAAAAGAAGCACACTGGGTCAATATTGATTTCTCTGGAGCTAAAAATGGGGACAAAAAAAGGGGGGGGGGGCAATCTGAAATCACTTACAATCATCATGAGCACAAGGGGTCCCAAATAAATGATGATGAAGAAAAATCCAATCATGGCCAATGTTAGGATACCTCTGACCCACCAGTTCTTCCATCTAAAAATAAATAAATGTAAATTACAAAGCATAGAAATGCCCTTAGGATTAACACTAGCTACTATAACACAAATACAGGATGTAGCTTAAACCAGAGCTTCAGCATGATTTAATGCAAAGCCCAAAAGTATATATTCTAAGTATACAGTACGTCCTGCTTCAGATATAATACTTACACTTGGGTATTCTCCGCCAGATGGCGCTGTGCACTGCAGACATGCAAAAAACAGGCTCCTCCCGGCCCTTCATATACCCAGGGACCTCCCACAAATCCCCAGATTTCTCTGCAGTGCAGACTGCGAAGACATGAAGTATCACTCTCTCGCAGGTGAGCGAGGGGGGGTTGTGAGTATGGCGGCCTCAGTGTACCCTATTACACGCTTATGGCCTCGGTGTTGTGTTTGACTGGGAATGGATGTCAGAGCCACGTTATGTACTTTTACTTTTATTGGTAGCCGCCGTGTCCTTCTATATTGCACGAACGGTGCTGGTTTTGTTGATGCTGCGGCGTCTTTTGTCTTAATCCGTAGTGGCTCTGCTGCGGTAACCCGCTCGATCATCTTTTCAGGCGTCACTGCCCTTCCCTTCTTCTCTATTTGCATCGCGCTTTCGGAGCTTCGCGCTCTCCGAGGGGGGGGGGCTCGGTCCTGACTTGATGCACCCTGCGTCACGATTTGGCGCGCTCCGCATCACCTTCAGCTCTGGCCCGCCCTTCGAGGATCGTTTGCCGCCATTCCTTTTCGCACGCGCGCGTGGTGAAGACCGTCCTCCCCCTGCTGTCTGTAAGTGCCCTCGCGGGGACCATCTTTTATCCTTCTAATATATCTTATAGTTTCTCCTTGCGCTTGGCTCTGACATCCCTGTCCCTCTTATGTCTTTCAGACCGCGGATTCCGGTGGCTTCTCCCGGCCCGGTGTATCCCCTGGTTGAGACTATTAAAAAATTACTCCCACTTCCCAGCGGGTTATTGGGGCATCCAGGGTAGCTTATAGCGTCAATCCCTACGGGCCTATCGTGCCGATACAATCACCATATGGAGGCGTCTCAGGATATTGTGAACGGGGTTCCTTCGGGACAAGCCAGCTGTGTGTAGCTTGTGGGGACTTACCTAGCAGCGGTGACAATGCACGGGTCTGTGTTCCTTGTGCACAGCAGGCGTTATCGGTTCTTCCTGCCTCTTCCGTGGCTGGGCCTGCACCTCGCCTCACTTCACCTACTCCCCCAAGCCTGAGTGTAAACCCCAATACAAGCGGGGATTCTCATCCTGATATGGCTACTAGATTGGCCAGTGTTGAAAGATAGCTCGCTAGCACATAAGGCCACCGCTAAGAGGCGGCATCTAACCCCTGACTCTGCCCTTTTCCCTATGGAATCTGATGACTTGTTGCAGCCTTACAGCCAACCCCCCCTCGGACGAAGGGGAGCTGTTCTCTGACTCTGGGTCATACGACGAGGAGTCCAGGGGTCATGACGAATCTGGTTCCGAGCACTGGACCTCGGATGATATTGACAGACTGCTGGCTCAGATATTTGAAGTTTTGTCCATCTCTCCCCCTGTCGCTGCTCCCAGACAAAGGGGTGAGCTTTATCATACTGCTAAGGCTCGCCTTGAATTTCCTGAGCAGACTCATTTCAATAGCCTCGTGCTTAAGGAATGTGAACATCCCAGCAGACTGCCTGGGATCCCTAAGAGTGTGGATAGAAAGTACCCCTTCCCGGCTGACTTGGTTAAGTGCTGGTCATCGTCTCCCGAGGTCGATGCTCCTATTCTAGGGCTGTCTAACACCTCTATTATGCACTCCCCTGAGTCCCCGGCGTCTTGATCAATTGGCATGCCATGCCTTTGCATTTGGGGGAGCGACCTTGCGCCCGGTTTGCGCCTTAGCCATTACGGCAGTAGCGCTCAGGGCCATGGTCAGGAATGCACTTGATGGCACAGATGAGTTGCCCTCTGATACTGTCAATACTCTGTCTAACTGTGATGTGTTCATAAACTTTATCCTGTCTGCATCGAACGATGCTATAAAGATGTGTGCCAGACCTTCTGCCCTGGCGGTAGCTATTCGCCGCACGGTTTGGTTGCGACAGTGGGCGGCTGACAATGCCGCTAAGAAAGCCCTTACTGGGCTTCCATTTAAAGGGCTACGTCTGTTTGGAGACCATCTAGACCTCTTTGCCAAAGGAGGCAAGTTGCCCCAGCGCAGGCGGCAGTTTCGGCCTTTTCGAGGCCAGGGCACCCTTTCAACCCCCTACCGCGGGGCAAAACAGGGAAAAGGGGTGTCCTTCACGGTGCCCCGCGCAGATTCCTGGCACAGGAATAGAGGACGCCGTCCCGGTTCCTCCTGGGGGCCCAAGCTCAAAGCCCCTCCCAAGACCCCTCAGGCATGAGGGGGCGCCCTCACCCGTCAGGGTGGGGGGACGTCTGCAGCACTTCGAGCATGTCTGGCGGCGCCACGTCTCAGACCGGTGGATTCAGGAGGTAGTGTCCTCTGGCTACAAGATAGAATTTGCTGTACGGCCCCCCACCAGATTCATTGGGTCCCGGATCCCTCAGGACCCTGCCTCAGCTCAGGTCTTGTTGCTGGCCGTGCAGGGTCTCCTGGATCTAGGTGTCATTTGCAAGGTCCCCTTAGGAGACAGGGGCACGGGGTTCTACTCTAATCTCTTCACAGTACCCAAGAAGGATGGGTCAGTCAGGCCCATTCTGGATTTAAAAATCCTCAACAAATTTGTCAAGAACAGGCATTTCCGCATGGAAACTCTGCGCTCGGCCATTGGCTCATTGCGCCCAGGGGACTTCATGACGTCAGTAGACATCAAGGATGCTTACCTTCACATCCCCGTGTTTACAGGACACCAAAGGTTTCTCAGATTTGCACTGAAAGATCAGCATTACCAACTTGTGGCCCTGCCATTCGGCCTCACGTCGGCTCCCAGGGTGTTCACCAAAGTGCTGGCAGGGGTGATGTCCCTGATAAGGCTAAGGGGCATTCGCATGCTGCCTTACCTGGACGACATCCTCATCACCTCTCGGTCTCTGCGGCAGACAGAGTTGGACACTCAACTGGTAGTGTCCACCCTGGAGTCCTTCGGTTGGGTGATCAATTACCCCAAGTCCTCTCTGTCCCCATCCTCGGTGACCCCTTTCCTGGGAATGATTCTGGATACGGTTCAGTCACGGATATTCCTTCCTCAACAGAAGGTGGAAGCTTTGACTGCGCAGGCCAGGTTCCTGCGCTCGTGCCCACAGCCCTCCATCAGACAGGGAATGCAGCTGGTGGGCCTGATGGTGGCGAGCTTCGAGGCAGTGCACTTTGTTCAGTTCCATTTGAGACCTCTGCTGCTTCACCTTCTGTCAGTATGGGACAAGAACCCAGCGTCCTTGGACGGGGTCTGTGTGCTTCCCCCCTCGGTCAGACGGTCCCTTGCGTGGTGGTTAGACCTCGAGAACTCGACAGGGGGCAGGTCTTTTCTGGCCCCTTCCTGGGAGACGGTCACAACGGATGCCAGTCTGTCAGGTTGGGGGGGATTCTGGAAGTCCCTGCGCTTTGAGGGGACGTGGGGCCCTCGGGAGGCCCATTTACCCATCAACATTCTAGAACTGCGGACTGTCCGGTTGGTACTGGAGCGGTTGACCCACAACCTGAGGGGGCTGTCGGTCCAGGTATGCTCAGACAACAAGACGGCGGTTGCATACATCAACCATCAGGGAGGGACTCGGAGCAAGGGTGCCCTCCGGGAGGTGTCTCAGATTCTGACATGGGCGGAGGCCAATGTACAATGCATTTCAGCTGTTTACATTCCGGGGGCGGAGAATCTGCTTGCAGATGCTCTGAGCAGGGGGGCGTCCCGTCAGGGAGAGTGGTCCCTCTGCAACAGGGTATTCCAGTTCCTGTGTCACCGTTGGGGTCTACCGGATGTGGACCCGTTTGCGTCCCGCCACAACCACAAGCTCCCGGCCTTCGTGTCTCAGGACCCTCTGGCCTTGGCCACGGATGCCCTGTCCATGTCATGGAAGGAGTTTCGGCTCCTGTATGTATTTCCACCATTCCCCCTGCTGAGCAGGGTTCTGCGCAAGATTGCTCTGGAAGGGGTGCCTGTGATTCTAGTGGCCCCCCGGTGGCCAAGAAGAGTGTGGTTCGCAGACGTGGTTCAAATGGCAGTAGACCAGTACGATCTGCCAGGGGTGCCAGATCTGCTAACTCAGGGCTCCCTACGCCATCCCAATTTACAAACGCTGGCTTTGACGGCCTGGCTGCTGAGACCTCCATCTTGATGGAGAAGGGTTTGTCTGCCTCCGTGGTGGGCACTATGGTGCAGGCTAGGAAGAAGACTTCTGCTGCTATCTATTATAGAGTATGGCGTACCTACATTGACTGGTGTGAGTCTAGGTCTCTTCCATGTAGGGAGTTCTCTGTTCCCAGGGTTCTGGAGTTCTTACAGCATGGTTTGGAGTTAGGTCTAAAACTCAGTACTCTGAAGGGTCAGGTTTCTGCCCTGTCCGTCTTCTTTCAGAAGACCTTTGCCCATCATCATTTGGTTAAGACCTTCTTTCAGGGGGTCACTCCTGCGCGTCCCCCTCGTAAACCGGTGGTTCCCGTTCGGGATTTAAACTTGGTTTTATCTGCCTTGCAGGGTGCTCCCTTCGAGCCTATTCAAGATGCTGCTCTGGCTGTTCTTACTCTCAAGGTTGTCTTTTTGGTGGCCATAACTTCAGTTAGGGGTGTGTCTGAGCTGGCTGCTCTATCCATTCAGTCTCCATACTATGAGAGACACCAGGACAAGGTGGTTTTCCGCTTCAAGACGGATTTTCTGCCTAAGGTTGGGTCTGCTTTTCATTTGAATCAGGACATTGTTCTTCCTTCCTTGTGCCCCAATCCTAGTAATGATGTGGTCAGGTGCTTGAAGTATTACCTGGTTGTCACTGCGGCTTTCAGGAAGACTGATGCTCTCTTCGTTGTGCCTTGGCCTAGGAAGGGTTTGGCTCCTGCCAAGTCTACTATCAGCAAGTGGATCCATCAGGCTGTGGTTCAAGCCTGTTCTGCTAAAGGGAAGAGTCCTCCCTTCCGTCTTACTGCTCATTCTACTCGTGCTATTGGGGCCTCCTGGGCCTTCCAGCACCAGGCTTCTGTGGAGCAAATTTGCAAGGCCGCTACTTGGTCTTCTGTTCACACCTTTTCAAAGTTTTACAAGGTTGATGTTCGGGCCTCAGCTGATGCTGCTTTTGGCCGCAAGGTTTTGCAGGCGGTTGTAGTTTAAACTACGTGCCGTTGCCTTTTTTGTTGGGGATCCCACCCTACTGTTATGGACACTGCTATTGGATGTCCCAAGTGTAAGTATTATATCTGGAGCAGGACGTACTGTATACTTAGAATAATACAATTCTGCGAAGTACTCACCTGTAGAATTGGTATTATACGTATACAGTACATCCTGCTCCACCCCACCCTGGTTTTTGCATTATTCTGGATCCCCTGTATGGTGATTGTTGTTATTGTTATCATTACCAATTGTTTTGGTGGTTGGTTTCTCCCGGCTTCTAGTTCACTGCATTTCAATGCTGGGGATTTGTGGGAGGTCCCTGGGTATATAAGAAGGGCCGGGAGGAGCCTGTTTTTTGCATGTCTGCAGTGCACAGGGCACTCTGGCGGAGGATAACCCAAGTGTAAGTATTATATCTGGAGCAGGACGTACTGTATACGTATAATACCAATTCTACAGGTGAGTACTTCACAGAATTGTATTTCCCCAGCATCTAAAATTAATATATTTTATGTTTTTAGTCATTTACTTTTTATTCTTTCCAACTCTGCAACTCTGTTCAGGATTCTAGGATACGAGCGCCACCATCTTGCCTCAGGAGCTTCACATACTGAGGGGGGGGGGGGGGAGGGGAGTGCAGGGGGCGGAATTATAGCTGTGCTTTGCTCAGACAGAGAAGAGCTGGGGTCAGGAAAAGGAAAGCAATCCCAGAAGACACTGCATGGGCCGCCATCTTGGATGTTTAAAGACTTAGAACATGCAGTAGATGCAGGTGGGATAATTTTTAATGTAGGCAATCTGGTGGGGGAAACATATAAGACAGGCTCTTATTTAAAGGTAAAGGGCCGGATTAATGGTCCAGTACTGAAAGTGCTAAAAAGGCAGACCACCCATTAAAGCATCAAAGATATTAAAAAAGAATTAGGTTTACACAGATATAAAAAAAAAACATTTAAGAAGGATTCATGCCACTGAAACGCATAGTACCTTGTTAAAGACAAAAAAATTAAAGCGGATGAAAACCCATTTCTGGGTACACCGATTATGTCTCCACCCCAAAGCAGCGGGCGCTGATGTTGGCTCAAACTTTTAGAGTAGTACCTCCAACAACCTTGGTGGCGTTCAAACTCTGGAGATTAGATTATGAGATTTTGTGGCATAGGCAGATAGTGTACCCAGCATTCATGGCTCAGGACAAGAACCCAGGAGGCTTTTAGGACAAACATGCTAAATACGAAAAGCCACATAATCTGTAGTCCCCCCTGGAGTTCATAACTAGGTTGGCCTCAACTGAAATGCCAGTCCCAGTGAGTGCACAACCTGTGCCTTCCTTCCCACCCTGTGGTAGCTTCCAGGGCCAACCTTACCAGCAACTGCGGCCTGTATAGAAACAGTCGTCCTCTCCCTGACTCACAGCAAGTCTTAGGCGCCTGCAGAGCAGGACTCAGGGGAGGTGAGGAAGAGGACATGTAGACCACACAGATGGCTGTAGAAGAGTTTTTGGACTCAAAGTGGGCCACTTAATAAACTGATCAATTTACAGGGTAATGTGTGACGGGGGAGTTGCCTATCCACAGGCTTTTGAAGAATAATTATCCACAGCAATCTATCCAACTCCTTTATGTGTAGGTAGGTGTAGCCCCATCCCTTGGACATATGCTTTAACCAGACTAACAGCCTGAAACAGTTGGAAAAAGAAAGGTAGTGGTCATTTTGAAGCTTCCTCTCCCAACTGTCATAAATGAAATTCACAGTAACAGGAAGCCCAGCACAACTTCCTGTTTGCAGGTGGCCTGCAAGCCCATGAGCGGCCATCTTGTTTTAAAAATGTATCCCAGTAGGCATTAGATAAAAGTAAATTATTTTTATGTGCAGCAATCTAAATTGCCCTGGGGAGGAATGCATATGAGCACTGTTTGTTGTGTTGGTCTGGTTTAGGTCATTTCTGACTGTTGGTCCACTTTAAAGCACAACTTGGATATCCCTGGTTCAAAAAGGAGGTTGGTTATTGGTCGATCACTCAGTGAGCCCATATATTCCACTACCACTATTCAGCCAATGAGCCGGAGCAGGGCCACAGTTATAAACTTACCAGATATCCTTAGTTTACACCTTCCCCCAATGTCAGCAAAGTGGGACATTTAAACCGGACCTTCAGCATGAGTTAATTTAGTAAAACATATAAGATAGGCTCTTTTTCAGGGTGAGGGTCCGCTTTAAGTGTCCCCAAATTTTTTTTTTTTTGGGGGGGGGGGGGGTCAGTCTGGTCAGTTTATGGCCCTCAGTAACTCACAGCATAGTTCCAAAAAGAAGCCGTGGTTCACATTTACTTAAAATTAGCTGAAATCCTAATGCAGGATTAAAATGTGAGACTTTGTAGACCGAGTACAATAATAGTTGTGTGGTGTCAGAGATGATCGGGGTGTTCCAGGAAACAATGGTATCACTGCTACATGACACCCCAGACATCAGCCAGGTTTGATAGGCTCACATGGCAGAGCAAGCGCTGTTCTGTTACACAATATGCTTTATCTTAGCTCACAGTTTCTCTCCTATATCCAGCTAAAACCAATACAATCTGCAACAGACAGGCCAAGATTAGGAACCAAAAGAGTGCAAATCCAGACATAGAAAATAATCTCTCCCCTTTCCTCTCCCAGGGTTTTAAAGCAGAACAAATTCTGAGATTTAGCCTATCCTGGGTATTGTTTCATGCCTGGGGGCATCCTTTTTTGGGGTACCCCGCTTTGTGAAACCCCCAGTTCCACAGTAACCCGGGATAAAGCCAGTGGCCAGCCCTGCTGGGTTTTGTTTGGCTTTAACTTTTGCGCAGCTCCAACTGTCATGAAGACTATGGCCTCGATTTCCTCACACATGGGTAATACATACACAAGATGGCGCTGGACTGCAGAAAACAGCTTGTGGCTCCTCCCGGCCCCATATAAGCCAGGGAACTCCCACAAATTCCCCAGTATTGACAAGCAGTTAACAAGAAGCCGGGAGAACTATAATAACCATAATTCAAATGAACATCTGAACAATCACCATAAAGAGGTAACTAAGAATAATGATAACAAGGGTGGGCTGGAGCAGGACGTGCTGTACACTTATCAATTCTACAGGTGAGTAATCACAGAATTGTATTATTCCAAGTATACAGCACGTCCTGCTCCAGAAGATTCCTTACACATGGGACATCCAATAGCAGTGTCCGTAAGGTAGGGTGGGATCCCCCAAAAGCAACAGCAGACAGTTTAGACCACTGCCGCCTGCAAAACCTTTCGGCCAAAAGCAGCATCAGCTGAGGCCCTAACGTCAACCTTGTAAAACTTTGAAAAGGTATGAACAGAAGACCAAGTAGCGGCCTTGCAAACTTGTTCAACAGAAGCTTGGTGCTGAAAAGCCCAAGAAGCACCAATAGCACGAGTAGAATGAGCAGTAAGGCGGAAAGGAGGTTCCTTCCCCTTAGCAGAATTGTCTTGAATCCAGCCTGACGGATCCACTTGCTGATGGTGGAACTTAGCAGGAGCTAAACACTTCTTAGGCCCAGAAGGGAGAACAAAAAGAGCATCAGTCTTCCTGAAAGGTTCAGTAGCCACCAAATAGAACTTCAAGTTCCTGACCACATCCAGAGAATGTAATACCTGCTCCTGAGGGTTACTAGGATTAGGGCACAGAGACGGCAACACAATGTCCTGATTGAGATGAAAGTCAGACACAACCTTAGCGAGAAAATCTGGCTTAAAGCGAAACACCGTCTTGTCCTGGTGTCTCTCAAAGTAAGGAGGTTTGATGGAAAGCGCCACCAACTCAGAAACACGCCTAACAGAAGCGATAGCCACCAAAAAGGCTACCTTAAGCGTCAAAATAGACAAAGGAGCCGCACGCAAGGGCTCAAAAGGAGACCCCTGCAGGGTAGATAAGACCAAGTTCAAATCCCAGACCGGTTACAAAGGCTTACGTGGAGGACGCACGTGAGTAACCCCCTGGAAAAAGGTCTTAACCAGAATGATGGTTGACAAAAGATCTTTGGAAGAAAATAGCCAAGGCTGAGACATGACCTTTGAGAATACTAAGTTGAAGACCCAAATCCAAACCATGTTGCAGGAATTCCAGAATCCTGGGGATCGAAAACACCCGACAGGGAAGTGACCTAGATTCACACCAGTCAATGTAAGTATGCTATACCCTATAGTAGATAGATGACGAGGACTTCTTCCTAGCCTGAATCATGGTACTAGCAACAGAGGCAGACAGCCCCTTTTCCATCAAGATGGAGGTTTCAGCAGCCAGGCCGTTAAAGCCAGCGTTTGTAAATTGGGGTGGCGTAGCTGTCCTTGAGTGAGCAGATCTGGAACCTTGGGCAGGACGTATTGATCTACTGCCAACTGCACGATGTCTGCGAACCACACTCCTCTTAGCGAACGGGGAGCCACCAGAATGGTTGGCACCCCTTCCTGGGAGATCTTGCACAGCCCCCTGCCCAGCAGAGGGAACGGAGGAAACACATAAAGGAGCTGAAAGCTCTTCCAAGACATTGCTAGCGCATCCATGGCCAAGGCCAGAGGGTCCTGGGAAAGAGAAACAAAGACTGGAAGCTTGTGATTGTGACGGGACGCAAACAGATCCACATCCGGCCAACCCCAACGGTGGCACAGGGAGTGAAACACCCTGCTGCTGAGGGACTACTCCCCCAGACGAGACATCCCCCTGCTGAGGGAATCTGCCTCCAGATTCTCCACCCCCGGGATGTACACAGCTGAGAGACAGAGAACATTCTCCTCCGCCCAGGACAGAATCAGGGACACTTCCTTGAGGGCCCTCTTGCTCCGGGTCCCTCCCTGATGATTGATGTAGGCAACCGCTCTCTGGTTGTCCGAGCGGACCTGAACATCCCGACCCCAAGGGTGTGGAGTCAATTGAGCAAGAACCAACCTTATCGCCCTTAGTTCCAGAATGTTGATAGGAGTGTGGGCCTCCTGAGGACCCCACTGACCCTGGAATTGCAGAGACCTCCAAAAGCCCCCCCAACCAGTCAGACTGGCATCCGTGGTGACTGTCTCCCAGCAAGGGGTCAAAAGGATCTGCCCACCAACAGGTTCCTTGAGTCCAGCCACCATGAGAGAGACCGCCTGGCCAGTGGGGACAGAACAAACACCTGATCCCATGGGGATCCCACAGGGTCCCGATCCCATACTGACAAGAGGTGAAGTTGAAGAGGTCTCATATGAAACTGAGCGTATGGAACCGCCTCGAAGCAAGACACCATCAGGCCCACCAGCTGCATCCCCTGCCATATGGAGGGATGAGGACAAGACAGAAGAAGCTGGGCCTGAGCTTGAAGACACTCCACCTTCTGCTGAGGGAGAAGGATCTTGGCCTGAGACGTATCCAGAGTAATGCCCAGAAAGGACCTCACCAAGGACGGGGAAGACTTGGGGCGGTTGATCACCCAGCCGAAAGACTCCAGTGTGGACACCACCCTCTGGGTATCCAGCTCTGCCTGCTGGAAAGACTGAGAAGTGATGAGAATGTCGTCCAAGTAAGGAAGGATGCGAATGCCCTGAGATCTCAGTAGAGCCATTACTCCCGCCAGTACCTTGGTGAAAACCCTGGAAGCCGAGGTGAGACCGAAAGGCAAGGCTACAAACTGATAGTGCTGATCTCCCAGAGTGAACCTGAGAAATCTTTGATGACCTGGAAAAATTGGTACATCAAGGTAAGCAGCTTGATGTCTACAGATGTCATGAAGTCGCCCGGGCGCAGTGAATTGACTGCAGAGCGCAGGGTTTCCATGCGAAAATGCTTGAATCTGACAAACTTGTTGAGACGCGTTAAATCCAGGATGGGTCTGAGGGACCCGTCCTTTTTGGAGACAGTGAAGAGATTGGAATAGAAGCCTCTGCCCCTTTCCCTGAAAGGGACCAGGTAGATGACCCCCAACTCAAAAAGGTTTTGAACAGCAAGGCACAGACCCTGAGAAGACAGGGGGTTTTGAGCCATCCGGGATTTGATAAATCTTGGGGGTGGCCAGGCTGCAAGCTCTATCTTGTAACCGGAGAACACTACCTCCTGAATCCACTGGTCTGAGACGTGAAGCCTCCAGACGTGAGCAAAAAGCCGAAGCCGTCCCCCCACCCCAGGAGGGGCTGGGGCGGCCACGTTCTCTGCCCCTTCCCCAAAAATCTCTGCGAGCCCCAGCAAAGGAGGCTCCTCGCCCAATTCTGGAACCACGGAAGGAAGGGAGAAAGGCACCTGTACCCCGAAAGGACCGAGACTGCCTCCTACGTTGAGGCAACCTGCCGCCCTTAGCAAACAAGTCCAAGCGTTCACCAAAAAGGTGCAGCTTCTTAAAGGGGAAGCCAGTGAGAGCCTTCTTAGCAGCGCTATCAGCTACCCACTGACGCAGCCAGACAGAGCGGCGTATAGCCACCAGCAGAGCAGATGTCCTCCCACACATTCTGATGGTATCATCCATAGCAGACATAACATATGCAAGAAATTCATAGCAAAGCAGGAGAGAACCGTAAGCTTCTCCACCCGCATCATCAGAGGCCCCATCTAAGAGACTCTTGAGCAGGCCTTTAATAGCAACAGCTGTAATGGCAGAAGCACAAACCGGGCGCAGCGCGGTCCCCACACAGGCAAAAGCATGGCAAGCCAGCTGGTCCATGCGCGGGTCCTCACCATCCTTCAGAGTAGTAGTGTCAGGGGAATGCATGACGGAAGTATTGGACAGCCCCAGAACAGGCGCATCCACTTCGGGAGGACATGACCAACGCTTAACCACATCAGCAAGAAAGGGATACCTCTTATCCCAACTCTTTGGCACCCCAGGAGGCTTGCTAGGCCGTTCCCATTCTTTGAGCACCAGATTATTAAAGTGAGTTTGTTCAGGAAACTCCAAGCGTGGTCTAGCCGTATGAAAAAGCTCACCCTGCTGCTGCGGAGCCACGGCAGGAGGGGAAATGCAGAGCACCTCAAAAATATGAGCCAAAAGCCTGTCAGTGTCATCTGAAGACCACAGGTTAGCCTCAGACCCGGTATCACCATAAACCTTAGGCTGTTCCTCAGATGATTCTGAATCAGAAAATAATTCCCCCTCTTTCAGGGAAGTATAACCAGGAAAGTCAAATATTTCCTCGGCCTCCACTGGAAAGAAACAGCGGGTGATAAATGCCGCTTCTTAGCAGAAGCCTTACGCGGGGCAGATACAGCAATAAGTCTTTCAATGCTGGCCACCCGTGTAGCCAAATCAGCTTGAGACTCCCCACTGGTATGCACCTCACTAGGAGTCAGATGTAAGTGTGAGGGGGTAGGCGAAGCCAGAAGGGCCGCAGACCCAGCCACAGGTAAGCCAGACTGCAGTGCAAGCACCTGCTGGGCGCAAGGTACACACACCCTGACATCATCACTTATAGGGGATACCCCACACGCAATACACAGCCGGGCTTGTCCTGAAGGAACCCCAAGCACATTATCCTGAGAAGCCTCCATATGGTGATTAATGTGGCACCGCAGGCCAATATGGGATTAACGCTAATATAGCAACCCAGGATGCCCCAAGAGCCCGCTAGGGAAGTGGGAGATACAAGTACAATAGCCCTCCAATAAAGGATTAGCGCTAAATCAAGGGGAGAGGACCAAGAGAACCAAGAGAAACCACAAAATGTTTGACCCGCCTGAAAGACATAAGCAGACATCCCCATAAGCATAACAATTCAAATAAATCAACACAAAAAAAGGCCACCCCACAGGGGCACTTGCGGATCGCGGTAGGTAGAGAGCAGCCACGCAGCACAGAAGTCAAAATGGCGCCCGCATATACCTCGAGGGGCGGGCCGCGGATGAAGTGACGTGGAAAACGTCATCTGCAAGGCACGCCCCCGAAGAGCGCGAAACGTGCCCACGTGAGAGCCAGCCAATGATGCCGCGACAGCGCCTGAGGCGATGTCGCCGCCGTCCACGGAGCGCAGTACAAGTGCGCGGCGGCAGCAGCGGCATTAAGTAAAAAACACACATGCAACGGATAGAAGAGAAGCAATCTACAACCCAGCATTACCTGCCACAGCACCCCCCCCGAGATGTCCCCAGGGCCTATACTGCCTACCCTTTAAGACAGGGACTGCGGTTTGGAGCAGCACTCCTTAGCACCAGACCCCGGTGCTGCCTACCTTCACCCGAACCAGTGCAGCCTAAGCTGGGAGGCAGTGGGTTCGGAACGGGTGGGAATAGTCCTACAGGGCCGCAGGCTAATAGCCCCGCTCACCTGCGCAGCATAAAGAGCCATCTTCTATTCTTTGCAGCCCAGACTGCAGATAAGAACTGGGGAATTTGTGGGAGGTCCCTGGCTTATATGGGGCCGGGAGAAGCCACAAGCTGTTTTCTGCATCTTGGATGTTTAAAGGCTCATAACATGCAGTAGATGCAAGTAGGATGATTTTTAATGTGAGCAATCTGTATGTACAGGGTGTGGGAAACATATAGGATGAAGGTCCGCTTTAAGTGATCACTAACCAGAGGTGGCTCTGCTCTCTGTTAAACCGGACCTTCAGCATGATTTAATGAAAAGCCCAAACCATTAAAAGACTATTCCCCAGCATTTAAAATGAATATATTTTAAATTTTTAGTCACTTGCTTATTATTCTTTTCCCCGCTGGGCTGCAACCCTGTTCAGGACTGCCATCTTGACTCAGAAGCATCAAACATACTGAGGAGAGCAGGATAAAGTCCAGGGGATGGAATTATAACTGTGCTTTGCACAGACAGAGCAGAGCTGGGGTCAGGGAAAGGAGGGGTCAGAAGACACTTCCTGTTTGCAGGCTGCCTGATGTTCCATGAGCCGCCATCTTGGATGTTTAAAGGCTCATAACATGCAGTAGATGCAGGTAGGATGATTTTTAATGTGAGCAATTTGTATGTACAGGGTAGGGGAAACATAAGATAGGCTCTTATTCAGGGTGAAGGTCCAGTTTAACTTCTAAACTATCAATCCAGTCATGGTTATCAAGAGCTGCCACCAGGTTAAGAAATACGAAGGAGATATGTTTTCTAATTTTTTGTGAGGCCCATGTAGGCAAGTAAAATAAATGAATAATACTGGCAGTGATGGGGGCGTGGCCTGGCGTCGGAATGGAGTAGTGGCAGATCCCTGAGCGATCCTGGGCTTTTAGCGACATTACTAGGCACACTGGTTACAGAATTTCCCCCCATCATGA
The DNA here is from genome assembly GCA_027917425.1 of Gastrophryne carolinensis. Lineage (NCBI taxonomy): Eukaryota > Metazoa > Chordata > Amphibia > Anura > Microhylidae > Gastrophryne > Gastrophryne carolinensis. Next base: position 366,092,022 of record CM051238.1, read on the forward strand.
CTGGGAAGGCGGCTAGAAGGAGAGAGAAGGAGAGGATCGCCTCAAAAGTCGGTGACAGACCTGATGGAGGACCGCTGCCCGGCCGGAGCACAAGGAACGTGGAGTGCCGCGATCGCTGTCCCCCTCTTCGGGATCATCCGCGGCCGAGGAAGAAGGTCCCGCACGTAGAGGAGCGGCGAGAGGTCAGTCCGGTGGACGTGCCGTCCACGAGCGCTGGGGAGGCGGCGCCGGCGGTGTCCCGCGGGATGCTGTGATCGGCGGCAGCTCCCCCGTCCAAGATGGCGGCCAGCACCGATGGAGGGCGGTCGACCCCCGCCATGCCTGCTGAACGGGGGGTGCCGGACTATGCCCGCGCTGCAGTCAGCGGGCCGGGAGACGCCACGAGCCGCCCCCGCTGCTGCGCGGAAGAGGGGACTGACGCGACTGCCCAAAGCGCAGGCAGCATCTCATTGGGGCTGCGGGGGCCATCAGAAATTGCGGCTGCGGAGAAGACAGGGTCAGTCCCAAACGCGACCCGTGGCACACCGGAGCAGAGGTGGGGGGGGCACTCAGAGCCCCTTATTGCAGGAGGAAGACTGTCCCCAACGCTGTATTGGAAAGGAGAGAGGAAACACCACCCCTGACCCTGGTCCCCACATATACCAGGGTGCAAGCTGGAGGGAAGTGGCCATGGACAGACTTGGGAGGTTCGCATTTACCCCTGAGTTAAGGGACCCCGGAAATCAGTGGTCCCTGAAAACATTGCATGACCCACCTGCTATCACCCCGCCAACCACAGCTATCGCCCTCCCTCAAAGAGCTTCTAGATCAAGAAGCCGCTCCAGGCCCGACAGAGGGTGGAGACCCCACGACGGCTCACTGTCCAACACCCCGGCTGTTTATGCCACCGACTCGCTGCAGTCCCCCTGTGACCTCTCTAAATCCCGGCCGACCCCTGGAGGTTCATTTGCCCTCAGCCCCCCGGTCATGTTGTCTTTTGGGCGCGAAGAACCCCCTCTCCCTGCAGAAGACCTTTCCCTCACTGGAGAGATTGCCCTCCCATCCCCTGCCTCTTCAAGTTCGCCGACCCTGCCTCAACCAATGAGAGATGGTACTGGAGACGTGGCGCCTACCAGCAACATCCACAGAGAAACCCTCTCCTTTCTGAGATCCATCCCCACTAGAGCAGATTTTGAAGCACTCATAGCAAAATATGAAGCGGCCTTCAAGAAAGACATCGCTGAGGTTCGGGGCCACCTTCAGGCCCTTGACTCCAGAGTCACATCGCATCAGTCTGCTAACGAGGCGGCCATTGCCGAACTAGCTGCTCGGGTCGAGACGCAAAATTTTCAAATTTTACAGCTCCAGCTACAGCACGATGACTTGGAAAACAGACATCGCAGAAATAATCTCCGACTTCGGGGTATCCCGGAGGCCTCCGCCGCTGAGGACGTGAAACAAATCATCACCACCATTTTTAATAGGCTACTCGAGAGAAGTGTTGATACTCCGATTGAAATTGACAGGGCACATCGGGCCTTGGGCCCGCGCAATCCCGATCCAGCGCGCCCCAGAGATGTGATCTGCAGGGTGCATTTCTACAAGGTCAAGGAGGAGATCTCCCGTAGGGCCTGGAGACACGGCCCAGTGGACTTTGATGGAGCTCAAATTCAAATTCTTCCAGATCTCTCCAGACGTACGCTCCAAATGAGAAGAATGTTGAAACCTGTTCTGGACGTTATTAGGGAAGCCGGGGCTTCGTATCGCTGGGGCTTCCCCTTCCACCTGATAATCTCCAAGAATCGCGATACTTATCTTCTCAAAACGTACCGGGACTTGGATGGCCTTTTTTCTTTCTGGGCTGTGGCCCGGTTCCGGTTTCCAACTGGCTCCTTCCCACAATGGAGCCCGCTGCGCTGAGGCTTCGGAGGGAATTCACCAGCCGATCAAGAGTTGCTAGACCAAGAGCACGGAATGAGAGACGCCCTGGACCAACGGACAGTGAGCCCTGAGTGCTTACCTTAGGGTCAAACAGGAGACTGTCCTTCCTCTCTATTTGCATAATACCAATACTCCTTGAAAGTTCTTAGTTTTGGTCTTTTCTGCTTTTTTCTCCCTTCTTAAGATGTTTTGCTATCGGCGGTTGTGCCGGGCCCCGGCGGAGCTATCCCCGACCTTGAACACTAAGGCCTGGTGATGGGTACCATTACCCAACTAGAGCCAGTGCGATCTCACAAGATTTTCGGTCGGTGTGGCTCTGCCGGCGTCCGGTGGGTTCGGGCGGCCGGCCGCTTGCTCCAGTTGACGTTATAGCTAAGCTTTCTCCAGTTAGATCTTAAACCCAGTTGCTCAGGAGAAACACGATGCCCAGAGGGCTCGGGCGACAGATGCTCCTGACTTCGTCGCTAGACATCGTTCCCCACTTAGGTTGGTTTCTGGTTTCCTCGGTATAGAGGAGAGCCGAAACTTGGGGCAGTTGCCCAGTAGTTTGAATCCCCTGCTCAGATTTGGGCACAATCTTTGTCCTTCGGTCTCCCTGTTTGTTTGTCTGTCTGCTTGTCTTTTCCACCTCCCCCCCTTTCCTGTCATTTCCTTCCCGCTTGTGTCTGTCCTTCGTCCTCCCCCATCTGTCTGGCCCTTATTGGCTCCCCGTTCTCCCGCATACCACTAGCACGCTATCGCTGTGATGTGTGAGCTTAACTTGGTCTCATTTAACGTGAAGGGCTTGAACACCCCGGAGAGGAGGTCTCTGGTCCTGAGCAATCTCAAGGCATTGAAGGCGCAAGTGGCTCTTCTCCAGGAGACACACCTCAAGTCTGCGAACCCCCCGTACTCTTTTTTTCTCAGCGCCTCACAACATGTATTCGAGGCTAGATTTTTTTTTAATTCCACATTACTTGTTGCCGCAGGTCGTAGCTGCCACAATAGGTAACATTACTATTTCGGACCACGCACCGGTATCTCTCAAACTCGTGACACGAGACCAAACGTCCCGGCCCTGGTCATGGCAGCTGAATAATACCCTAATACAAGACCCTATAATTAAGGAGGATGTGGCAAAAAAACTCCAGGAGTACTTTGCTACTAATACCATCTCAGACACCAGTCTCCCTATAATCTGGGAAGCCCAGAAATGTGTGGTTCGGGGACTGCTTATTCAACATGGGGCTAGAGCAAAGAAGGAAAGGAGCAGACAAATAGGTGAGCTCCTCGGAGAAATCCAGAAGTTAGAATCCCTCCACAAACAGTCGCTGGCAGCGTCCCATCTGGCCACCCTGACCTCCCTTAGAGAGCGGTTGAAGGGAATATATAACGATAGATACAAACTCCAGCTTGCAAAAAGCAGGAAAATCTTTTACGAATCAGGGGACAAGTGTGGCCGCCTCTTGGCCTCGGCTTTGCGAGGAGAAAGAGCTAGAACATACATTCCTAGAATTAGGAACAGGGAGGGCAACACGGTGCACAAGGCTAGCGACATTGCAGGGGTCTTTAGGGAATACTACAAGTCTCTATACAACATTCCCCCCACCCATCCAAGCTCGGGGCCGTTGGGTATTAGAGAATATATTCAGCAGTCAGGAATGCCCAAATTACCGCAGGATCTGCGGGAGGATCTGGAAGCCCCAATTACGCCGGAGGAACTGGCCCTGGCCATTAAGAGTTCGGCCAACGGGAGGGCACCGGGGCCGGATGGCCTCCCTCTGCTCTACTACAAAACATTTACAGAAACACTCTCGCCTTGGCTCCTTGGGGTTTACAACTCCTTAAAAACAGGCGATACCCTCCCACCTGATAGTTTACGCGCCCACATCTCGGTGATACCCAAAGAGGGGAAAGACCCCACCCTTAGCACCAGTTATAGGCCAATCTCCCTCCTTAATGCCGACCTTAAGCTCCTCGCCAAAATACTTGCTAGTCACCTCTCCCCTCATCTTCACCAAGTTAACCACCTCGACCAGGTCGGTTTTATGCCCCATAGGGAAGCGAGGGATAACACGGCGAAGGCGCTCAATCTTATCCACTCTGCCCTGAAGAGAGGCTTGCCCTCGATCCTCCTCGCGACTGATGCCGAAAAGGCGTTTGACAGGGTGCGATGGGACTTCATGTTAGGAGTCCTGGATCATATCGGCCTAGGGCCCAACATGACATCCTGGATAGCCAACCTGTATCGAGATCCCACGGCTTCAGCGAGAGTTAATGGAACCCTGTCGGAGCCTTTCGGTATTGGAAACGGGACGAGGCAGGGGTGCCCCCTTTCCCCCTTAATTTTTATATTGACATTGGAACCACTGCTCTGCAGAGTTAGGGAAAACCCCAGCATACAGGGGATTTCTCTTTCATCCGGCCACTACAAAGTGGCGGCGTATGCTGACGACCTGCTGTTCTTTGTAACCAGCCCTGAAGTATCACTCCCAAACCTTATGAAAGAACTGGAGGTTTATAGGAATCTGTCCAATTATAAGGTGAACATGCAAAAATCTGAAGTACTTAACCTAAACATTGAGGCAGAGAGGGAAGGGAATCTCAGACAATCTTTTCCCTTTAAGTGGGCTAAGGAATACATCATGTACCTCGGTACGAAGCTCGGTAGATCTGTGGAGAGAACCTACTCCTTAAACTTTCCCCCCCTGCTTCAAGCATTTTCGAAGTACCTAGAGGTCTGGTCTCTCAAAAAACTCTTGTGGTTTGGGAGATGCAACGCCCTAAAAATGAATATACTTCCCCGTCTTCTTTACGTAATGCAAGCATTACCGGTAGTGGTCCCTAACACGTTCCTGAAAAGGGTCGGGACATTGTTTTCTAAATTTATCTGGCTTGGGAAAACACCTAGAATAAACAGGAGGATCTTAGCTAAGACGGGGGACAATGGGGGGATAGGCCTCCCGGACCCAAACCTCTATTACGCCGCCACACACCTAACTAGAATAATAGACTGGTGTAGGCACTCGCAACATAAGCAGTGGGTCCAGATAGAACAGGGGGGATCGTCGCTACCGTTGGTTTCGCTCCCTTGGCTGCCGAGACAGGCATTAGGCATAGAAATGAAACACCCCACAATTGGAGCATCGCTCAAAATTTGCCACAAATACTTCCCAGGGAGTGAAATGTTGCCAGCCTTCTCCCCTCTGTTCCCGGTTCTGGGAAACCCGGCGTTTCCTCCCGGGACGAGGGGGGGAACTGCAGATAGTTGGCTGCGGAAGGGAGTCAACAGGATCAGGCACTTCATTGGTCGTGACGGTTGGAAGTCCCTCGACGCTATTGCAGAGTCTGGGGAACTCCCGAGATGGGACAACTGGCAGCAAATGCAACTTGGTCATTTCCTGTCTACAATGAAGCTGCAAGCCCGTCACCTAAGAGAGCTCACGAGGTTTGAGAGACTCTGCGAGGAGAGGGGGCCTGCCCAGCATGTACTATCTTTCACTTATAGACTCCTGGTGAACCACCGGGACCAGGACCCTCTGCCGTCCCTTGTGAGGTGGGAGGGGGATCTGGGGACTACCTTCTCGGTTGAGAACAAGAAGCGCATTGTCCAACTGGCGCAAAAAACGGCTACTTGTACTAGATACAAGGAGTGTAATTACAAAATTCTCACAGGTGGTTCCCCGATACCCCCCCCCCCCCTTATGCTGGCGGTGTGGTGGGGATGAAGGTGATCTCCTCCATATCTTCTGGTCATGCCCTAGGTTGACTAACTTTTGGGGTACGGTTAGAAATACAATGCGACACATAACAGACTGGGAGGTCCCCGAGGGTCCGGCCTTCTTCCTTCTCCACCGCTCTGCCCACCAAAAGGTACCAGAGATCCGTCCTTAGCCAGATGGTGAACGCCGCAAGGGCTTGTATGTCTTCGCTCTGGAAGAGCCCAACCCCCCCCCAGCATCTCCATGTGGCTGCATAAGGTGGCAGAGATCGAGAGGTTTGAAGGCCTAATTGCAGCGCAAAATGAAACCTCGGAAGATCACCGCCTTAAGTGGACTAACTGGACTATTTTCACGGCCTCACAGGACTATGAGAGGTTGCTGGCGGAGAGTCAATAGTGGCTGTCAGCCACAGTTCCCTCGTTCTCGTTTCCCTCCCCCGTCCCTATCTACCCCCCCCTTTCTTCCTCTCGTTTCTGTGTTACCCTTGACACCCCCTCCCTCCCCCACCCTAGTTTCCACGACTCCCGGTGTCGCAGTAGAGGAGCTGGGGACGATCCCCACTTAGAGGTGACAGGTGTTTAGACATCTAGTCCTCTTTGTTCAAGAAATTCAGACTTGCGGAATGGAACAGTCTTTTTTTTTTTTTTCTTATGGGGAGTGCAGCCCCGGCTGTGGCAATGTCTCCCTAAATGCTGTAATTGTCGAAACTTTCATATGTTTGACGATGCTGCGAATCTACTGTCTGTGGATTACCTGTATTCTCTTCCTTTTATGTTGAATATCTTGAAAATTATAAATACAGAATATATAAAAAAAAAAATACTGGCAGTGATTTCATCTGAGTATCTGCCAACAATCAATAAGGTCCCTAGAGGATGGCCGTCCTGTTCAGAACACAGGCTTTTCTTTTGTGTACGTGTGCACAGCCTAACTGCTCCAAGAAATGAACATTTCCTTGCTGAGTACATGGAAAGGGCAGCAGGTCAGGAAATGGGGCTATAAAAAGCATTGGCGAGACCGAGGATGTACAGGTTACAGCTTCAGGTTTATATCACAAGGCCCAGGACTCAACCAAGGATAATAAAAAAAAAAACAAAAAGAACACACACACTTTTATATTATGTTGTTCATTCTGTTTTTTAGTTACTTACAAATGTTTTTTAGTTACTTTACCCTTCAATATTTTATCAAAGAATTGCCCTCATCCTGCTCATGCCCAATTAGCCAATTCCTCCCCTCGTCTGCATCTCTAGCACCCCCCCCATCCCATTGCTACCTGCTCAGACCTCTGGCTTCCCAGGGCATTACTTGGGGTCACCCCTGCAGCAAACCTATTCTCCCTTGTGGGGGGCTCTACAGAAGAACAGGGTGACCCTTAGATTCTGGGCTCAAGATCGAGCCAGGAGCAGTAAACTCCACCTTGCCAGCAGTGGAAGTCTGGCAAAAGCAACCAGTACTCACCCCTGGACTATTACACTGAGATCGAGTCCTGCACCTGCCCCTTCTCTATCACAGTGACTGGCCATGCCCATTCCATTTACTCCAATGGATGCCCGCCACACACACACCAACTGAGACAGTCATGGGTGGGTCTTGTGCGTCCATACGACAACGAGCGTTAAAATAGACCAGCGTGACATGGACCTCAATCTTGGGATCCTTTAAATTGGACCAAAACCCAGGATATTGACTTTCCTGGGTTTTGGTCTCTTCCTCCAGGGCACTCTGATCAGGAGTGCCTGGCTGTGTGAAACCCTCCAAATCGCCCGAAGAAACTCACCTCTTCTCGGTCCTACGGCACATGCGCGTCCGCTCGTCCAATCAGCGCGCTCAGAGCCGCTAACGCCACGCCATCTAAGACAGCGTCTAAGTCCAGTGGCTCCGAGAGTGCTAACAGAAAGCATGCCTCGCCAGCCATTTGTACCCTGCTAGAGGGATAGCGGGGATGCAGCCATGCCCCGTGCATGAGCAGTTGGAGCGGGAACAAAGGCGAGTGGGATTTCACACAGTGGGGCATCTCGATTTTGGATGCCCCGGGCGGAGGGAATCGATTGGCCTGGGAATCTTATAGATTTCTGGGCAGTCAAGCTTGGTTTTGAGCCACATTAAGTAATATTGAACCTGAATGATACAGAAGTGCAGTGGGGGAGAGTATTAATGTTTATTTTTAGGCCTGGATTGTCACTTTTTTTAATCCTAATGAGTCATCTAATTTTTGCCGATATGAATCACAATCATTTAAATACTACCTGGATAACCGCAACTAAATGTATTTACCACTAAAAACCCTTTACATCAAAGTAAGGACGCAAGTTTGTGACTGAAGAAAGCCAGTTATGGAACCACTACGGATAAATACAGCAGCACGTTGAAATGATGCAGTGTTATAATATGCAAAGATGAAAGCTGGTTTGCTGTCAGCGATCAGGAGATTTATTTTATTACTGCTTAGCCACTGCATTTGTGCATCTGCCAACTGAGCTTTAGCTGTGCAAAAGTCTCTTTAATCTGCTTACAGGGCAGTCAGGCACTTGATAAAAACATCAACAGTCAGGTCCTTTTATTACTTCAGCAGCATCTCCTACAGAAATGTAATGATTATCTACCGCTGGTCAATAGAACAATTTATTTCAAATGGGGGGGAGGGGACCACAAAAAACAGGCTGTAGACTATTTAGATCTGGAAGCTATCCTGTTCCTGACCGCTACTTGAATCTATCGTTTACCACCACCAAATAATAAAACAGAAGGGTCACCTTGATGACAGGCTAGACAAAGCTCGGTTGAGGACCTCTGGGGTGTCATCAGTTGGAGTGCCTTGTTGAGTTCCAGAGGGTTCCGTTTTACTATCACTGTCGGAGGCTGTCTCACCATCAATTTTGGCATCGGACTCAATCTCCTGGAAGAAAACAGCAGCATTAGGAGTATAATCCAAACATCCAGCTAAATGAAGCCAGATATTAGCCACTTGAGCTAAGTACTTCTTTTGGTCCACCTACAATACAGATTTATATAAGGACATAAACTTGGTTGGTAAAGTGGCTGTTGGTTGTAGGTGCTGCTACTGTAAATGAGATTTAAAGATGCAGAGGAAATAGCATGGCCCTGATGACCTAGAAAGAAAAATCTAATGAAGATGGAGTGATGTGGTGTCCCCCAGCCATAGCACCAGAGATTACACTGTGTATTCCCTACAACTCACTCAATGGTTGTAAATAAGAATGCTTTTAAAGTGGACCAAAACCCATGCAGATCGCCCCCCCCCCCCCCGGGCATCCAAAATCAGGATGCCCCATTGTGTGAAACCCCCCAGGTCGCCCCATTCCCTGTTAGAGGGAAGCAAAGGATGCGCCCATCAGCGCACTCAGAGCCGCTGCTTTAGACGGCGTGACGTCAGTGTCTTTGAGCGCGCTGATTTGACGAGTGCCCGCGCATGTGCCGTAGGACTGGGAAGAGGCAAGTTGCCTTAGGCGATCTGGGGTGTTTCATGCAGCGTGCCCCGAGGGAAAGGACCAAAACCCAGGATAGTCAAAATCCTGGGTTTTGGTCCACTTTACTCCACCACAGTAAGATTTGGAGTTCTGTTAGTTTAAATGATTCTAAGAGGGACTATATGTCAGAAAAGCCCCAAACAAGACCTTATTGTAGAATTGCACCCTTCAACATATGCAAAACCGCTTTTCAGAAGTTTATTAACAAACTAGATGTTTTGCAGGAAGTTACTGTGCTTGTACACACCCCCTCCATTAATTGTAATTAGTGGAGGGAGTGTACAGGGTCACTCTAAATGACATGAGGGGCAGTGGCATTAAACATCGTTCTTGGAAACTAAGACAATTCGGAATGTTGGTCTGGCAGGGAGCTGCTGCGGGGGGCAGGAGGTAAGTGCCTGTTTTTTTTAGGGGGTTTACAGTTGTTTAAAGTGGAATTACAGTTACAATATGACACAATTTGACCCTACCCGAGGCAGGATGGGGGGGGGGGGGGTGTTACAAAGAAAAAAACCCTTACCGCATCCTAAGTGCCGCCATCTTGGCCGAAAGCACAGAGCGACAGGGGCACACCCAGGGGATGCCGCTTTTCTGTCATTCTCAGCAACAGCCAATGTGGACGGGGGAAGCAGCGCTGGCCCGAGGATCAGGTGAGGGTATTCCTCTTAAAGTGGACCAACACCCAGGATTTTGACTATCCTGGGTCTTGGTCCACTTCGGTGGGGCACCCCCGATCGGGGTGCCCCGCTGTGTGAAACCCCCCCGATCACGAAAAACTCACCTCACCCCGCTCCCAGCGCCGACGGACAAGCGGTTTGACAGCCGCGGACAAGCGGCTCTTCCGCCGCCGCCTCCCTTCACCGCCATTCACAGACGGCCGCCATTCACAGACGGCCGGCGCGGGCACGTCTAGAGGGGCGCGAGGGAGGCGGCGGCGGTGGGCAAGGTAAGGGGATTTGGGGTGTTTGGGGGGGTTTCACCCCGTGGGACATCCCGATCTCGGATGTCCCGCGGGGAGGGAGGTGATCACCCGGGAATCTATAAGATCACCTGTGGGTGTTGGTCCACTTTAAATCTAAATGATTCCAGGACCGGCCACTAGCCTGCCGCTAGCCTGGATGCACTACTCTATGAGGCCCCAGGGGTGGCTGGTCGCATCCCCGGCTTATCTGCCCTGCCATTTAAATAGGCCGGATGCACAGCAGCGTAAACTCCCCTAGGGGAGCCGGGGATGCGGTCACCGGTGCGCAGTTCAAATCAGTGGCTTTATGCCTTTTACGCTGCATAAAGCGCTCATTGGATGAGTGTCCACGTCTGCGCCATGGGAAAGGGAACAGGTCAGTCAAACTGGGCGATCTGGGGGAGGGGGACATCCTACATCAGGATGCCCCCCTTCCCCCCCGAAGCAGGGACAAGTCACCAGAATAGTTGAAATTCTGGCAATTGGACCATTTAAATGGGACAGTGAATGCAACTAAACACTTCCATCCACAGGCTTGAGCTCTTAGTCCCTGTGGGCTGCATTTCACCACCAAAGCCATCTGCATGCTCCTGACAGGGATGAAAAGCTGTGTCTCTTGTGGCCAATCAACAAGGGAGCACTCATGACTGGCAGCAGGGCACATGCACTGAGGCTGGCGGGGGGGAGAGCCGCCAGTGCCAATAGCACTGAAACGCAATGTCCGAACAATGCAGCGTTTCTCCCCATCGCACATATACAGTGTTCAAGTGCAATTCACACCCAAGATATGTGTTATTAATTTTTATTAACCCCCCACCAAAATAGCTACATACATTATTTCTGGCATGTCTGTCCAGTTACTGACAACACAGTGAAATACTTTGTTATCTGAAGAACAAAGTTTTAAAACGTTTCCTTTTATTTACACAGGCCAAGATGCAAATGATTTAGGATACGATGATGCTGCTTAGTGAGGTGCTGGCAATTGTTGCTCGGCCTTGAATATCCCTGTTTCCAGGGGAAGTTACCCAGAACTGCCAGGTCACTGTGACAACCCTTTCCTTGATGGCCGCCCCCTCCCCCCAACATGAAGCCTACAAGACCGTCCCATGATTCAAGCCTGCTCCTGCCAGGATGCTCCAATAGTCTACAGTACGCTTTGTCTGACACTTACAATTATCTAGACAGCCCTTACATTTTACACTGCATTTTAAATAAGAAGGAACCATAATTAGGGGATATTTTAATGCAGACCTTGTGTAAGACACTTAACAGGCTTTAAAATACATGGTAGCATCAGAGAGAATCAAAGACATTTTTGTAAAATATTGGAAAAGATGCACTTTCCTATAACAGAAAGTATTTGCACAGTACCAAACACAAGGAAAAATAGCATTACCCATCAATCCTTGTAGCAGACGGAGCTATGCAAATCATCTATTTATGTCTCTAAGCCATCCAAGGCCCTTACAAACGCTGAAGGTGCAATGCCAAGGTTTAGCTTTAAATTTACACAGCCAAACACATCCAGCTAATGGACACGTGATTCGAGCTTTAGGCTCTCATCAGCACTAGGGCGGATGTTTCTGGCTGTATGGGGAGCGAGACTTGGCGATTACCAAAACAGAGTCACAAGCCACTATGTGGAGAGACCCATGTTAGGTTTAATATGGGGGGGGGGGTAAATATTAGGAAACCTTCATCAAGTCAACCTAAAGCAAACTTTCCATGTTTCCCAATTTGGGGTGCCCCGCTGTGTGAAACCTCCCAGAACGCCAAGCTCATTCACCTCTCCTCCAGCCCATGGCGCAGGCACAGCGGCTCATCCAACCAGCTTCTCCTGCCGCGCATTTTAATGTGCGGTTAGAGAAGCTGAAGGGAATCCTAGCCGCACTCACAAGTGGCACGTGGCATCACTCGCTCCCTTCGGCTGTGCCCGGCCGTGCAAAGCCATGCAGTTGCAGCAGAGAGGGCCCCACACAGCCCTGAAGGGAGACGAGTGATGCCAGCAAAGGCACCGTGGGCTCGGAGGAAAGGTAAAATTACCCGGTGTCCTGGGGGGTTTCACACAGCAGGGCATCCCAGCTTGGTATGTGCCGGGGGGGAGGGTGGAGGGAGTAAGCCTGCCCTAAAGTCGCAAAGTCATCTGGGTGGGTTTTTGTCCACTTTAATGCCGGAAGATCCAAGAAGACAGCCGACATGCAGACATGCAAGTAGAAGCCACTCTCTGTGAGGACTACAACAAGCAAAGTTATTTAAAAAGGAACAACCACCCACCTAGAGTCTATAAAACTCTTGGATGCAGTGGTCTACCTCTTCATGGGGCATCCCGTCACAGCTCATTTGAATGGGACGGGAGCTCGTGCACATAGCCAGAGATGCAGGGGATGCGGAAGCATGCTCCCCATTGAAGGAAATCAGAGCCTTTCAGCAAATAGCTCCGAATGGATGAGAGCCTGCGCATATGTCATTGGACCGGGGAAAGGCGAGTTATTACCAGCACCCTGGGGGGGACCTCTAAGATTCCAGACCTGCTGCAGCTGGGTTTTGTTCCGCTTTAATGTAAATGACATGCTTTATTAAAAAAAAAAAATACAATTCTGTGATTACTCACCTGTAGAATTGGTATTATGGTTATACAGTATGTCCTGCTCCAAATAGAATACTTACACTTGGGTATTACTCCGCCAGATGGCGCTGGACTGCAGAGACATCGAAAACAGGCTCCTCCCGGCCCCTCAAATACCCAGGGACCTCCCACAAATCCCCAGTATTGAAGAGCAGTTAACGAGAAGCCAGGAGAATTAAACAACCCAAACCAGTAACTATAACAATGATAACAATCACCATACAGGGGATCCAAGATAATGCAAAACCAAGGGTGGGGTGGAGCAGGACGTACTGTATACTCATAATACCAATTCTACAGGTGAGTAATCACAGAATTGTATTATTCTTAGTATACAGTACGCCCTGCTCCAAATAGAATACTTACACTTGGGACATCCAATTGTAGTGTCCATAAAGTAGGGTGGGATCCCCAAAGCTAACAGCAGACAGTTTAGACCACTGCCGCCTGCAAAACCTTTCGGCCAAAAGCAGCATCAGCTGAGGCCCTAACGTCAACCTTGTAAAACTTTGAAAAGGTATGAACAGAAGACCAAGTAGCGGCCTTGCAAACTTGTTCAACAGAAGCCTGGTGCTGAAAATCCCAATAGCACGAGTGGAATGAGCAGTAAGGCGGAAGGGAGGATTCTTCCCCCTAGCAGAATAGGCCTGAATCACAGCCTGACGGATCTATTTGCTGATAGTAGACTTGGCAGGAGCCAAACCCTTCTTAGGACCAGAAGGGAAAGAAAGAATGCAAACCCTCGCCTTAGCATTACTAGGATTCAGTGCTGTGGAGTCGGAGTCGAGGAGTCGGAGGAAATTTTGGGTACCTGGAGTCGGAGTCGGCAAACAATGCACCGACTCCTACTAAATTTTGATTTAGCAAGTTTAAATGTCCCAATTCACAAAAAGTTATAATTAATGACTTCTCTATTGTAAGGATAAAGACCAATGCATGCAGTGCCTCACGTAACTGCAAAACGAACACGTTAAGTGACCGTGAAGAAGCATGCTTTTCATGTGCTTCACTATATGGCACGCAACGCACAATTAGAAGCGGCAATACTTATACTTTGCATAGTGTTGTGTTCTGCTGTTACAGGGAACCCATGGGTAACCTAGCCTCTCACTGATAAGGGATTAAGTAAATATGTTTTTTGCAGGACTAGAGACACTTGTATAAGTGAAGGGAATGGAGGATCAATAGTTCAAGACTGAAGCTGTACCATTGGAAAAACTGCTGTCATTCAGCAAAAGGCTATAAAAACTTGTAAACTTCGATTGTTAGCTTAAACTTTAAACATGACTATGGGATTCTACTAGGGAAATCATGTTTTAAAATAAAGGCCCCTTTCTGGATCCTCCAACTGCCCTATCTTCAGCAGAAGATCAGCACACAGAAAGGAGAAGGCAGCTTCTGCCCAACTACCTCTCTCTGCTAGAAGTAATGACATGTATGTTGCCTATCTTTCCTTCAAGGAATGTATAAAATACATTCACATATTAATACAGAGGAGTCGGAAGTACAAAAAACTGAGGAGTCGGAACATTTATCTACCGACTCCACAGCCCTGCTAGGATTAGGGCACAATGAGGGGAGAACAATGTCCTGATTCAAATGAAAGGCAGAAACTACCTTAGGCAGAAAATCTGGCTTGAAGCGAAACACCACCTTGTCCTGGTGTCTCTCATAGTAGGGGGGCTGAATGGAAAGCGCCGCCAACTCAGACACACGCTTAACAGAAGTGATAGCCACCAGAAAAACAACCTTGAGAGTAAGGATGGCCAGGGAAGCATCCTGCACAGGTTCAAAAGGAGCACCCTGCAAGGCTGACAAAACCAAGTTCAAATCTCAAACAGGCACCATAGGTTTACATGAGTCACCCCCTGGAAAAAGTCCTAATCAGAGAATGCTGAGCAAAGAACTTCTGGAAGAAAACAGCCAGGGCAGAAACCTGACCTTTTAGGGTACTAAGTTGGAGCCCCATCTCCAACCCATGCTGTAGGAACTCCAGGATCCTGGGAATAGACTTAGACTCACACCAGTCAATGTAAGCACGCCAAAAACTGTAATAAATAGAAGAAGAAGACGTCTTCCTAGCCTTAATCAAGGTATCCACAACCGAGGAAGACAGCCCCTTCTCCATCAAGATGGAGGTTTCAGCTGCCAGGGCGTCAAAGCCAGAGTTTGTAAATTGGGAAGCGTAGAGAGCACTGGGTGAGCAGATCTGGCACCAGAGGCAGAGCGTAGTGATCTACTGCCAGCTGCACCACGTCTGCGAACCACACTCTTCTTGGCCACCTGGGGGCCACCAGAATTGCCGGCACCCCTTCCAGAGCAATCTTGCGTACAACCCTGCCCAGGGATTGGAGGGAAGACATACAGGAACTGAAAGTCCTGCCATGACATTGCTAGCGCATCCGAGGTCAAGGCCAGAGGATCCTGGGAGCTTGTGATTGTGGCAGGATGCAAACAGATCCACATCTGGTTGTCCCCAACGGAGACACAGAGATTGAAACACCCTGCTGCATAGGGACAATTCTCCCTGGCGAGAGGTCCCCCTGCTCAGAGAGTCCGCCAGGTGATTTTCCACCCCCGGATGTACACAGCTGATATGCAGGGGACATTGGCCTCTGCCCAAGTCAGAATCAGAGACGCTTCCTGGAGGGACCCCTTGCTCCGGGTCCCCTCCCTGATGATTGATGTAGGCGACTGCCGTCTGGTTGTCCGAGCGCAACTGAACAGGCAGGCCCCGAAGGTGAGTAGTCAACTGGCCCAGAACTAACCTGATCGCCCGCAGTTCCAAGACATTGATAGGTGTGTGGGCCTCCTGAGGGCCCCACCTCCCCTGGAACCGCAGGGACTTCCAGAAACCCCCCCAACCTGACAGACTGGCATCCGTGGTGACCGTCTCCCAGGAAGGGGCAAGAAAGGATCTCCCCCCCCCCCCCCAACAGGTTCCTTGAGTCCATCCACCACAAGAGGGACCTCCTGACCAGGGGGGAGAGCACACAGACCCTGTCCAGGGACGCTGGGTCCTTGTCCCATACTGACAATAGGTGAAGTTGCAGGGGCATCAAGTGGAACTGAGCATAAGGGACTGCCTCGAAGCACGCCACCATCAGGCCCACCAGCTGCATCCCCTGGCTGATGGAGGGATGGGGACAAGCTAGGAGGGACTGAGCCTGTGCAATCAGACTGTCCACCTTCTGTTGAGGAAGGAAGATCCTTGCCTGAACTGTATCCAGATTCATTCCTAGGAATGGAATTACCAAGGAAGGGGACAGTGAGGACTTGGGGTGGTTGATCACCCATCCAAATGACTCGAGAGTGGACACCACCAGCTGAGTATCCAATGCTGCCTGATGTAGAGACTGGGAAGTGATGAGAATGTCATCCAGATAGGGAAGCACGCGGACGCCCTGACATCTGAGCAGAGACATCACGCCAGCCAGCACCTTGGTGAACACCCTGGGAGCTGAAGTGAGGCCGAAGGGCAAGGCCACAAACTGGTAGTGTTGATCCATCAGAGCGAACCTGAGGAACCATTGATGACCTGGGAACACAGGAATATGAAGATAAGCATCTTTGATGTCCACAGAAGTCATGAAATCCCCTTGGCGCAGGGAACTGATGGCAGAGCGCAGAGTTTCCATGCGAAAGCGCCTGCCCCTGACAAACTTGTTGAGGATCTTCAAGTCCAGGATGGGCCTGACTGAACCATCTTTTTTTGGTACTGTGAATAGGTTGGAATAAAAGCCCTTGCCTTTTTCTCTTAAGGGGACCTGGCAGATGACGCCCAGCTCCAGGAGGCCTTGCACTGCTTGCACTAGCTCCTGAGCTGACACAGGGTCCTGAGGAATCCGGGATCTGATGAATTTTGGAGGGGGATCGGCAGCAAAACCGGAGGACACTACCTCCTGAATCCACCGGTCTGAGACATGAAGCCTCCAGACGTGAGCGAAGTGCTGCAGCCGTCCCCCCACCCGGATGGGTGAGGGCGCCCCATCATGCCTGAGGGGGCTTGGGAGAGGATTTTGCTTTGGGACCCCAGGAGGAGCCAGGACGTCCAGGTCCTCTGCCTCTACCCCAGAAATCTCCCCGGGCCCCAGGAAAGGAAACCCCCCTTCCCTGTCTTGCACCACGGTAAGGGGAGGAGAAGGAACCCTGACCCAGAAAGGGCCGAGATTGCCACCTGCGCTGGGGTAACCTGCCTCCCTTAGCAAAAAGGTCCAGGTGGTCCCCAAAACAGGCGCAGTCCTTTAAAGGGAAACCCAGTGAGGGCCTTCTTGGCAGCGTTGTCAGCAGCCCACTGGCGCAGCCAAACCGAGCGGCGTATAGCCACCACAAGGGCAGAAGTTCTGGCACACATTCTGATGGTGTCATCCAATGCTGAGAGGACAAAATGTACAAAAACATCACAACTGGAGAGTGCATTAAACACCTCACAAGGCAAATCATCAGGGGCACTATCAAGCATATTTTTGATAAGGGTTCTAGTGGCCACAGCAGTAATGGCAGAGGCACAGACCAGGCGCAGCGCCGTCCCTGCAAATGCATGGGATGCCAGCTGGTCAATGCGCCGGTCCTCAGCATCCCGCAGGGTAGTAGAGTCAGGGGAATGCATGACAGAGGTGTTAAATAGGATCGGGGCATCCACCTCGGGGGGGGGGGGGGGGGGGGGGTAGGGGTGACCAACATTTAACCACTTCAGCCGGAAAGGGATACTTCCTATCCCAACTTCTTGGAACCCCAAGAAGTTTACTGGGGCACTCCCATTCCTTGAGCAAAAGCTTATGGAAATGTGCCTGCTCAGGAAATTCCAAATGTGATTTTGCTGTATGGAAAAGCTCCCCTCTTTGCCTGGGATCCGCAACAGGGAGAAAGATAGACAGAACCTCAAAAATCTGGGTCAATAATCTGTCAGTGTCATCCGGGGTCAGAGCCAGAATCGTCATGACCCCTTGGTCTCTCATCAGATGAGCCTGAATCAGAAAAGAGCTCCCCTTCATCAGACAGGGTATAGCCACAAAGATTCCAAAACTCCTCAGTTCCCATAGGGAAAACAGTGACATTAGGCGTCAAGTGCCGCTTCTTAGCAGGGGCCTTACGCGCTAAGGACTTAGCAATCAACTGCTCAACAGTAGCCAGTCTAGAAGACACATCAGGCTGAGAATCCCCACTAGTATGCAACTCAGCAGGAGTGAGGTTTAAGCTTGAGGGAGTAGGTGAAGTGAAACGAGGTGCAGCCACTGGAAGGCCAGATTGCAATGCAAGCACCTGCTCAGCACAGGGTACACAGACCCGCGCCTTGTCAGTGTCAGCATGAGGCTGCCCACACGCTACACACAGCCAGTCTTGTCCTGAAGGGACCCCGGTCACATTATCCTGGGATGCCTCCATATGGTGATTATAGCGGCGCTATACGCCGATAGGGAAGAACGCTAAATAGCAACCCCGGATGCCCCAATAACCCGCTAGGAAAGTGGGAGTATTATTTTTACAAGCCTACAAGTTATATACTAATACAGGGCCAGGAGAAGCCAAAAGGGTTCGCCCCGCCTGAAAGACATAAGCAGACAAGACCTGTAAGCACACAGTAACAAAATAAAGCCGCCCGCAAGGGCACTTACGGACCGCGGTAGGTAGGGGTCCGTCGCGCATGGGCCAACAGGCAGGATAAAGATGGCGTTGGTATACCTCGAGGGGCGGGCCGGTATCAGCGATGACATGGAGCGCGCCATAGACGGGCCCCGCCCCCCCCCCCCCGAAGAGCGCGAAGCCAAGAATGTGCTAGCAGCCAATGATGGTAATGAGGTAATGCCGCCGCCAAGCGCGGAACCAAGTCAGTGCGCGGCGGCGGCAATTTTAAAAAAGACAGTAAAGACAAGCCAGCGCGGCGGATGACACACGACTAAGAGAATGGAAAAAAAGGTGAAAAACACAGAATGCATAGCATACATATTTACACACCCCCCCTCCTTTCCCCCGAAGACTACAAGGAGGATGAGGGAGGACAGCAGCCACTTAAACAGGGCCCACCGATGGGCAGGGGCAAGGGGGCACTAGTGCGGGAGGGGCATCCCATAGAGGCTCACCATAAGCCTGAACCACCTACCCTTTGGTGGTGGATTGCGGTGGAGGAGCGCTCCTAAGCACCTAATAGCGGTGCTGCCTACCTTCACCCGACCAGCGCAGCCAAGGCTGGGAGGCATATTACTAGTGGAACGGGTGGGAATAGTCCTACAGGGCCGCGGGCTAATAGTCCCGCTCACCTGCGAGTAGAGAGCCATTTCTCGTCCTTCGCAGCCAGACTGCAGAGAAATTCTGGGGATTTGTGGGAGGTCCCCGGGTATTTGAGGGGCCGGGAGGAGCCTATTTTCGATGTCTCTGCAGTCCAGCGCCATCTGGCGGAGTATATCCCAACTGTAAGTATTAGATTTGGAGCAGGACGTACTGTATACTAAGAATATCTGGGGATTTGTGGGAGGTCCCCGGGTATTTGAGGGGCCGGGAGGAGCCTGTTTTCGATATCTCTGCAGTCCAGCGGCATCTGGCGGAGTAATACCCAAGTGTAAGTATTCTATTTGGAGCAGGACGTACTGTACTAAGAATAAAAAACTTTTTTAAAGTGGATCAATACAGCACAAGCGCGGCCGCTCGTCCAATTAATGCGCTGGGAGCAGCCGGCGTCACGGCATCTAAAGCGGCTCTGAGCGCGCTGGTGGGCGCATCCCCTCGCTTACTTCTAACATGGAGCGTGTCTGTGCCGGCCATTCACAAATGGGGCACGCGCCCTGCTAGAAGGATAGCGGGGACGCATCCCCTCGCTCCCCTCACTTACTTCTAACATGGAGCATGTCTGTGCCGGCCATTCACAAATGGGGCACGCGCCCTGCTAGAAGGATAGCGGGGACGCATCCCCTCGCTTACTTCTAACATGGAGCGTGTCTGTGCCGGCCATTCACAAATGGGGCACGCGCCCTGCTAGAAGGATAGCAGGGATGCGGCCGTGGAGTGGGAACAGATGAAAGTGAACGGGGAAACCTTGGGGGTTACACACAGCGGGGCATCACGATTTTGGACGCCTCGGGGGAGGGAATTGATCCGAGTAGGACGGTGGCTCTGTAGGTCCTAAAACTTCCTATTAGGGTTGATTACAAGTGAAATGCACAAATAAAAGTTGCATCCATGAACCCATAGGTCCCCACCGCCCATCTCAGGGGAATGGGTGAGACCAGGCTTCCCCCTCCCCAACAAAAAACAGTAACTGGAGACCAGCAGTAGGACATTTTGGTGTCTGTGTATTCCTCTCCTGACAATTACCTTTATGTGGTGGGACCCGCATTTCAGGCAGATAATAGGTGCTGGCTGGTAATAGGAGTGGGGCAGTTAGGATGAGCCCATTGCCTCTGCCTCCTATGTATGTGGATAAGGTGCCTTATAAGAGAGGTTCTCTCTTCCTCTTCTTTACACCACCCACCGCTGCAGCCTTATAACTATGCAGCTAATTATGGCGGATTACAGGAAGTTCAGGAAACCAGCGTGAAACATTTTGAGTGCACAGTACAAAAAACTGCCAATTCTGATGACTAATGAGCACCCGGGATGTCTCAGGAGAATCCGCCAGATGGAGGGATGTAGGGCCTAGAGGTAAGGGCAAGCACGTGTCCTTTTGCTGGGTTTACACGAGCAGATCAACTGGCTGTTTGCTTAGTGAGCGACCATACAAATCTGCTGCGACTTGAGGTGCAGATGAATGAAATATTATAAATAGTATTAATTTTATAAGCTGCCTGTATGCCATCTCTCACATTGTCAGTGTTTCGAGGGGTTTTCACCCTTCCCTCCTCATATGACTATCGCTAAAGAATGTTATGTCTGCTTAATGAGAAACAGATGTTCTTCATGTCCGAACTATACCTTCCATATATGTCTGTGTATGTTTAAAATGTCCAATCATCCAATCAGGATGGTCATTTAAGCTCTTTTGTCTAAACCTGTATTTAAGCAAGTAAAATGCAGCAGTAATTCGGCCATTGGAAATCAAAGTATCGAAGCCCCGGTCGACCGAATTAACATTGTAAATTCTTAAAGACTTATATTTCTACGTTTTTTCCACATCAGACTGAGCGACTGTGTTTAGATGCTGAAGGTTAGTTGGTCAATCGGTCACTAGAGCGATTGTCTGTTCTCATTATATGTAAATACTTTATACATTCCTCCATGTGTGGGTCATGGTTAAACTGGGAAGGTAATGTCATGGCGCAGCAGTCATGAGCATGCTCTGCTGTGGTCAGAGACAGCGGTGGTCACTATGGCTTTCTGTGTTCTCTCATGCGAGCACCAAGGGACAGAGTGGCTGTTGGACCACATTTCTTTTGCATAGTTCTGGAGAAATTGAATTGAAAGGAAAACAACGCTCTGTTAAAGTGGACCTTCACCCTGAATAAAAGTCTATTTTGTATGTTTCCCTCACCCCCTGCATACAGATTGCCTGCATTAAAAAAAAAAAAATCACTCTACCTGCACCTGTTGCATTTTTTTAACCTTTCAACATACAAGATGGCAGCCCGCGGAGTTTCAGGCTGCCTGCAGACAGGAAGTGACTTCTGTATATGCCGCTCTGCATTCTGGGATTGCTGACCTTTTCCTGACCCCAGCTCTGCTCTGTCTGTGCAAAGCACAGCTATAACCCGCCCCCTGCACTTCCCCACCCCTCTTCCTCTCCTTAGGATGTGATGCTTCTGAGGCAAGATGGCGGCGCTTGTATCATAGAGTCCTGAACAGAGTTGCAGTCCAGTGGGGGAAAGAATAATAAGTAATTGACTAAACATATTAATTTTAGATTTTTAAGGTTTGGGCTTTCCATTAAATGATGCTGAAGGTTTAATGAGTTGACTGCAGTAAACTGAGGAGAAGAACATATGACAGGAATCACATGAGCTGCTTGCTGCCTTATTATTGCAATTAGATTTACAGTCCCTCGAAATAGAAATAGGGCATTGTTCCTTGTGTGGTGTGGAGGTGGGGAAATACAATGCATCCGCATCCGCTCCCGCATATGGAACAACATCCATTTTGCTTACCTAACCCAACCAACCAGAACATTGATACAGGGTGTATAGGTAACTCTGCCTCCTCTTATCTAGCACACTTGAGGACAGCTAACCTATCTACCACGTTTCCCTGACAATAAGACAGGTCTTATATTAATTTTTGCTCCAAAAATAGGTGCTAGGGCTTATTTTTAGGGCATGTTTTATGGTTGACTGGCAGCTGGCAAGATGGTGGCAGCAGTACAGCAGCTCCAGTACAGTACGTGCACGGCTGGCAGCAGGGGGGTATTCAGCTATATGCCCGTCATGGTGGCAGGCTGGGGTAGAGCCAGTAAGATCAGACACTTCACTCCTGACAAACAAGCTTACCTGTGTGACATGATGTGTCCTCACCCTCCTTTACAGCCACGATGTGTTCTCACCCTCCTTTACAGCCGTGATGTGACCTCGCCCTCCATTACAGTCGCTCCATCTCTCGCCCTCCCTGCTGAAGCCCAGCAATAGGAATATAAATTGTTACTGGGGCTTTTTTTCAGAGTAGGCTAAAAAATCATTATTTTCTGGGGAAACAGTAGAAGACTCCCGGGTAGGCCAAGTAAATGACCCTGAGCCAGGATGCCCCACTGTGTGAGCCACCCATCCATGCCCACACTCATTCACCTTTCATGGGCCACAGCCGCATCCCCAGCAGCTAAAGCCATTCAGGTAGGCAGGTGCGTGAGCGGACCACAGGGAGACTGGGAATACGACCGCTCCTCTTCCCCTATCCCAACACACTCTCCAAAACAGCGCTTTAGCTTGGGCATTAGCATAAAGCTCTGACTAGATGAAAGCCAAAAAGGTGAGTAGTGTGGGCACTCGGGGGGAGGGGGGAGTTTTACACAGCAGGGCGTCCCAAATTGTGATGCTACAGTGACAAAGATCTATCACCAGGATAGTAAAAATAGTGATAGATTCACTAAATAAAATAAAGGTATCACCTTTGTGGTCTACGTTGTGCTTTTTTACTATCACAGTGCTTCTACCAAATGCAGAGGGAGATTCTGCTGTGTTTGTCACGGATGCTGCCCAGTCTCATGTACATGAAACCACAAACAACCTTTTTAGGCAAAGCCATGAGAAACACGCAACGCTTCTGAGCACACTGCAAGCCGAGCCAGACGAGAGAATGAAAGAAAGAATGTCGCACACAGCAGAAACACAGTCAAGCCGTATTGTCGGCCAGACAATGCCGGGCTTCACCGGGTAACTAAAGCCAGGCCGTATCCCTCCCAGTATATCTGTAAGGTAAAAGATAATAAGATACTATCTGCCGCCTGTATGATACAGATAAATGCTGCACCAAACATAAACCTGGAAGCAACCTAATGGCCCAAATCCACAAATCAATTAGCAAATAAAAAAAATAAAAAAATGCCAAATTGACCACAATTGGACAATAATCGATCAGCAAAAAATGCTGTTGCGTTCAACCGGTGAGTATTCCTTTGTTCGAGTAGCGTATAGTTTTGGTTGAAACAAAAATTCTGGTTTGTTGCCCGACACGTGGAAACAGAAATTGACTACAAATAGGACATGAAGCGCACAGCACGAGCAATCTCACCAACGATCAATCTAACAACCAGCCAAGAAAAGCAGCACGTTTTCCCCTCACATACATACAATACATTCGCTCACTTATTGATGATTTATCGGTTCATAAAAATAGGCCATTAGTAAAGCTGTAATGAAACATGGAATATTCTATTTAAAGTGGACTTTCACTAATCTATGTTTTAGGCCTGCCCATGGGGCATCCCAGTTTGGAATGTCCTGCTGTGTGAAACCCCCCAGGACGCTGGGCAAACTCACCTCTCCTCGAGCCAACGCTCTTGTTCAATCAGCTCCTCCCGGTGCGCATATTTATGAAGCTGAATGGAATCACAGCCGCACACGGGCATGACATCACTTTCTCCCTACCCTCCATTCAGTTGCGGTGGGCGTGGCCATGCACAGTGGAGAAGGGAGGAGAGTTATTGGTGCCGGCCGCACATGCACCGTGGGCTCTGGAGAAAGGTAAGAATATTGGGCACCCTTGGGGGGTTTCACACAGTAGGGCATCCTAGTTCAGGATGCCCCGGGGAAGGAAGTAAGTCTGCTCTGGATTGTCATAGACTCCAGGGTGAGATTTTGGTCCACTTTAAAATGTATATGAAAAGATGTATTAGAAATGTGAAATGCTGGGTAACATTGTGCATAACAGAAGAGCCCAGGCAGGTCCGCATTCCTCCTATCCATCATAAGACCACTGTAAATGCCAAGCTCATCACATGGCCACATACACAAGCCCGACGCTGCGGCACCCGACCGGATATGAATCTATAGCATAAGAGAAGCCATCTTCCAAAAGCCGATTTCCAGCATCAGCGTCAGCTTAGCTCTTATTAAGGGACTCTACTGCCAGGGGAATTTTATCTGCACAACCCCAAAGTGAGGAAGAATAAATCAATTAAAAAAAATCCCTGTTAGTCTTACTGTTAACAGTATTTCTACAAGTTCTTCAGGCCACAGAGAGAGAGGCTCCTCCCCCTTGAGAGGAAACAAACTGGGACAGGTTAAAAGCCTCCCCCCTTCCTCCTAGTCCTCAGTAGAAAACAAATAAATGACAAAAACTGAAGCACCTATTTAACATGGGAGGTTGTATGGGCCACCCTGAACGGTAAAAATACCGTTACTGGTAAAAGGGATTTTCTACCTATGTAATTTCATGCAAGTATAGGTGAGCAAAATGGCCTGCCTAATCCAACTGGCAATAGTGGATTTCAAGGCGGCCAGGCCTCTCTGCTTTCCTGAGAAAGACAAATTTAAAAAGATTATTGGCTTTGAGAAAATGGCGTTGGTGTGTTCTAAGTAGAGGATTTGGGCTTTTTGAACATCTAGGAGATGAGAAGTATCACCAGGAACCCCATGATCAGGCAAAAGGGATGGAAGTAAGATTTCCTGGGAGCAGTGGAAGGCTAACGCTATTTTTGGTAAATATAACAAGTCGGAATTTTAAAATGACCCTGACTGGTAATAAAATGCAGTAGGGATCTCTACCCGAGAGGACTTGTAGCTCACTCACTCTTCTAGCAAAAGCTATCACAATCAAAAGGCTAGCTTTTAGGGAGAGAATCTTGGTAGATGCTTCTTCCAGGGATGTTGACGGAGCCCCTTAAGTACGAATACTAAGCCCCAAGAAGGGCAACGGATACAGTGAACCAGTTTCTTACGTCCTATTGACATAAAGAATCTATTGACCAATTTGTTGTTCCTCAGCTTCTTGTCTAAAAAAACTGATAAAGCCGAAGCTTGAGTTCTCAATACTTAAAGTGGACCAACACCCAGGATTTTGACTATCCTGGGTGTTGGTCCACTTAGGTGGGGCACCCCGATCGGGGGTGCCCCGCTGTGTGAAACCCCCCCGATCGCCGCAAAAACTCACCTCTCCCCGCTCCCACGTGACCACGTCCGGCCAATGACAGCGCTCAGAGCAGCTCTGGTATGCGCGTCCAAAGCTGCTTGGACGCGCATACCAGAGCGCTGTCATTGGCCGCGTCTCTCGCTTCCCTCTAACAGGGAGCGCTCCTGCGCCGGCCATTCACAAAACGGCCGGCGCGGGAGCGCGCCCTGCTAGAGGGAAGCGAGAGACGCGGCCGCGTCTCGCGCATGCGCCGTTGGATCGCCGGTAAGGTGAGGATTGTGGGCCTCCTGGGGGGTTCCTCCCCGCGGGACATCCCGATTTCGGATGCCCCGCGGGGAGGGATCTGATCGGTCCGGGAATCTTATAGATTTCCGGGCCGATCCCCCCTGGGTGTTGGTCCACTTTAAGGCAAGGCCTTCCTACAGGAATTTGAGTACCACCAGGATAGAATTCTTATTCAGACTGTTGACAGTTCACAGTATGAAGAGAAACGTCTCCACACCTTCAGGTAAATCTTCCTGGTTGTCATTTTCCTGCTATCCAGGAGCATCAAATTATGAAGGCCTGTTGGACTGGTCCCCGAGTCAGTAGATCTCAAAGTAGCGGGAGCTCCCTTGGTTCTTCCAGAGACACCTTCTTCAAGTCTTCTGAGCCAGCTCGGGGGTATCAGAATTACTGTTGCTGGTTCTGAGACGATTTTTCTTACTACCTGGGGAAGAAGCTGCAGTGGAGGGAAGGCGTAAGCTAGATCGAACTGCCAACTGTGTGCTGGAGTATCCACCCCCAGGGCCTCATCCCCTTGGTACAGGAAAAAATGCATTTTGCATTTCTTGCTAAGGCAAAAAGGTCTAGGCATGGAAGACCGCCACCTAATTAAGCTGAAGAGCTCTAAGCTGAGGGACCATTCTGAGGGGGGCAAAGGTGTCCTGCTCAAAGAGTCTGCCACCCTGCTCAAAGGCCCTTTTAGGTGAATAGCTGAAAGGGACTTGTTTGAATGCTGAAGTGGCGAGAG
The DNA here is from genome assembly GCA_027917425.1 of Gastrophryne carolinensis. Lineage (NCBI taxonomy): Eukaryota > Metazoa > Chordata > Amphibia > Anura > Microhylidae > Gastrophryne > Gastrophryne carolinensis. The sequence goes on from CM051238.1 coordinate 366,118,219, forward strand.
GATCGAGAGGGCCAAGTTTTGTAGACTTTCGGACCTTGTGCCAACCTGGTGGATTAAATATGCCACCGTTGTCACATTGTCTGATCTGGTCTGCCCATCTTTGTTGATAAACAGAGGTTTGAAATGTCTCAAGGCTTCCTGCACTGCCTGGAGTATCCTGAAATTTGATAAAGCATTCATCAACCCAGTCAACTAGTTCCCCTGAACAGCCTAGGTGGTCTCCCCAGCCCCACCCACTGATATCTGTTGAGATAAGGAAGAGCTTGGAAACAATCAGATCCTGTCAGCATCACAAGACCCCGGGATCCATGCACCACCATAAATTTATCTTCACACTTTCTGGAAGGGTACTGGTATTTTCTAGAGATTCTTGAGTGTGGTCCCAGGTCTGGAGAAAAAGTTTGCATCGACCTGGAATGGATTTGCACTCAGGGAACAGCTGGAATGGCAGATGTCATGATCCCAAGGATTCTCATAGTCCTTCTGAATGAAACCAGGTCTGCCAGAAGCAGATCACGTATCTCTAGACTTAGTTTGTTCTGTTTCTTTGGGGGTAACAGAATCTTCTGTTTGGTGCTGTCTAAAACGTAACCCAGAAAAAGGCATTTTCAGAAAGGTACTAGGTTGGATTTCGTTTGGTTCACGATCCAACCCAGAGTTTGCAGGAAAGGGTGTTTGAGAAAGATCCTGGAGAAGGCCTGACTACGTACTGCGTCGAAATCCCTCTTGACCTCTCACAGCACAGGGGTTCTGCCAGAACTTTTGTAAAAATCCTCGGGGCTGGAGACATCCTGAACTGGAGGGCTCTGTATTGCCAGTGCAGGACCTCTTCCTCGAAGATATTTGCAAACTTTAGGAATATGTGATGTTCCTTGGCAATGGGGATATGCAGATATGCATCCTGCAGGTCTATCGTGACCATCCAGAGGTTGCCAAGGAGGTAAATATCGAATACGAAACCTCTTGTACGGCAAAAAAAGGGTTTAACCATTTTAAATTGAAAATCACCCTGAGGGTTTTTGAACTAAAAATACTTGGGAAAAAAATCTCCATCCCTGCTCTACTACAGGAACCAATTCTATAACCCTCAAGAGTCAAGAGAAAGGTATCCGTAGGAAGTCTAGGCGATATGCTGACTGAATAAGCTGTAAAACAAATGAACTTTTGTGAAATCTCCTGCCACTGTACCAGAAGAGGGAGAGTCTGCCCCCCACAGGGATCTTGGCATCAGGGCCGAGGTTTGTCAGTCTGGGGTAGAAAGTTGATGATCAAGTTGGGTTTGCGCAACCCCTTGTACAGACCCCCAATGCTTACTGGTCTCTGGCTGCCTAACTGCTTTTGACTGCGAGGGAGCCCTCTGCTTCAAAGGGGCTTGTTTCTAAAGCGTTTAGGTCTGGAATGAAGATCTAGCGAGGGTGGCAACCAGCTCCAAACCAAACTTGAATTTATCCTCAAAAGGGATGCCACACAACTTAGCCCTAGGGCTAGAATCCCTTTTCTGGTCTTGAGCCAAATGGCTCTCCTAGCTCAATTGATCAGGGAAGCAGATTTGGCGTTAGCCCTTACTGCTTCTCTTTCAGGGTGTCATTTTTTAATTGTTAAACCGGACCTTCACCCTGATTTAATGAAAAGCCCAAACTCTTAAAAAACAATTCCTCAGCATCTAAAATTAATATATTTTACATGTTTAGTCACTAATTTATTATACTTTCCCCCACTGGGCTGCAACTCTGTTCGGGAATTTAGGATACGGGCGCCGCCATCTTGACTCAGAAGCATCACACTTACTGAGGAGAGGAGAGTGGGATAAGGTACAGGGGGGCGGGTTATAGCTGTGCTTTGCTCAGACAGAGCAGAGCTGGGGTCAGGGAAAGGTCAGCAGTCCCAGAATGCAGAGCAGCACAGTCACTTCCTGTTTGCAGGCACTTCCTGTTTGCAGGCTGCCTGCAAAAATGGCAGCTTCCATAAGCCGCCATCTTGGATGTTTAAAGGCTTATAAAATGCAGTAGATGCAGGTAGGATGATTTTTAATGTGAGCAATCTGTATGTACAGGGTGTGGGAAACATATAAGATAGACTCTTATTTAGAGTGAAGGTCCGCTTTAAGCCAGGCTTCTGAAGCAAGGGACAGTCTAACAGAAAAGGTGGTAGTATCCCAGGCCCTTTTCAAAATGGCAGCTGTACAGCAATCCATGGGATCCCATAGCGTGCCTGCGCCCTCAAAGCTCAAATCTAAAGACCTTGAAACCTGAGAGATTGCAGCGTCTAGGACATTTTGGCCAGACCTTCAATTCATCAAAGGGAAATTTCCTCTTGTGCGAACTAGGAAAAAAAAAAAAAAAACCCTGTGACCGTGACCTGTGATGCATTTTGGGATTGCCAGGTCAGTTTTTACATGTGATCCCAGGCCTTTCACACAGAGGGGATGCCCGAAGAATGAGGAAATCAGCTACCTGTTGTCTTTTAGACTCCATGCAGGCAGTTATTCCTCTTGAAAGTGATTGTCCAGGCATAACAAAACTAACTCTATATTTGCCCTTTGACTCCTGCAGGTGATCGCTCCTAATCTTGTGCTCAGACTTTCCTGATCTTCCCCTGCGCTACCTGGACCTGACTGGCAATCACAGCCTCCTCCATGATGATGGCTAAACCTCCCCTGCCATGAGGCATGGCAAGTGCTGGCACTCCCCCTACATTGCAGTGAATGGAAGGGGCATTCCAGTGTCAATGTGGCAGATGGTGAGGGATAAAGTCCACAGCTGTTGAGGAACAGGCTATGACTGCCAGGACCGGATTATCACTGTAGCGTTGCTAACGGCGGCTTTGCTGCTCTAAACTCTCAGTCCTGCCCTGTGGTGGCTTTGGCTGCAGGTTTGCAAAAACAAAAAAAGGTTTGGCCAGGCACGGGGGGCTGCCACCAATAGCTTCATTGCTGGCCCTGCGGCCTGTCAGACCAAAGATTGAAAAGCCTCCTGGACCAGACCATAACCCAAAAGTTGGTGGAGGCCCCCTCTGCAGGGCAAGTGATGGAGGCCCCGGGGCATGCACCCCTCATAATCCAGCCCTGATGACAGCCAATTGGGGTCAGGCGGCATGGGGCAGACAATCACGCAAGAATCAAAATGTCAGACTAGGACGAGGTACCGTATATATTTTGCCAGGCCAATCACTTTCATTCGACACAGAGACCTTTTTGACCTCTTTATTGAATTCTATTACATGGTAGAATATCTCAGGCAATACCACGTTGCACTCCTCTAGACCAGTATTTGGCTTTTCCTTTCGACTTTTTATTTAGTCTTGCAGTCTGTATATGTTTTAAGGTAACAGGCAGCATAGTACACCACATATGCAGTACGATAATACTCTGGAGCACAGTATAAACACAGCGTGCACCCCACACACAAAACTAACACAGCACAGTAATGCTGAAGGTCCATCCTGTCTATGAGGACACAACCCTGGGGCATCTAATAATGTGCTTGCAGCATCCGCTGCTTTCCCATCACCCACCCCCCATCCTCGGGGGAAGCTTTCATGTCACAGCACAGATGGCAACAGTCCGCTTCTGATTGGAAGGTGAAAGCATCAGCCTGATAGTAATAAGCCACCGTATAACAGCAACAGGTCTGTGCAGGACCAGAGAAATAATGCTTCATAACCCACAGCCCCAAGCAACCACCTCTCAATAGCAATCGCATAGAAACACACTGCACAGAGCACATTTATCAAGCCTGGAGGAGCCATCGCCAACAATCCAGAGAAAATGCCATCTTTACTAAAGAAGACCTCATGGGGAAAAAAAAAACTGATCCGGTTTTATAAAGTGCAACAGAAACTCTTTGTCCCCGTCATTGTTTGAAGACCTTCCATAGGCTCCTAACTAATACTATTGGCTGCTTTGTAGTCCTGCCCACTGGGGTAACTAAATGAGACTGGGCCCTGGGGCAGACATTAAAGGGGCACCACAACTCTTTCTTATCTGGATACAACTAAAGACTGAAACATTGAAGACAAAGGGAGCGTCTATTTTCTGTGCATGATACCATGTGATCACAAATCTGCCAAATAGTCGGAGGAGCCCCTCGTTTCGTTCCGTTCCCATGGGGCATCCCACTGTGTTAAAACCCTCACCTTTTCCCTCACCTCTTGCTGGAGCCAATGGTGCATGTGCGGGCTCTCGCCCAATGATAGCCATCTGCCATGACTATGTGATTAGGAAAAACCCAGCTCCCAGGCTGATCGAGTCACTCCCCCTGGGCATTCAAAAATGGGGTCCCCCCAGCTGTGTGAAACCCCCCAGGTTGCCCTGTTCACTCACCTTTGTTCCTGCTCCAACGGCACATGTGCGGGCCGCATCCTCACTATCCCTCCAGCAGGGCACGTGCCCACGAGAGCCATTTGTGAATGGCCGGCGCGGGCACACTACCTGTTAGAGGGAAGTGGGGGATGTGGCCGTCAGCACGCTCAGAGCCGCTGGGCTTTGTCACTGTCTTAAATGTCGCGACGTCAGCGGCAAAGCGAGCCGATTGGCCGAGCAGCCGCACATGAGCCGTAGGACCGGGAAGAGGTGAGTTTCTTTGGGCGATCTGGGGGGTTTCACACAGCGGGGCACCCCCATCAACCACAATAAAAGTATATATATAAAATTTATTGTGGAAGCAATAGCACATAATTAAGGCAAGGCATTAATATAAGAACACCAAAATTATCTCTCAGCTGGACCTCGGGTACCCAGCAGCATTGCCCGTGAGCCAGGGAGAGAACCCCCCAAAAACACTTATTGTGATAATTAGTTGTAGGCATGGCCTTGGACCCCTTAATTTGGAGCCAGTTTCAGAGAAGGAAGGTGTTACATTACAGGAACACCTTCACCCTCTCCCCCCTTTCCTACAATGAAAGCCGTTATGCCAAAGGACATACACATGGCAGCCCATGCATGCGCCCTTCAAGTGTGGGAAAAACTAGTGTTTACAAGTTTTACACAGCAGGGCATACCGATTCAGGAACCCCTAGAGTTACACCCCTGCTCCTTCCATAACTTGTTGTCACCAGCTTGAAGGTACACTTAGTGATCTGCTTCCAGGTGCAAAGAGACAGAAAGCATCAGAGCGGCTGAATGAATGGCACTGGATGGCACCTCATAATAATAACAACGCAGGCAATGCAGCTACAGAGAGGGATTAATACAGGTCTATGCCGGCAAAAAGCCAAGCATGTGATTAGAAAATGTAAAAGATGGTATTATGAATTTGGCAACAAAAATAGCACCCTCCTTGCAAGAGCCCTCAAACAGCAGCAGGCTCAAAATTACATATCCGAAATTATGGACGAATCCCAACTGAAACAGCACACTTCAGAGTCCATAGCGGGCACATTAAGGAATTATTACGCGGGACTCTATGGCCTACCCGGCGACACATCGGGGTTGATGCAGGTAGAGAGAATTAGGCAATACCTGGCGAGTTCTAATATGCCGAAGTCTCGGACGAGGCCGCAGCCCTAGTTGAAGCCCCAATTAACGTGGGGGAACTGGCAGAGGTAATTAAATTTACACCAGCGGGTAAGGCTCCGGGACCGGACGGTTTCACGACTTGGTACTACAAAACCTTCTGGGCTCTGTTGGGACCGCGACCGGTAAGGGCCTGGAACACAATACTAGATGAGGAAAACCCGGGAGCATTCTCAAGTAGGGAATTTTTCTGCTATAGGGACCACCTACTTAACCAGCCCACCTAAAATGTTTTCTCTAGGGTATTGAGGAAACGTTGGTTAAAAAAGCTTTTTCACGCCAAACTGAGTAGTTTTGACTTTAGTGGTGGGCCTAACTCAAAAAGTCTGGCTCTATCCCCTCCTGCACGCAGAGGGGGTGAACCAGATTAAATTGCAAAAAGGAATTAGAAGCCCATATCACTGTTATACATAAGTCGGGGAAAGACCCGTTATCCTGTAAAAGTTATAGACCCATCTCTCTGCTTAACGCAGACATGAAACTATATGCCAAAGTTTTAGCTAATAGGTTGTCACCACTAGTCCCTCATCTTGTGCACCTATACCAGACTGGGTTTGTACTACACAGAGAGGCCAGGGACAACGTCATCCGTGCCATTAACGTCATTCATACAGCCAAAACCTCTGGGACCCCTCTGCTGCTTCTCTCTCTACCGATGCCGAAAAGGCATTCGATAGGGTAAGCTGGCCATTCCTAAAAGAGTCGCTTCGGTACATCGGATTGGGTAATAATATGAGATTGCTCATAGAGGCCTTGTACACCACCCCTTCGGCGAGGGTGAGGATCAACGGACACCTCTCAGACCCGGTGTGGATCAGAAACGGAACTCGCCAGGGTTGCCCCCTCTCGCCCCTCCTCTTTGCCCTATCGCTGGAGCCCTTCCTGTGTAGAATCAGAGATAACAATGACATCCAGGGACTGGCCTCCCGCAAGAGCACCCACAAGGTCGCTGCTTACGCGGATGATCTACTTTTTTTTATTACTAATCCCTCCGTGACTATTCCGGTCCTGATGAAGGAATTTGAGACATATGGGAGGCTCTCATACCTAAAAATCAACTTTGATAAGTTTGAAGCCATGAATGTTTCCCTCCGGGGAGACCTAGTCAGGGCCATACGGCAGTCCTTCCCCTTCAAGTGGGCCAAGGCCTCTTTAACATATCTAGGAACCCAGTTACCATGCTCCTTGTACAACATAGTGACGCTGAACTTCCTCCCACTGGCTAGGAGAATTAGAGCTGACTTGGAAAGGTGGGACCTCCCCACCTTCTCCTGGATGGGGAGGGTAAACATAAAGAGGACGATCAAGCCCAGATTGTTGTACCTGTTTCAGGCCCCTGCCGGTCCGGATCCCTGCGAGATTCTTTACTGACCTTAGCAGGTCCCTTCTGAGTTTCGTCTGGAATAAAAAGCGGCTGAGGATTGGGAGACGCACACTCTATAGGCCCAAGAATCAGGGAGGCATGTCTTTGCCGGACGTTAGGCTCTACTGGGCGGCCTCTCACCTGCAGAGAATGTGCGAATGGGCAACATGCCAGGACACAAAAAGATGGGTTCAGCTGGAGCGCACCATGGCCCCCACCCCACCGGACATCTTGATGTGGGGCAGGGGGGACTTACCCCTAGACCTGAGGAGGCATCCGACTATTGCAGCTTCACTGAGGGTCTTTGGGATGTACAGATCCTACTCTGAGATCTCCCCACGGCCCTCCCCCATGGTACCCATAATAACTAACCCACTGCTGGCCCCTGGGTCATCCAGAGCAGATCTCAGGGAATGGAGTGAGCTGCGTCAGCCGAGAGCTGGGGACTTGATTTCGGAGAAAGGGTGGACATCACTGTCAGATTTGAGATCCAGATGGGGAAACGCAGACCTTGACCCATGGACCCTAATTCGATGCAGTCCTTTGTGTCTGGGCAGGGGTTGAGGAGAGATGGGTGCAGGACTCATACCGAGTTGGAGAGGATTTGCCTGGGTGAAGCACCAAACGACCACCTGACCTCCAGATTATACTCGCTGTTGGTGTCAGCCCCCCGACGTTCTGGAGGGAATGGGAGGTCGACTTAGGGATGGAGTTTGATGAGGACCAGAGAGAGAAGATTGCCTCTCTTGCTCACAGATCCTCGATTGCCACCAGAGTGCAGGAATCTAACTATAAGGTTCTGACCCGATGGTACTATACGCCTGACAGGCTCAATAGAATGTCCACCTCGCTGGACCCACATTGTTGGAGGTGCGGGACCGAGCGGGGCACTCTAATTCACGTTCTCTGGTCCTGCTCCAAGATCCGGGCATACTGGGAAGGAGTGCTGGCCATTATCTCCCAACTCACAGGGGGTCAGACCCTCACAGACCCCGCTCAGATCCTGCTGCATTCAACGAATCGCCCTGTAAACAAATATAAGAAATCTCTGCAGGTTCATCTGTTGAATGCAGCTAAGTTAGCGATTCCAAGATTTTGGAAACAAAAAAGACCCCCCCACTGTGAAGGATTGGGTCGAGGAGGTGTTAAGCATCTCGGAGATGGAGCATCTCACACTTGCGATCCACGACAGAGACGAGCAGTACAGGCGCACGTGGATGCCCTGGTTAATTTACCAGGAGTCTGAATAATTTAAACAGTTGTTTGCAGAACCAGCTAGTTGACGATTATGACCTGTACCACTGTACCACTATGCTGCTGTAGAGGTCTGCCCACGCCCCCCCTTGGGCCCCCTTCGTGGCGGGTTTAAACTTAACCCCAAATAGCCCCTGGGGTGCCTTGCAGGGAGAGGCATCAGTAAATCATGGGCTGGAGGGGGCTGCCCGTGACCACGGTCGAGGGCCCCACCCGAAAGCCTCAATATACCGTCATGTCAGTTGTGTGTAGCTTTGTGTGCCATGTAGATCACCATCAAGCTGCTCCTTCGCCCTTCCCCAAACCCCAACCCCTGTCCTTATACCCTCGGTTCCCCTTCTCTAATGTGTATTGTAATGTATTGTAATCTGTATTCTTTTTTTCTTGTATGTTTATATGCAAAAACCTTTAAATAAAGAATTAAAAAAAAAAACCTAAGTTAGTTACCTGGTAACTTTTTTTCTAAACATCCGTAAGGGCAGCATACGCCTGAGACCTCCGGGCTCCTCCCACCGAGTGGAACACGTGACCACCAGCAGATAAAATCTTGACTCCTCCCTCTCTTCCCCAGTTGTTGTAGAGATCTGAAGGAGAGAAGAAGAAACTAAGAACACCACTCCCACCGTGCAAATACTGTAGGACAATAAAATAACCCTCCAGACTTAACATAAGGGGGGGAAGTAGGCGTATGCTGCCCTTACGGATGTTTAGAAAAAAAAGTTACCAGGTAACTAACTTAGGTTTTCTCAAAACATCCTTCGGGCAGCATACGCCTGAGAGATAGGCGAGGACTACCTCATAGGGTGGGAAGAATTGCTCGAAGAACACTCCTTCCAAAGGACTGGTTCCTCTGAGACAAGACATCCAAACGGTAATGCTTAGCGAAGGTCTTAGCTGAAGCCCATGTTGCTGCTTTGCAAATCTGTTCAATGGAGACCCCAGCTTGCTCTGCCCAAGATGTGGAAACACTCCGTGTTGAGTGGGCTGTCACTCCATTTGGTATGTTGGAATCCCCATAAGCCATTTTAATGGTATTCTTCATCCATCGTGCCAATGTCGTTTTTGAAATACTCAATCCCTTTCTCGGTCCCGAGAAAGCTACAAATAGACTGTCCGACTTCCTGAAATTGCTGGTTTGATTTAAATAGAACAATAGTAACGATTTGACATCCAAGGCCGCCAATTCTGGATTCTGCTCCGTGATGGAAGGAATTACAATCTCCTGAGATCGGTGGAAGTCCGATACTACTTTAGGAAGGTAACAGGGATCCACCTTCAATAGAACGTGGTCTGGAAACACTTGAAGGAACGGATGACGACAAGATAATGCTTGAATGTCGCTAACTCTTCGTGCTGATGTAATGGCAACAAGAAATAAAACCTTCCACGTAAGCAACTTAATATCCAGATGTTTATTCGGATAGAAAGGTGGAGAACTCAACATAGTTAACACCTTTGCTAGATCCCATTGAGGAATCACCTTTACTGGAATTGGTTTGGCGCGCTTGACAGCCAGCAAGAATCTCTTGATGATAGAAATAGAAGAGAGCTTCTTGTCCAAGAAGACTGAAAGGGCCGCAAGTTGGACCTTCAAAGTACTAAGGCTTAGTCCCTTGTCAACTCCCTGTTGCAGGAAATCCAAAATGACCGGAACTTTAAATGAAGTCTTCCTATTTTCTTTCTTCCAGGAGATAAAAGTCTTCCAAACCTTAAGGTAAATTTTTCTCGTCACTAGCTTCCTGCTTGATAGAAGAGTATTAATCACTGGCCCTGAGAACCCTCTCTTTCGTAGTAAGGAGACTTCAGGGTCCACAGTGTCAACCTCCACCAATGAGGATTCTGGCAAACTATAGGGCCCTGTGTCAACAGACGAGGGATCACCGGAATTTCCCAAGGGTCTCGCACTGATAGTTCCACCAGTGTTGAAAACCAGGATCTCTTCGGCCACCATGGTGCTAATAGGAGAACTGTAACTGGTTCCCGGAACAGCTTCTTCAGAAATAATGGAATCAGGCGTACTGGTGGAAAAGCGTAGGCCAGATGGAAATGCCAATGATGGGCTAATGCGTCCACCCCTAGAGACTGATCTCTCGGATTCAGAGAAAAGTAACTCCTCACTTTGTGATTTTTTGCAGAAGCAAATAGATCCACCTCCGGAAAACCGTTTCGACTGCAAATCATCCGGAAGACCTCTGGATTCAGGGACCATTCCGACTCTTTTATTTGTGACCGGCTCAAGAAATCTGCCATCTGATTTAGGGTCCCCTTCAAGTGTATTGCTGTTAGGGACGAAAGATGGACCTCTGCCCACATTAAAATCTCTGAGGCCACCATCATCAACTTTGAGGATCTTGTCCCTCCTTGGTGATTGATGTAGGCCACTGTCGTAGCATTGTCTGTTCTTATTTGAACATGTCTTCCCCGCAAATGTAACCGTAGGGCCCATAATGCGTTCTTTACTGCCACCAATTCTCTGAGGTTGGATGAGGAAACACTCATGACCGGTGACCATTTCCCTTGAGCTGTCCATGTCTTGCAATGCGCCCCCCAGCCCCAGGCTGAGGCGTCTGTAGTTACAATTATCTCCCTGGGATCTACCCATGGTAATCCCCTTGAAAAACGGTTTTCTTCCAACCACCAAATCAGGGATTCTTTGACTTTCTGTGGGATCGGAAAATGTTGATCTAGTCCGATCTGAGTTCCATCCCAATTCTCCAAAATATGGGCTTGAAGACATCTGGAATGAAGTTGACCCCATCTTACTGCCGGAAAGGATGAAGTTAACAGGCCGAGGACTCTCATAGCTTGCCTTATGGAGGGAATCGGACCTGAGCAGATATTTCGAACTGCTTCCTGCAGGATAGCAATCTTTTGACGAGGAAGAATCAGGACTTGAAGGACTGTATTGATCTCGAATCCCAAATAGGTCATGATTTGCGAAGGCACCAGGGATGATTTGTTGAAATTCACAATCCAACCCAAACGGCCTAAAAGATTCATGGTGAAAAAAAGATTCTCCTCCAATTTGTCTCCTGACTGAGCAAAGAGAAGGAGATCGTCCAAATAAGCGACTATTCCTATCCCCCTGCGTCTCAAAAATGCCAGAGGTTCTGCTAATACCTTCGTAAAGATCCTTGGAGCGGAGGCAAGGCCGAAGGGAAGACAAACAAACTGGAAATGTAGGATTCGGTCTCCATCCTTTATTGCAAACCTCATAAAGGACTGAGCCAGGGGGCTCATTGGTACTTGCCAATAGGCATCCTTCAAATCTATTGAAGCCAAAAAAGCCCCCCTGTGAAGCATACTTTTTACGGAAAAAATAGTTTCCATTCTGAAATGCTTGTATTGGACAAAATGGTTGAGATACTTTAGGTTCAAAATGAACCTGAATCCTCCCGTACTTTTCCTTACTAGGAAAACGCTGGAGTAAAACCCTGTTCCCTGCAAGGGCAATGGCACTGGAACAATTACTCCCCTTGACTTCATGTCCAATATAATTGAAAAAATTGCTTCTCTTTCTTCCCTGCCTCCGGGAAGAGAAGAAATCAAAAATTTTGAAGGAGGGGTTTGAGAAAAATCTAGATGGAAGCCCTCCGTAATACCTCTTACTATGAAAGGACAATCCAACAGGCCTTGCCAGGCTGTGCAAAATCCCTTTAGCCTGGCGCCAATAATGATATTGGCGTCATTGCTTCTTGGATCTAGCCTGATAGGTTCCAAACAGGGTGGAACCTTTAAAATTGCCCTTCCGAGCGGTACTGGCGGAAGCGGAGGCTCCTCTGGCCCTCTTTGGAGCACCCTTGTTAAGAAAGGGACGTCTAAACGAACTCCTAGGAAAATAAATTCTACTAGTAGAAGGCTTAGGACGGGGCGGAAAACATTTATTTCTATCCGCCGTCATATCTAAGACTTTACCCAAATCAGATCCAAACAAACATTCACCTCTAAATGGCATTGCACAGAGTCTCATCTTGGATCCAATATCGCCCGGCCAGGTCTTAACCCAAAGAGACCTGCGAACAGAATTGGTGATAGCTAAGTTCTGCGCTGAGAATCTGATAGATTCAGCCATAGCGTCTGTAATAAATGCTGTGGCCGAAAACAGAATGGGTAAGGCTTTAAGGATTTTCTCTATGCTTGTTCCTTCCAAGAGACAATCCTTAAGCTGTTGTAACCAAAATCCCAGATTTCTGATTACACAATTGGAAGCCAAATTAGTTCTAAGTATGTTGGATTCCACTTGCCAAGCTTTCTTAAGGAGAGAATCCATCTTCCTATCCAAAGGATCATTAAGAACCCCAAAATCCTCAAACGCTAAACCAGCCCCCTTAGATACTTTAGCAAAGGGGGCATCCAACTTGGGGCATTTTTCCCAAAAGAGGGAATCTTCTTCAGCAAAGGGATACCTACGCTTAAGACCCCGAGTAATGTAAACCTTCCTCGATGGATCCTTCCACTGCTCCAAAATCATGTCCTTTAGGTAGTCATGAAAGGGAAAAACATAGGAAGAATCCGGGGCCAAATCTGGATAAAATTTGTCCTGTTTAGATAATGGACCTGTTACCTTTTCCTCTATGCCCATCGATAAATATATCATGTGCAATAGGTAAGGTAAGTCTCCCGGGGGAAACAAACACCTGGCCTTGGATGAGGAAGATCCCAATGAAGGATCCTCATCCGCAGAGGAAACTTCCCCCTCTTCAGAATCCTCCTCAGGAGTAAAGGATTCCTGGCAAGCAAAGAAGGATGGTTTTCCTAACTGACCTGAAAACAGGGAAGTATCAAATGGACCCGAAGAAGGCTGGGAAAACACCTGGTTGCCCGCACAATCAGGGACTCTATGTGACATGGGAGAAGAAGAGATCTGATCCTTAAGCTCCTTCATCATCCTCATCAAATCCTCATTTTGCTCCTTATTAACAATTTTACTTGTACAAACTTGGCAAAGAGGCTTAATGTAAGAATCCAGAAGCTTCACATCACAAAGGGGACATCTTCTACTCTTTTTACTGGACTTTGACCCAGAAGAAGAGGACTTGGAAATATTTTTTGAGGCTTTGTCCGGAGTTTTAGACTATAAGACATAAGCAACAAAAAAATTGGGATCAGTAAGGAGCAAAAAAAAATACATTAGTTTCCCCCCAAAAAAATTAAGGACTTACCAGGGCAGAGCTGGGCCTCCTCATCCCAGAATCAGCAGCAGACGGGATGATGGAAGGATCCTGTTCCACATAGATGAAATCTGTGGAAGAATCTCCCATAAGATTGAACAATCCGTCCTGTGGCTGTTCCGCCATGCTTCTGGATAAGAGGCAACAAGAAACTAAGTCTCTGAACCCATTAAATAGGGCAGGTGCAAGTTTCTCAATTTAATGACATTAACCCCTTGTAGTAAATAGAAGGGGAGGCCAGACCGTTAGACTGCCCTAAACACCGTGATATCACTTTAAGAACACGTGTTCTAGGGAAGCAGGATTTTTACCCCGGCGCAGGAATGTGACCTCAGACCGGGAGGAAGCAGCCTGGGACCTTATTTCCGGCATGGTCTATATAACCAAATGCTGGCAGCGCGCGCGCGTGTACCTGGGCCCGTTGCCGCTGGAATCTGCCCCGCTGGAGCCTCGCTGCACCACCGCTGAGGCATCGCCGCTGCACCGCCGCCGTTATGTGTGGTGCCCGCCCGAGGAGTACTGCAGCCACTGCCGGTGACCCCCGGAGAAGATATGCCCAGGCGGGGTGCCGACTCGGCCGCCGGTCATGCCGGCAAAGAAATGCGGAAGTCAGCCGGGGAGACAGAGGACGCGTCATCGCCTCTGCTCCCCGCCTCTTAAAGGTACCGCACAAAAATATCTTTTTTTTTTTTTTTTTTTTTAAATTCCAGCCTAAATAAGGTCCCAATCCTAAGGAGTCCGGTAACTCCGACTCTTCCCATCATCCTCAGTAAGAGGGCATAACTTACTTACCCCCCTTTGAATATAAATTCAAAGAATGGGATCTGGCCATATCCCATAGGGTATCCCGAACCCCAGACTCTGAGAAGGTCTTCGGGAACAGGAAATGGACCACCTGCTTTTTCAAAAATAGGTCCATAGTAACCGGAAATACATACCTGAACCAACGGTCCAGGAGCCAGTGGTCAAGGCTCCTTCCTCGTGGAGGAACACGAAAACAACTGGGGAAGAGAGGGAGGAGTCAAGATTTTATCTGCTGGTGGTCACGTGTTCCACTTGGTGGGGGGAGCCCGGAGGTCTCAGGCGTATGCTGCCCGAAGGATGTTTTGAGAAATACAGGTCTATTCCCCAACGTGTAATAATGAAACAGGTAACTATGTGGCTACAGGAACTATGATCAGCACAAAGCAGCGCTATTGGGGAAAAGGAGCAATAATAAATATGAATGAATATATGGTAAATAGCAAGAGGGGTAACTTTACACTGGGCATAAATTAAATTCCAGGCGATCTTGTGCCTTTCTTTTTCTAGGGGAAAGAAGAATCCGGAGTGACAGGTTTAGAATGTACCATTCTGCTTTTTCAGGGGAGATCTTATGCTGTAATAACAGTGTATTGCTATAGCCAGGTGGTATATGGCGTTTTGTACACTAGTTATTAACAGTCTCCTGTAATGTGGGTAATGGCTCTTATATACTATATACCTGGAAAGTGTGACCAGCATCAGCACCAATTCAGGACAGGTCAGGGGGGGCAGGTTTAGGCATGCTGCACCATCATTTATTTACAGGACAATAGCGGCGGTCTTACCCTCCTCAGCCACTGACAGAAACCCCCTTACTCTGCTCAGCCACTGACAGATACACCCCTTACTCTGCTCAGCCACTGACAGGTACCCCCCCTACTCTGCTCAGCCACTGACAGGTACCCCCCCCCCCTACTCTGCTCGGCCACTGACAGATACACCCCTTACTCTGCTAAGCAACTGACAGATACCCCCCTTACTCAGCTCAGCAACTGACAGATACCCCCCTTACTCTGCTCAGCCACTGACAGATACACCCCTTACTCAGCTCAGCAACTGACAGATACCCCCCTTACTCAGCTCAGCAACTGACAGATACCCCCCTTACTCTGCTCAGCCACTGACAGATACACCCCTTACTCAGCTCAGCAACTGACAGGTACCCCCCCCCTTACTCTGCTAAGCAACTGACAGGTACCCCCCCCCCCACTCTGCTCAGCCACTGACAGGTACCCCCCCCCCCTACTCTGCTCGGCCACTGACAGATACCCCCCCTACTCTGCTCAGCCACTGACAGATACCCCCCTTACTCTGCTCAGACACTGACAGATACCCCCCTACTCTGCTCAGAAACTGACAGATACCCCCCCCCTACTCTGCTCAGACGATGACAGATATCTCCCTACTCTGCTCAGCCACTGACAGATACCTCCCTACTCTGCTCAGACACTGACAGATACCTCCCTACTCTGCTCAGACACTGACAGATACCACCCTACTCTGCTCAGACACTGACAGGTACCCCCCCTAGATACCCCCCTTACTCTGCTGACACTGACAGATACCCCCCCTACTCTGATCAGACACTGACAGATACCCCCCTACTGTGCTCAGCCACTGACAGATACACCCCTACTGTGCTCAGCCACTGACAGATACACCCCTACTGTGCTCAGCCACTGACAGATACACCCCTACTGTGCTCAGCCACTGACAGATACCCCCTTACTCTGCTCAGCCACTGACAGATACCCCCCTACTCTGCTCAGCCACTGACAGATACCCCCTTACTCTGCTCAGCCACTGACAGATACCCCCTTACTCTGCTCAGCCACTGACAGATACCCCCCCATACTCTGCTCAGCCAATGACAGATACCCCCCCCCATACTCTGCTCAGCCAATGACAGATACCCCCCTACCCTGCGCAGCCAATGACAGATACCCCCCATACTCTGCTCAGCCAATGACAGATACCCCCCTACCCTGCGCAGCCAATGACAGATACCCCCCTACCCTGCGCAGCCAGTGTGTATATGTCAGTAGCCAGGCGCTGCTATCCCCCTCATTCATAGCTGTTAGTGAGTCAGCGGTCAGGCCCATCACAGTGATGCTTGGCGATCCCCCAGCTTTCCTTGGAGGGTGTCCCTGCCCTGGCCAGCTCTTACCTTCTCCTCAGGCTCCGGTTCCCGGGGCAGCCTCTGTCTGAGCTCCGTCATGCTGTCAGGATAACGCAGCTCCGGGATGGATCCTGATTCCTCTGTCACGCGCAGCTTCTTCTCCTGCTCGGCCTCGGGAGCGCGCCCGGCATCCCCCCTCACCGCCTTCCTCGCGCCCATTGGAAGAAGCTACGACCCAGCAGCGCCCCCATCGGCCGGCTCACTGAACTGTATATGCTGACCTTCCCGGGTGCGCGTTCATAATTTTAACCACGCCCCTTAACGGTACAGGCCACGCCTCATGGGCGCGATTACGTCATTGTTTCCATCGTAGCCACTGGAAGGTAGAGTTGCTATATTGGCGGCCTTCCAGGAGAATCGGGCTCCATGGCGAAGCTTCGTCCCAAGCTGCGGTTACTGGAGCTGCTGACCTGTCCTCACCCACATTGCTGCAGGCTTTGTGGAGTGTAAGCTCCTTTGGTGCAGAGTCTGGTATAAATGGCTTCATTATCAGAGCTGGAGGGCGCCTTAATGTGGACCCAAACCCACCGCGATCGGCCTGGGGATGATCGATTCCATCCCCCCCGAGGCATCAAAAATCAGGATGCCCCTCAGTGAGAACCCTCCAGGTTGCCCCATGCACTTAGCTTGTCTCCCGGTCCCGCTATCCCTCTAGCTGGGTGCGTGTCCACGCCTGGCATTTGTGAATGGTCGGCCTGTGCACGCTCCCTGTTAGAAGGTAGCGGGGATGCGGCCGCCAGCGTGCTTGAAGCCGCTGCCCTTAGACGCCATGACAGCGGCTCAGAGCGCGCTGATTGGACGAGCGGCCACGCGTGTGCCGTAGGACCGGGAATGGGTGAGTTGTGCTTGGCGATCTGGAGGGTTTCATTTGATGGGGCACAGCCGAACGGAGTCCCCCGGGGGACAGGACCCAAACCCAGGATAGTCAAAATCCTGGGTTTTGGTCCACTTTAAACTGGACCTTCACTCTAAATAAGAGTCTATCTTATATGTTTCCCACACCCTGTACATACAGATTGCTCACATTAAAAATCATCCTACCTGCATCTACTGCATGTTATGAGCCTTTAAACATCCAAGATGGTGGCCCAAGTGTCTTCTATGTCGGTCTGCATTCTGGGATTGCTGAACTTTTCCTGACCCCAGTTTTGCTCTCTCTCTCTAAGCAATGCACAGCTATAACCTGCCCCCCTGCACTTTATCCCAGCTCTCCTCTCCTCAGTATGTGATGCTTCTGAGGTAGGATCCTAGAGTCCTGCAGGCCAGTGGGGGAAAGAATAAAGTGACTTAAATCGTAAAATATAGTCATTTTAGATGCTGGGGAATAGTTTTTAAGGGTTTGGCCTTTTCATGAAATTATGCTGAAGGTCCAGTTTAATATGGTGCAGACATTGTGCATTAGAGTGTGAGCTTGGAGCTCCTTTGCTGCAGAGACTGATGGGAATGGCGCAGCGTTCTCTTGGGACAACTATTTAGGTCTGCTTGAAGGGTTAGCCTAAGCAGTTAAAAAACAAAAGGCACTCGGTTGCTGGGTTGATCCCAAGACGTCCTGCGGGCTGCTTCCTGCGCCAAACGCACGCTTCTCTGCCGGCTCACTTAGTCCCATGCTGAATTTAAAGAGGAACAATGACTTGGATTTTCACCCTTCTGGGTCTTGTTTGGCTTCAGTTGGGCATCCCAATTTGGATGTGTGGGAAAGCCCCGGGATCGCCTGTAAACGCATCATTCCACAGCACAGAACTCTAGCCAATCAGCAGCTTGCACTTGACATCCGTCCTTATTTGTTCTGACATCAAATCTGCGTAGTAAAGATAAATGAAGCACGTGGCTGGACAGAAATGCCTGCTGTGGGTACACACCTCAGCTAAAGGATAGCAGGGTTGGTTGTGGGTACACACCTCAGCTAAAGGATAGCAGGGTTGGCTGTGGTTACACACCTCAGCTAAAGGATAGCGGGGTTGGCTGTGGGTAAACACCTCAGCTAAAGGATAGCAGGTTTGGCTGTGGGTACACACCTCAGCTAAAGGATGACGGGGTTGGTTGTGGGTACACACCTCAGCTAAAGGATAGCAGGGTTGGTTGTGGGTACACACCTCAGCTAAAGGATAGCAGGTTTGGCTGTGGGTACACACCTCAGCTAAAGGATAGCAGGGTTGGCTGTGGGTACACACCTCAGCTAAAGGATAGCAGGGTTGGCTGTGGTTACACACCTCAGCTAAAGGATAGCGGGGTTGGCTGTGGGTACACACCTCAGCTAAAGGATAGCGGGGTTGGCTGTGGGTACACACCTCAGCTAAAGGATAGCGGGGTTGGCTGTGGGTACACACCTCAGCTAAAGGATAGCGGGGTTGGCTGTGGGTACACACCTCAGCTAAGGGATAGCAGGGTTGGCTGTGGGTACACACCTCAGCTAAAGGATAGCAGGTTTGGCTGTGGGTACACACCTCAGCTAAGGGATAGCAGGGTTGGCTGTGGGTACACGCCTCGGCTAAAGGATAGCAGGGTTGGCTGTGGGTACACACCTCGGCTAAAAGATAGCAGGGTTGGCTGTGGGTACACACCTCGGCTAAAGGATAGCGGGGTTGGCTGTGGTTACACACCTCGGCTAAAGGATAGCAGGTTTGGCTGTGGGTACACACCTCAGCTAAGGGATAGCAGGGTTGGCTGTGGGTACACGCCTCGGCTAAAGGATAGCAGGGTTGGCTGTGGGTACACACCTCGGCTAAAGGATAGCGGGGTTGGCTGTGGGTACACACCTCGGCTAAAGGATAGCGGGGTTGGCTGTGGGTACACACCTCGGCTAAAGGATAGCGGGGTTGGCTGTGGGTACACACCTCAGCTAAAGGATAGCAGGTTTGGCTGTGGGTACACACCTCAGCTAAAGGATAGCAGGGTTGGCTGTGGGTACACACCTCAGCTAAAGGATAGCAGGGTTGGCTGTGGTTACACACCTCAGCTAAAGGATAGCGGGGTTGGCTGTGGTTACACACCTCAGCTAAAGGATAGCGGGGTTGGCTGTGGGTACACACCTCAGCTAAGGGATAGCAGGGTTGGCTGTGGGTACACACCTCAGCTAAGGAATAGCAAGGTTGGCGGTGGGTACATACCTCGGATAAAGGATAGCGGGGTTCGCTGTGGGTACACACCTCAGCTAAGGGATAGCGGGGTTGGCTGTGGGTACACACCTCAGCTAAAGGATAGCGGGGTTAGGTGTGGGATCGCCAGCAGGTGAGTGCTTATGGGCGATCCATGTGCTTTCACGCAGCAGGGCATCCCTTATTGGGATTCCCCAGGTATGAGGAAATCTTTCTCCTTGGAGTCTTTTAGGCTCTATCAGGGGGTGGGGTCTCCCCCTGTATGGGGCATACCTATTTGGGGACCCGCACCATGTCTTGGCCACTTTCCGACCATACCTCTTTCTGGGGGGGTGTACCCGTGCCAGGCCTTTACTTCATGCGACATGCCCACAGGTAGAGGACTCGTTCTCTGCAGATTCCCTTCCCGCTCAGAGCTGAAGAGGAAATCTAAATCAAATGAGAACCACTAAACCACAAGGGAACCAGGAAGAGGTGAGTTTTTCGGCAAACACGGGGGATACACACAGCGGGGCCTCTCAAATTTGCATGATCCACCAGGAAGTAACTAAACCCAAGAAAGCTAAACTGGGTTTTGCTCCTCTTTAAAGCAGAACAAAAATACAATTCTGTGAAATACTCACCTGTAGAATTGGTATTATACGTATACAGTACGTCCTGCTCCAGATATAATACTTACACTTGGGTATTCTCCGCCAGAGGGCGCTGTGCACTGCAGACATGCAAAAACAGGCTCCTCCCAGCACTTCAAATACCCAGGGACCTCCCACAAATCCCCAGCATTGAAAAGCAGTGAAAAAGAAGCCGGGAGAAACTAACCACCAAAAACTGGTAATAACAACGATAGCAATCACCATACAGGGGATCCAGAATAATGCAAAAACCAGGGTGGGGTGGAGCAGGACGTACTGTATACGTATAATACCAATTCTACAGGTGAGTATTTCACAGAATTGTATTATTCTAAGTATACAGTACGTCCTGCTCCAGATATAATACTTACACTTGGGACATCCAATAGCAGTGTCCATAAAGTAGGGTGGGATCCCCAACAAAAAGGCACAGCAGACAGATAAAAGTACTGTCACCTGCAAACCTTGCTACCAAGAGTGACATGAGCAAGGCTCTAACGTCAACCTCATAAAAACCTTTGAAAAGGTATGAACAGAGAACAAGTAGCGGTCTAGCAGACTTGTTCCACAGAAACCTGGTGCCGAAAGGCCCAAAGATACCGAAGCACAAGTAGAATCAGAAATAAGGCGAGAAGAAGATTCTTCCCCTTAAAAGAACAGGCCTGAGTAACAGCCTGACAAGTCCAAAAGCTAACAGCAGCCTTGGCAGAAGCCGAAACCTTTTTCTAGGACCAGAAGGGACAACCCATCCAAGTAAAGACCAGGCCAAAGGCTGCATAATCCCTGGAATCAGACGAAATCAGGCACATACAGGATGGAGACGCCCGCAAACCCCAAGGGGCAACAGTCCCCCTAAGGGACGAGAGACAATCCAGGAAAACACTTCCAACACCTGTAGAGGGAATGTAGACCCCCTTTTCTCAGCGATACTAGGAATAAGGCCCAGAAGAAAGACAAAGTCTTGAATACATGAGCATAAGACACCATCTTAGGCAGAAGGTCCGGCGTAAAGCGGAACACCACCTCATATCTATAGTATATATCTATGAACGAGGGCTAGCTAAACAGAGCCGCCCACTCAGGCACACGGCTGACTGAAGTAACAGTCCCTAGAAGGACAACTTGAGGGTAAGAACAGTCAGACAGCATCCGGAATAGGTCCAAAGGGAACACCCCGCAAGGCAAGCAGAATAAATTCGAATCCCAAGAGGGAACATAGAATTACGTGGGGGACGCACATGAGTAACCCCCTGAAAGAAGCCTTAACCAAGGAAACTTGAGCAAAAGACTCCTACAGGAAGTCGGACAGGGCAGAACCTGACCTTTCCGAGTACTGAGTTGGAGAATTCCAACTCCAACCCATGCTTTAATAACTCTAGAACCCTGGGAACAGAGAACGCCCGACAGGGAAGAGACCTAGACTCACACCAATCAATATGGGTACGCATACCCTATAATAGATGGAAGAAGAAGCAGCTTGCTCCTAGTCTTCCCATAGTCTCAATCACCAAGACAGATAAGCCTGTCTCCATCAAGATGGATGTTTCAGCAGTCAGGCCGTCTAGGCCAGAGTCTGTAGATCGGGATGACGTAAAGGGGCCCTGAGTGAGCAGAGCTGGCACTCCTGGCAGAACGCACAGATCTACTGTCCTCAGTACCACGTCTGCGAACCACACTCCACTAGGCCACCCGGGGGCCACCAGAACCACTGGTCCCCCCTTCCAGAGTAATTTTGCGCAGAACCCTGCCTAGCAGGAGGCATGGAGAAAGACATACAGAACAGAATGTCCCGCTATAACATTACTAAATCATCATGATCACGGCCAGAGAATCCTTGGACAGGGAAACAAGGGCCGAGAGCTTGTGATAGTGACGGGGCACACACAGATCCACACTGGTTGGACCTCATAGTGATACAAGGATTAGCACATCTTGTCGCAGAGGGACTTCCACCGGAGCGAATACCACTGATATGCAGGGAACATTGTCCACCACCCAGATCCGGATCGGAGACACTTCCCGGAGGACCCTCCTGCACCGGGTCCCTCCCTGAATATTCAATGTAGGCCAAGGCCGTCAGCTAGGCCTAGCTCCCCCGAACAGGCAGGCCCTGAAGAGGAGTAGGCAAGCGAGTTAGAACTAACTTGAACGCTCAGAGATTCAAACATTGATAGGTGTATAGGCCTTCTAAGCGCCCTACCTCCCCTGGAACCGTAGGGACTTCCAGAAGAAGACCCCCCTCAACCTGATAGATTGGCATCCTGTCTACCCAGGAAAGGGCAAGAAGGGACTGCCCTCAGGCAGGTTCCTTGAGTTCATCCACTACAAGAGGGACCTCCTCACCAGGGAGGAAGGCACACACACCCTGCTCCAGGGATGCCGGGTCCTTGTCCCGTAGGACAAATAGGAGAAGTTGCAGAAGGCCCCGGGGGGACTGAGCATAAGGGGCCTCTTCGGAGTACGCCACCAGCGGGCCCACCAGCTGCATCCCCTGCCTGGTGGAGGGACGGGGACAGCTAAGAGGGACTGAGCCCATACAACCAGATTGTCCACTTTATTGCTGAGGAAGGAAGATCCTTGCTTGAACTGTATAAAAATCATTCATAGGAATGGAGTTACCAATGAAGGGGACAATAAGGACTTGGGGTGTTTGATCACCCCTCCAAGTAACTCCCAAATGGACACCCTCCAGCCGAGTATCCAACGTAGCCAGACGTAGAGACTGGGAAGAGATGAGGACGTCCAGGTAGGTCATCGCGCGGACGCCCCTTGGTCTCATGAGAAACCACACCCCCGTCAGCACCCTCGTGAGCACTCTGGGAGCTGAAGAGAGGTCAGATGACAAGGCCACGATTATCAGTGTTGGTCAACCAACGCGAATAAGAACCTCGGTGTCCAGAAGACACAGGGAAGTAAAAATAAGCAGCATTGAGCTCCACAGACGGCAAGAAGCCCCCGACGCGCAAGGAGCCGATGGCAGAGCGCAGTGTTTCCATTGCAGATACCGCCTGTAATTGACGAATTGCTGAAAATCTGTGAGACCAGATTGGGCCAGACTGACCCATCCCTTTTTTGGGGAACTGTGGAAAGGTTAGTGTATCGGCCCCTGCCTCTGCCTAATAAAGGCAATCTGCAAGAGACCCCGCAGGCCTTGCATGGCCTGCACCAGCATCTGAACAGAGGCCGGGACCAGGAGCACCCGGGACCCAATAATCTTGGGGGAGGCCGCGCAGCAAACTCTATCTTGTATCCGGAGGGCACTACCTCCTGAATCCAACAGTCAGAGGCGTGATACCTCCTGGCATGAGCAAGGTGCCGCAGCCGTCTCCTCACCCAGACGGGCAAGGGCGCCCCAACATGCTTGAGGGGATGTTGGTGGAAGACTTAGGCTTAGCCCCGCCAGAGGGGCCAGAGCATTATATGCCGCTCCTGGGGCAGGAGTCTGCACGAGCTCCCAGGAAGGACACCCCTGGTTCTTGTTTTACACTTTGGTAGGGAGGGGGAGGGGTTACCCTGCCCCGAGGGGCCGGGACGGCCGCCTAGGTTGGGGTGAATTACCCTTATTTACCAAACAGGTCCAGATGGACCCAAACAGGCGTTGCCCTCTAAAGGGAGTCCTTGCACACATTCTAATGGTGTCATCCAGTGCTAATAGGATAAATTTTACAAATACATCACAACTGGAGAGTGCATTAAACGCATCCCAGGGGAGATACTCAGGGGGATGATCAAGCATCTTTCTGATGAGGGTTCTAGCGGCCACTGCAGTGATGACCGCGGCACAGACCGGGCGCAGCGCCGTCCCTGTACAAGAAAAGGCGTGGGAGGCCACAGGTCAATGCGCCGGTCCTCAGCATCCCGAAGGGTACTATAAGCAGGGGCTGTAATAAAGGGGGGGTTAGAACCCCTACTATCTGCGCATCCACCACGGGGGGTGATGACTAACAATTGACCACCTCCGGGTCCCCTGGGACCCCTGGAATTTACTGGGGAATCCCATTCCTTGAGTACAAGAGCATGGAAACGAGCCTGCTCTAGAAATTCCAAGCGCGCTTTCGCTGTATGGAAAACGCTCCCCTCTCGGCTTGGAGGCCTCACCAGGGAGAGAGATAGACAGGACCTTAAAGACCTTAATCAACAATTCTCACACTGGCCCCAGTATTCAGGGCCAGAATCGCCATGACTCCTCGGCCTCTCAGCAGATGAGCCCGAGTCAGAGACCAGCTCTCCTTCATCAGAAGGGTATAGTCACACGGAGTAGTCAACTCCTCAGTTCCCATAGGACAACAGAAAACGGGAGGCGTCAAGGGCCACTTCATACCAGGGCCCCTGCGCCCTGACAACCTCGCCATAATCTGATCAGCCGTATGCAGGCTGGAAGACGCAACAGGCTGCAAATCCCCACTTGTATGCGACTCAGCAGGAGTGAGATTTAAGCATGGGGAAATAAGTGTATTGAAACGAGGTGCAGCCACTGGCAAACCTGATTGCAGGGCCAGTGCTTGCTCGGCACATGGTGCGCAGACCCGTGCCCTGTCAACATCAGCATGGGGTTGACCACACGCTATACACAGCCGGTCTTGTCCCAGAGGGACCCCGGTCACATAATCCTGAGATGCCTCCATATGGTGATTATCTAGGCACAATATGCCAGCAGGGATTTACGCAATAGGCAACCCTGGATGCCCCAAAGACCCGCTAGGAAGGTGGGAGAATTTTACAAGGCCCGCTATCATTTAACCCAGGCTGGGGAAGCCACTGGATTCA
Organism: Gastrophryne carolinensis; assembly: GCA_027917425.1. Classification (NCBI taxonomy): domain Eukaryota; kingdom Metazoa; phylum Chordata; class Amphibia; order Anura; family Microhylidae; genus Gastrophryne; species Gastrophryne carolinensis. The sequence goes on from CM051238.1 coordinate 366,142,996, forward strand.
ACTGTCTGAAAAACATAATGGGAATAAAGGGGTGTCAGAGCCATGCGCAGTATAGGAATCATGAAAATCGCTCGTGAGTGCACTTACAGACCAAGGTAGGAGGAGGGCCGTTATCACGCGCGTGCGACTAGCATCAAAATGGCGCCAAGCGAACCTCGAAGGGCGGGCCGTGACGCGGAGAGCGCCAAACCAGGCCCCCGCCCCCCCGAAGAGCGCGAAACTCTAAGGCAGTAGAAAATATTGTAAAAAGAAGCAGAGTGTATGACATACATAGCATAGATGATTTTAGCCAATGGAGACGCCGCAGCGTCTGGGGTCAGTATTGTAAAGCGAAGCAGAGTGTATGACACACATAGTATAGATGATTTTTGCCAATGGAGACGCCGCAGCGTCTGGGGCGACGCCGCCGCCCGGCGCAGCACATCCAATAAGGAAAGAGACGAGCACGGCGGCAGATAACAATAAAAAAAGCAAACAGCGCGGCTCTGACACCAAGTTACAAGTCAAGGACAATACTAAGGCCATAATCGTGTAATCGCAGTACACTTGAGACCGCCACACACCCCCCTTCTTTCCCCCCAAGCTACGGGGGGGAAACGAGGGAGGATGGCGACCCTTTGGATAGGGCCCACCGCTACACGGGGCAGTAATGCGGGAGGGGCATCAACTATGAGGCTCACCATCAGCCTAACCGCCTACCCTATGGTGGGGGACTGCGGTGGAGCATGGCTCCGTTAAGCATGCATGGTGCTGCCTACCTTCACCCGACCAGCGCAGCCCAGGCTGGGAGGCACATCACAAGGAGGACGGGTGGGAATAGTCCAACAGGGCCGCAGGCTGTAATAGCCCCGCTCACCTGCGAGAGAGTGATACTTCATGTCTTCGCAGTCGGCACTGCAGAGAAATCTGGGGATTTGTGGGAGGTCCCTGGGTATTTGAAGGGCCGGGAGGAGCCTGTTTTTCCATGTCTCTGCAGTGCAGCGCCATCTGGCGGAGGATACCCAAGTGTAAGTATTATATCTGGAGCAGGACGTACTGTATACTTAGAATACCAGTGAATTTGACTTTGCAGGATTTTGTTTCCCTGGGGCATCCTGAAATGGAACCGCTGTGTGAAACCCCCCAGACTGCCGCTTTTCACTCACCTTCCTGGTTCCAACGAGACATGCTTTAGTCCATCTGCCGTGACTGTCATTCTCAAATGGATCTCATTGACTAGAATGGGGGGGGCATTGGCCCATTGTGCTTTGTACAGAGTCCAAATTGTGGGACCTTACCTGGGGGTCCCACGTGTAGTTTTTCACAAATTTGAACTATGGTCTATTGTCGTCTGCACTGCTGTGTTATTTGTGGTTCGTTCACAGTTTACTGTAGTTTTGCACACTGCTGGGGATGTGGCAGTGTGTGCTCCCCATTCACAGCAATTCTCATTGGGGGAGAGGCCGTGCATGCGCCATTGGATTGGGGAAAGGTGAGTGTTTACGGTCACCCCGGGGGTTGGGTTCGCACAGCAGGGTACCGCCATTCAGGATGCCTCAGGGGAAGGCCAGCGGATAGCCCTGGAATCTATTGTCTGCTATATCTACATTGGCACAAAAAGTGGCACTCCTCCTTTCTTCACAGGCACTTGAAACAATGGACCTAATTTTAACAGAGACACAGAGAAAGCTGCAGCACCACTGTATAACAGGAGAATAGAGCTGCTCCCAACATTTCTCTCTTATGTGAGCAGGCTGTCACAGATCATCTGTCAGAGAGGGAAGACTCCCTTAATGTGATTTTAGGGTTTGCTCTTTCTCAGATTGGCCCCTCATATTGCAAATCCAACATTGTAGAGCCAATCAGTTGTCATTGAAGTTCTTAAAGTTGAACAAAACCTGGGATTTTGAATATCAGGTTTCATCATAGCCATTTGCCGTGCATATGTAATACTTGGGCTATGGCTCTGCTTACATGCAGGGCTTCTGCAATCGGAGCGAGAGCGGCCGGATGTTGACTTCGCCGAGGGGGCGCTAGGTGAGTTTTGCAGTGCCCCAGGGGGGCTTCACACAATGGGGCATCCTGCTCTGGGATGCCCCTGAAATAGGCCTTAGATTCTAATCCTTTTAGATTCCAGGGGCAGCTGCTCTGTGGTTTTGTTCTGCTTAAAAGACGTCAAAAAGCTGACCATGTATCTAGCAGATAAAAATTATTTCCCATGTGTCTTTGCAAGATTTGCTAAGTATTCTCTTGCTATAAGTTGACAGGTTGGGAAGAAGGGACACTTTTTAAATTAAGCCACACCCGGTCATTGATTGATGGATAGGAGAAGTTTTAAAGTGGAACAAAACCCATGAATTTGACTTGGGTTTTGTTCTGTTTCACGGGGGCATCCCGACCCCACAGTGTGAAACCCCCCAGAAAGCCCCAAACAACCCACCTCTTGCATTCCAATTCGTGCATGTGCTCAGCCAATGAGAGCCGTTTGCTGTGTGTACCTCGTTTGGCAAACTTCTCTCATTGACTTTAATGGGAAGCGAGCACTTTAAACTAAAAAGTAATTTTTTTTGGGGGGGGGGGAGAACTCTCACCCTTCACCGATCACCAACTGGCTTCTATATCGGAAGAGCAGAAAGACGTCACCTTGTTCCTCCTATTGGAGCCCAAAAACAAAGAGGAGCCCTTGGAGCAGGGCACTTAAACCAGACCAACACCCGCGGGGTTGTCTCACACGTGTCCCGGAATAATGCGCCAAGGTGAGAATTTCCACGCGCGAGGTGAAGCAGTTTGGTTGGCTTAAAAAAAAAATTTCCACTGCCAGGGCCATGCCCACGTGGCGCTTTTGAGATCCCCGATGGTGTTGTCACTGTTCTCAAGTGTGTTGGGTTGATCTGTTCCAGATCCAGCTCCCTGGCCTCCATGTTCAATTTGGAGCGCTCCCGTCCACATCCTATCTTAATGGTAAGTTTACTGATGACCCAGGGGGTTCCAGCAGTCCCAACCCTGGAGTCTTTCAGATGCTTCACCAATCACCACTGGGAGGGATCAAGATTTCCCTACTGTTAAAAAATCTTTAGAAAGCTAAAATTGGGGGAATAGGAAATAGCTATGCATTGCAATTAAGCATTTCCCCTGGTACATGTGTGCACAGCTGTTTCCTGTCCCCCATCAGACGGAGCTCCGATAGAACATGGCAGGTATCTGTCTATTCCAGGGCTCACTGGTAGCATGAGGGATAGGTTAGGTAATTTAGTGAGTACGCCTGATTTGAGGTGTACCAAAACCTGGAATTTCAACCTTTCTGTGTTTTGGTACGTTTTGCGATGCTCAGCTATGTGAAGCCCTTGGGCCCACCCACAAATTTGCATGCTTGGGCCCTTGTCCAATCAGCACTGTTAGCCGTACATATTAATGCACAGCATACAGCTGTGTGGGGAAACAGAGCTCCGGCATAGAGGGGAGATTTTTAGTTTTCTCTGGGGATTTCACATAGCAGGGCCTCAGGGGTAGGGAAGCAGTGCACAAGACTCTAGATAATACCATTTTGTGAATACTCACGTGTAAAATGGGTATTATAAGTATGTCACACACCCCGCTTCAAGAAATTCATAACGTGTGGGTAATACTGACCTGTAGAGGGCGATATGCAGAGATGCCAGGAAAAAAGAGAGCCCCTCCCGGTCCATAAATACCTGGGACCTCCCACTCATTACCCAGTATAAGAACAGCAGTAAGGTAAGGGACCAGGAAGAGCCCAACACAAAGCATAACAACGCAAAGTTCACCATATAAAGGATCCAGAATACAAAAGGGCAGAGTGAAGCGGGGTGTGTGACATACTTATAATACCCATTTTACAGGTGAGTATTCACAAAATGGTATTATTCTAAGTATGTCACACACCCCGCTTCAAGAAATTCATAACGTGTGGGACATCCAACAGCAGTGTCCATAAAGGGCGGGGATCCAAAACAAGGCAACAAGGCACAACTTAAACTACTGCAGCTTGCAGAACTTTGCGGCCAAACACAGCATCCGCTAAGGCCCGAACATCAACCTTGTAAAACTTGGAAAAAGTGTGAACAGAAGACCAAGTAGCAGCCTTACAAACTTGCTCAACAGAGGCCTGGTGCTGAAAAGCCCAGGATGCCCCAACCGCACGAGTAGAATGAGCAGTAACACGAAAAGGGGGTACCTTCCCTTTGGCAGAATAGGCCCCAACTATGGTCTGACGGATCCATTTACTAATGGAAGACTTGGCAGGTGCCAAGCCTTTTCGGGGCCCGGAGGGCACCACAAAAAAGGCATCCGTCTTACGAAAGGAAGACGTTACCTCCAAATAATACTTCACAACACGAACCACATCCAAAGAATGCAGGGCCCTCTCCTTGTCATTGCTGGGATTAGGACACAGAGAGGGCAGAACAATGTCTTGGTTTAGGTGAAAGGCCCCTTCAGAGTACTAAGCTGGAGCCCCAGATCCAGACCATGTTGAAGAAACTCCAGGATTCTGGAGATGGAAAATTCCCTACAAGGCAACGCCCTGATCTCACATCAATCAATATAAGACCTCCAAGTCCTATAGTAGATATTAGAGGAAGACCGCTTCCTAGCACTAAAGAGAGTTCGAATCACAGCATCGGAAAGACCTTCCTCCTTCAAGATGGAGGTTTCAGCAGCCACGCCGTCAAAGCCAGCGTTGGTAAATTTGGATAACGTAGTTGACCCTGGGTGAGCAGATCCTGCAGCAGGGGCAGAACGAACTGATCCTCTGCTAACCTTACCACATCTGCGAGCCAAACCTGTCTTGGCCACCTTGGAGCCACCAGAATTGCTGACGCACCCTCCAGGGCCAGCTTGCGCACCACTCTGGCCACCAAGGGAAACGGAGGGAACAGATACAGAAACCCCAGATCCCTCCAGTTCAGAGACATGGCATCCACTGCCAGAGCCAGTGGATCCCGTGAGAGAGACACAAATGTCGGAAGTTTGTGATTGTGACGAGAGGCAAAGAGGTCCACCACCGGGGACCCCCACCTGAGACAAATCAAGCGAAACACTTTGGGGCTGAGAGACCATTCCCCCCGGCGAGCTGAGAACCTGCTCAGAGAGTCCGCCTCCGTGTTCTCCGCTCCTGGAATGTAAACTGCTGAAATGCACGGGACGTGGGTCTCCGCCCAGGCCAGAATCAAAGACACTTCCTTGAGGGCACTCCTGCTGCGAGTCCCTCCCTGGTGATTGATGTAGGCGACCGCCGTCCGATTGTCCGACCAGACTTGAACCGGCAATCCTTGCAACTGATGAGTCAAGCGAAACAGAACCATCCTGATGGCCCTCAATTCCAGAACATTGATGGACTCGTGAGCCTCCTGAGGCCCCCACAGTCCCTGAAACTGACGATCCTTCCAGAACCCCCCCCATCCTGATAGACATCCGTGGTGACCGTCTCCCAACAAGGGGCCAGAAAGGATCTGCCCCTCGACAGATTGATTGGATCCAGCCACCACTGAAGAGAGCACCGAACTCGGGGGGTCATCAGGAAGGACTGATCCAATGACAGTGGCGACCCGTCCCAGGCCGCCAACAGATGGAGCTGGAGTGTCCTTGTGTGGAACTGAGCAAAGGGAACCGCTTCGAAGGAGGCTACCATCAATCCCACCAGCCTCATCCCCAGTCTGATGGCCGGACGAGGGATAGACAGGAGTCGTCGAACCAACTCCTGAATCAAGAGAACCTTGGACTGATGAAGAAACACCCTGGCCTGGGAAGTATCCAGGGACATTCCCAGAAAAGACACTAACCTGGACGGAGAAAGGGAGGACTTGGGGTAGTTTATCACCCACCCGAATCTCTCCAGAGTGGACACCACAGTTCTGGTGTCCAATACCGCTTGGCTGAAGGAAGATGCCATAATGAGAAGGTCGTCCAGATAAGGGACAATGCGAATACCCTGGGCTCTGAGGAGAGCCATCACCCCGGCCAGCACCTTGGTGAAAACCCTTGGAGCCGAGGTAAGACCGAAAGGAAGTGCCACAAACTGAAAATGCCGATCCTCCACCACGAACCTGAGAAATCTCTGGTGCGCTGGAAAAATCGGCACATGCAGATACGCGTCCTTGATGTCTACGGACGTCAGAAAGTCCCCCTGCCGAAGAGAATGGATAGCTGAACGCAGCGTTTCCATGCGAAATTTCCGCGGACTGACGAACCTGTTGAGGATCTTTAGATCCAGAATGGGTCGAACCGAGCCGTCCTTCTTGGGCACCGTGAACAGATTGGAATAAAAGCCCTGACCCCTGAGTCTGAGGGGGGCACTGGGCAAATAACTGCCATATCCAACAGACTCTTTACTGCCGCTTGGAGCTCCTGCGCGGCCAGAAGGTCCGAAGGCACCCGAGACCTGAGGAATCTGGGAGGGGGCCGGAGCTCGAACTCCAGCTTGTAGCCGGAAGTCACCACTTCCCGGATCCATCTGTCCGAGACCTCCCGGTCCCAGACCTGGGAGAAGTGTAGCAGCCGTCCCCCCACCCACATGGGTGAGGGCGCCCCCTCATTGCTGAGCTGGCTTGGCAGCGGGTTTGGGCTTAGAGCCCCAGCTGTATCCTGGGCGGGCACGTCTTCTGCCCCTGTTCCAGGAATCTCCTCTGGCTGCGGGGAAAACAATTCCTCTGCCAGCTCTAGCCCCACGAAAGGAAGGAGCAAAGGAACCCGCCCCCCGAAAGGGACAACGCTGTTTTTTGCGTTGAGGTAACTTACCACCCTTGGCAACTGAATCCAACTTCTCACCAAAGAGCCGTAATCCCACAAAGGGAAGAGCGGTCAGCGACTTTTTAGACACAAAATCAGCCGCCCACTGGCGCAACCAAACCGAACGCCGAATAGTCACCAATAGAGCCGACGTTCTGCCACACATCATCAGTGTGTCATCCAAGGCGGCTAGTACAAATGACAAAAACAATTCACACCTTTTAAGGCCAAGGAACTCGTCACTATCCGGATCTAACCCGGAAGAAGTCAACAGGTCCCTGACCACCGACCTGGTAGCCACCACCAGCAGCGCTGAAGCACAAACCGGCCTCATGGCTGACCCAACACTGGCAAAACCATGACAAGCCATTTGGTCAATGCGTTTATCCTCACCATCTTTAAGCGTGGAGCAATCAGGAGAATTTAAAACAGTAGTGTTGGATAAACCCAGAATCTGTGCATCCACCTCGGGAGGGGACGCCCAACGCTTAACCGTATCCAAGGGAAAGGGATATTTTTTGTCCCAACCCTGAGGGACACCTGGGAGCCGGGCAGGCCTCTCCCATTCCTTAGCAATAATCCCATCAAAATGCTTTTGGTTAGGAAATTCCAAGCACGGCCAGGATTCTTCGAAAAATTCCCCCTTTTGCTGTGGAACCGCCTCAGGAGGAGAAATAGCCAAAACCTCAAACATCTGAGCCAGAACATTAGGAGTATCCGAAGACCTCCCCAAGCCCCGCTCGGTATCAGCACCCACAAACTGCTGATCGTCTGAATTATCTGATTCTTCATATACCTCCCCTTCCTCAAGTTGGGAGTAATCAGACCAGTCCAGATTATCAAGATCATCCAAGTCGGCCGCCGGTGAAGACGGCGACAAGTGCTTTCTCTTAGCCGGAGCCTTTCTGGTGACCGTGCTGGAGAATAATTTTTCAAGATTGGCCAATCGGGCACACATCTCCGATTGCAACTGCCCACCCATGACAACGTCAGACTGGGCACGGATCAAACTGGGAAGGGGGGGGGAGGAGAGACCGGCGGCGCTGAACCAGACGCCTGGGGTCCGGACTGCCGCGTAATAGTCTGCTGTGCGCATGGTATACACAGATATACATCATCGCCAGTAAGGGATGCCCCACACCCCATACACTTCCGGGATTGCCCCGAGGGGAGCCCGAGCCCAGTATCCGGGGATGCCTCCATAAGGTGAACTTATAGTTGGTTGCAATGACCGAGGGAATTACGCATATAAGCAACCCGGGATGCCCCTTTAATGTCCCAAGTGGGAGGATTTGCAATAAGCCAATTAAGAACCCAGGGACCCTAGGACCGGGAGAAACCCCCTAACACCACTGTAGGTTATATCTGAAAGACATAATAAAAAAGGCTAATAAGAAAAGGGGAGTAAAAAAAAAAAATATATATATATATATATATATATATATATATATGACATAAAAATATATAATTATAGGTGATGGGACAGAAGGGGGGCCCACCGGGCCACTCACTGTGGTCCTGAAGACAGCTTCCTCTCTCCGTGAGGTAAAGAGCAGCTCTGAGGAGAGAAGGGGGCGTGGCCAGCTCCTTCTGAGGAAACAGGCACAGAGAAAAGCACCTCAGCGGTGCCTGTGACACAGGGGTGGGCCGCAGCGCTGGAAAGCCCGGCCCCGCCCCCAAGAGTGAAATCGTGAGGGGAGAAGCTCCCCTCCGCCATGACAATGCAAAAAGGCCGGCACCGCAGCCATGTGTGGCCGCGGCGCCGGTCTCAGAAGAGACAGATGAGGGGAGCGGGCCTTGGCTTTGACCCTGACGCCCGGCCCCACCCCTTTTACCTCAGGGAGAAAGCCTGCATAAAAATGGCGGCCACAGCGCCGTTTTGACAGAGAAATACACGCTGTTATGAAGTAATAAATAAGTTAATAACTATTGGGAGGATAATTTAATAAATTAATACATTAAAACATTATTAAGAATTAATGATTACAAAATTTGGACCTAACACCGAATAAGGGGCCCTGCTCCTACCCTCCGCTATCCCGCTAGAGAGAGGGGCATTACCCAAAGGGGGGGACCACCCAAAGTGTAAGGCCAAGGGACGGGGCATCCCAAACTGGGGTCACCGTCCCGGATGACCGCCTACCCTCTTATATAGGGTCTCACGGGAGAGCATTTGCTCTTAAGCACCAAGGGTGCTTTTCTACCCTCACCCGGACCGTCAGCCTAGGCTGGGAGGCATGAGGTAACAGAAAAAAAAAAAAAGATCCAGGCGGAAATAGATAACTAAAGGGCCGGGAGTCATCCCGGCTACCTGAAATCCCCCTGTGCAAGGAGGAGACCACATCTTCTGACTTGCTCGCCGACTGCAGAGATGAAGACTGGGTAATGAGTGGGAGGTCCCAGATATTTATGGACCGGGATGGGCTCTCTTTTTTCCTGCCATCTCTGCAGATCGCCCTCTACAGGTCAGTATTACCCCACACGTTATGAATTTCTTGAAGCGGGGTGTGTGACATACTTAGAATAACCTGCGACTGACTTGCTTTCTGAGAAGCCTGCAGCCCAGAGCATACACTCTGTAAAGCGCCCCAAGACCCCGGCGCTTCCGCCTTACCTTCACAGACCCCAAAACAGCCAATGCTGTGGAGGCATAAACTTGGGTCTTGAGGGGAGAGGAGTAAAAGCTACCCAAAGTAAAATTGGGGGGGTAGGGGTGAGCAGCGATTCTCCCCCAATGTTACTTTTTAATGCCAACATCCAAAAGGCAGTGAAGGGATGATTAGACAAAAGGTCTGATGTTCCTCTTTAAGGGTTTAACCTGCAGATCTGCATCAATAAATGAATTCAAATAACTGTTATAACCTTTCGCCTATCAATCCCTCAATTAGGGGGTGTGTCTTAAAGAGGAACTTTGCAGGTATTGGGTTGACTTAGGAAAATCTCCCCAAACCTGGCTTGCTCACCTGCCCCTCATTTCACATTATACAACTTCTGACTTACCAGTCCAGACGCATCACGCTCCAGCATCCCTCAGTCCCACGCTGTCTCCGTCAGGCAGCGCCATCTTGTTAGGTTATGCACCGCCCCTCAGATCTTGTGCATGCGCAGCGTCACTGCATAGGCTGCAATGATACTCAGTGCAAACCCCACAAGATTTGAAGAGCGGCGCAGGACATTTGAGATGGTGAAGGGTGGGTAGGGCTAAGGCTGCAGCTTTCACTCTGGGACGGCTAAAGGGGGTGCAGAGGGGCCAGGAATGCTGCCGTAGGTTGGGGTTTTAGATATAACAGACATCCAAAAGGCAGTGAGGGAGCGATGTTTAGGGAGGAACATCAGAAAAGGTCTGATGTTCCTCTTTAAAGTGGACCGTCACCCAGGGGTGATGATTCCCGGGCCGATCACCTCCCTCACCGCGGGACATCCGAGATCGGGATGTCCCGCGGTGAGGGACCCCCCCAAAAAAACTTACCTCATCGGCGGCGGAAGCCGCCGCCTCCCGCGCGCCCCTCTAGACGTGCGTGTGCCCGCCGTTTGTGAATGGGGCGCACGCACTGTCAGAGGGGCGCGGGAGGCGGACGCGGAGTGTTGTCCGCCGCTGTCACCCGCTTGTCCGTCGACGGTGATTGGTCAGCGCGGCCACGTGGGAGCGTGGTGAGGTGAGTTTTGTGGGCTTTCTGGGGGGTTTCAAACAGCGGGGCACCCTTAATCGGGGTGCCCCCCTGAAGTGGACCAAAACCCAGGATAGTCAAAATCCTGGGTGTTAGTCCACTTTAATATAAAATGTGACCCTCTTTGAAAGGTTGGCAGGTATGATGAGAGATGCATCACATACTTCCCAATATGTGTGTAAATCTGCAATAAGATGGAAATATATGAGGCAGGCCTGACATGTGAAGCTTTGTCTTGTCTCTAGGCTGCAGCAAGCCACTCAGCCCTCCTGTCACACTAAGTCATTGTGACAATGGCGGGAAACGAATTTGGCGCGTTTTCCTCTCAGGCGGCGTAGGCGGTCACGTGACAGGCGCAGTAAAAGTCTCGGGAGGCGGCGCTGGCGGGCTTGTTTGGCGCGTGAGTGAGAGGCAGAAGGAAGGAGCGAGAGCCTGAGCAGCCGCTATCCGTCACCCGCAGCGCCCCGCACATCTCCTCCGCTTGTCTTTCTTTGTGCTCATCACAAGCTCACCGCCGCCATGTTCGAGGCCAGACTGGTGCAGGGCTCCATCCTGAAGAAGGTGCTGGAGGCGCTGAAGGACCTGATCGATGAGGCGTGCTGGGACATCACCTCCAGCGGCATCAGCCTGCAGAGCATGGATTCATCCCACGTCTCCCTGGTGCAGCTCACCCTCCGCTCTGACGGCTTTGATACCTACCGCTGTGACCGCAACCAATCCATCGGAGTTAAGATGAGCAGGTGGGACGTCGCCCTATATATGGCGGTAGAGGCTTTCTAGGCGCCATAATTTATCTCTGCTTTGTTTCCTCATTCTAGTATGCAGTCGTCGCCATTGTTTTAGGCACTGTTATGTGTGTGGACTCTGTACGGGGGCTGGGTTATATGGGCACCGGTGTTCTGTATCGGGCGCCATAGCGGCCAGTGCACAGACATGCCGGCTCTTGTCCAACTTTCTGGCGCGAGTTTACTTCTGGAACCAGGCGCACTCGTGACGTCACATTTGCGCCTTGATGAAAACTTCGCGCGGGAAAGTTGAGTGGGCGGGGGCAGACGCGGTGTAGTGAGCCTTGCATGGCGCTGAGGGGGCATGGTTGTATTCTGTGCTACACCCGGGCATGTGAAGTGACCACTGCCCAGCGGTTCTCATTGGAAGGCGTCGTGCGCTCACAGATCTCTAAAGCTGCCTGATTTACAACAAACTTATTTTTAGATGAAAATTAGTGGTCCTCGCAGCATGGGGCTATCCTGATTTGGGATGCCGGGAACAAACAACCCATATCAGCACAGGGGATGCACAAGTCTGGTCAGGATGTGACCACCTCCTGTTAATTGTGGCTTAAAGTCCACTTTAATTCCAGAACTGAATGTTGCTAAATGCATTTCAAGTAAGGTTTACAGTGGGATGAAATAAAACTGGGCCATCCTCGAAATCCAAATGATTGATCAAATCGGGATGCTCTCCAGAGTGAACCAGTCCACCATTGTGGCACTTTGCCTTTAAAGTGGACCAACCCCCTGATTTTGACTATCCTGGGTCTTGGTTCTTGCCCTTGAAGCAGCCCTGTGTGAAACCCCTCGGGTCGCCGAAACCAACTTCCCAGCCCTATGGCGCATGCACGGCCGCTTGTCCAAACGGCTCGCTCAGAGCCGCTGATGTCACGTCTAAGGCAACTGGAGCGTGCCTGTTGGTCACTCACAAACTCCTGGAGCTGGCGCGTGCCCGGCTAGAGGGATAGCAGGGAAGTGGCTTGCGCAAGCGCCATTGGACCAGGAAAGTGTTTGGGTGACCTGGAGGGTGTCACGAGTTTAAATGCCCCAGGGGTGGGAATCGATTGGCCTTGGGGATCTTAGATTATCGTGGCTTTTTGGTCCACTGTAAAATGGAACTAACCTCGTGAATCTGACTATTCTGGATTTTGTTCTGTCGTCAGGGCAGGAGGGCTCGTATTCGTATGCCCCACTGTGACATCTCACTGAAAAACACACCCTTCCCCTGTCCAATGGTGCATGCATGGGCTCTTGCCTAATCAGAGCTGTTTGCCATTACTGTCACTTGGCAAATGGCTCTCATAGACTTCAGTGGGGAGCACAAGCTGCCTCGCCCCCAGTGGTGCACATTCCTGCCACGGCCCACCTCAATGGCGGGATGCATGCACAATGCCCCAGGAGACAGGATGTGGCTGCGAATTCTGATTGTACATGGGTCCATGCATGTGCTGTTGGGCCAGGGAAAGGTAAGCTGATACCAGCAATCTGGCACACAATGGCTTGTCCAAACTTGGAATGCCTCAGGAGTCCCAGCAGCTGACCTTGGAATCTTATTTCTTGGATGACCACCTTGGCTTTTCTGCTTTTGTTTATAGCTAGAAAGCATGAAAATAGTCTTTAAAGACCCAGCTGCAGTCTGAAAACACATAGAGCCACATATATGCTTGCTGTTATGTATGAGCGCCAAACAACGTTTCCTGAGCTTGTTTTGTTCCTAGATGTAATTAAAACTTGCATTTTATTAATATTTTGTTGGTGTTTCTTACCATTTTAGGTGACAACCCATTTGTAGCATACATATGCTACTTGGGTTTAATAGAACATTTCAAATGCTACATGAAAGTTAGGGATTTTCTGCTTTAGAGACATCCCAATTTGGGGGACCATGGTGTAAAACCCCTCAGATAATAGCCATGTATGCCCATTATATTGACTCATATGTTCTACCTTGTGACGCCAGTCTGGTCTGACTAGGTGCACGGAGGGAGCGTGGTTACCGCTGAGCATACGTGAGATGTGACATGTCTGCTCTGTCTTGCAGGCACCCAATAGTACCGAAAGGTTATTGTGGTGGATGTATGCTTTAAGAAGTTAGTGGTTTTTCTTAATCCACATTGTGATTGTTGTACTTAATGTTTGGACTGTTCTTTAGCCTTAGTTATGACTTGTTGCCTGTTTTACAGTATGTCCAAAATTCTGAAGTGTGCTGGCAGCGATGACATCATCACCTTGAGAGCAGAAGACAATGCCGACACAGTCACCATGGTGTTTGAGGCACCCAGTAAGTTATTTCATCTGTAAATGCTAAGTTTTCTCGCCCTAGTATATGCACCACAGTGGGTTATTTGTACATATCCATGGGATTCTTGTTCTCGGGCTCTCCATGGGTTACAGCCAGTAAAACTTGACCAACATTCATTTTACAATCCTGATTGCTGGGGTCTCCCTGCATCAACCCCCTGCAAACCCATGAACCTTACCCGACACCTTGTTCCCTCAGCTACAGTTCCCAAGCGCTCGTTTTTTGACAGGTAAATTGGAAGCCTGACTACTGCCTGGCAATCATCCCGCTGTATTTTGCGGATTGAGGTGACAGGTACTGTTTATTTGCAGGGGATCAACTGTAAAAAGGGTGTTGGTTTGGATTACAGGGATTGACACAAACTTTGTTCCTGCATTTTACCTATGGGAGTAAGCTCACTGTAAGGACCAGTGGCACAAAAATTGGATTAGAATAGGTGTGATAATTTAGTGTAGCTTTAAAATCCCCCAGTAATGGCATCAGCCAGTGTTTGCACTTATGTTAGTATTCATCACTTTGTTTACTTTAGTATTTTTAACATGTTTTTGCCAGATCAAGAAAAGGTTTCGGACTACGAAATGAAGCTGATGGATTTGGATGTGGAACAGTTGGGCATTCCAGTAAGTTGAAAGAAATTTGCAGTTCCTAAATGACATTTGGAGTAACATTTTCACTCTTTGGGATGCCCTGCTGGGTTCATGGGGAGGGCTGAGTAAACTAGTCTTTCCAGTGACTCCATTGCACGGATGGGCAACCAGTCGGCATGCTCCATTCAGCTTCTGCTAGCTGCTCTAATGTCAAGAGTGGCAAGCAAGCTGTATGCTGTGATTTGGCCTTCATGCCCACAGTGCTCTGGGATTGCCTGTAGGAGGGGGGGCTGCTAGGTCACAGCAAATGTCCCCTATACGTTTTAGGATGACTAGTTTGCCTTACTGATGGTTTTCAAATTTTTTTAACTTTTTTTACAGGAGCAGGAGTACAGTTGTGTTATAAAGATGCCATCTGGAGAGTTTGCGCGAATCTGCAGAGATCTCAGTCAGATTGGTGATGCAGTTGTCATCTCATGTGCGAAAGATGGAGTCAAATTCTCTGCTAGTGGGGAGCTGGGAACAGGAAATGTCAAGCTGTCACAGACCTCAAATGTGGACAAAGAGGAAGAAGCTGTAAGTAACATGGGATTTGTCGGCCTGCTTTAGCTAAAGGTTGTTGAATTGTGCCGTTGCTGCTAAATTAGATCCATTCTATATGTTGCAGGGCTTTGACTTTTTATTGAAAACTGGTAACATATACCCAATATAACCCAATATTAGCACACTTGGCATATTAAGCCAGACTGGAAATGTTCTATTTTGGATACAGTTCTGGATACTGGTTTATTTGCATGTAACATGTGTACTATAGGAGTTCTTTTGGTTAGTGGGTGGCACAACTGACTTTCTCTCACGTAGCAGCCACCAAAAAAGTGGCTTGGCCTTTTACAACAAAATGTCTTAGGTTAAGGTTTAGTGTAGAGCGGGGGATACCAACCAGGGGTGGTACTTGGGAATCTAACAGATGACACTTGACCAATCTACCAATGGAAACTCGGGTTGGATGTGCAAGCCCCCTCTGAAATTCAGATTTGTCACCAGCAGTCGTATGATTGCCATTTTGTGCCATACATCATGAATGAGGAAGTGGTGACTTAAGCATAGTTCCTCCTTTAAAATTTTTTTTTTTTTTTTACATACCGTCCAGGAGGTACTTTAGAAAATGGGTGCTTGAAGAAACATTTTTGTAACTCCTGGTGTGGAGTATAGTGTTTATTAGAAGGCCATTGTGTTCCATTAAATTGGTTTGTTAAAGCGGAACTTAGTCACCAAGTAACCTCTGCCCTTCCAAGCTACCCTGGCGTTGAGGCAGGACAGGGGGTTACAAAGAAAAACTTTCCCTTATCCCTTACCGCTCACCCCCGGTCTCTGTGCTAGCATGGCCGCACTCATGACGCCCATTCACTTTAATGGGCGGGGGTGCGCACAGAGCCCAATTCGGCTCGGTTTTCATTCAAGATGGTCGCGCCCGCCCCAGGGGTTACTTGGTGACTGAAGTCTTGTGTAGCTTATTTTTTAACTTGCATCTTTCTCTGCAGGTTACAATAGAAATGAATGAGCCAGTTCAGCTAACTTTTGCATTGCGGTACCTTAATTTCTTCACCAAAGCCACACCCCTGTCGGCATCAGTGACGCTCAGCATGTCAGCAGACATTCCACTAGGTGAGTAGATTTGGAAAGTTTAACCCCCCGCCTCCAGTTATGTGACACCCCCACATCTTTGCTATAATGGAGAGGAGGAGGGTCAAAATGTGTGGGCTTTAGAGGACTAATAAATGGTTACACGAAGTGTTGCTGGCGCCTTTTATATTAAGGCTGTATAGGCTCTGTCTTTGTGTTAGTTTGTAGCTTTTGGCTAGAGTGGTTGGTAGTATGTAAAGTCATACTTCAGTCAACCAAAATGCTATAATCTCTTTTCATTCCCTCGCAGGCTATCACTGCTGACAAACTTACCGATCACATTATCCCAGACCCAAGCCGCTGTCCTATGGCACATGGACACTGCTGTGCGGTTTCTGACTAGCCTCATCACTATAGCCTGGCCAGCGCTATAATCATAGAACTATGGCATGCCCCCTCCATTACAGTGAATGGAGGAGTGTGGTGTAGTTCCTGTGATGGTGTGGCACATCGGTTCAATGCAGAGGGGAGCATGCAGGGGCTTGGGGTCAAGTAAGTCTGTCAGCACTGGAAAAGCAGCGATGGCCTGCGGGGAATGACAGGTGAGAGGGTTTTTCTAACTGAAGTGACTTTAAACCTCGTTCTACTCTCCAACCTCTTATCTAATTCTGTAGGAAATGAAAGGGTCCATATTTTGCCTGGCTATGTTGTTGTAATGTTGTAATGACTAGTTCATATTTTTTTATTTTTTTTTTCTAGTTGGCTCTTAGTTACACTTGTTGACCTGGTTAGGTGCTCTAAATGAGTAACTTTTTTTTTTTTTTCCTTTTAGTGGTGGAGTACAAAATTGCAGATATGGGACATGTGAAATACTACCTGGCTCCCAAGATTGAAGATGAAGAAGCTTCTTAATTATGTATAGTTTATTTTTATGCAATGCCACCCAAACACAAACAGCTCTTTTCCAATGCCTTGTTATGGCAGTGACCCGAGATGACCAGCTGGCCGTATAGGCATGTCTGTAGATATTTTCTGTAAATACGCAATCTTTGTAAAACCTGCCGTATGATGCCAATAAATCTTTGTAAAAATTGTTGTTGTTTCACTTAGTCTGTACAACTAGCTTATAAGTGTTGCTGGGTACATGCTTGTATGCAAAATGAATGGGGGGGTGGTTCTGTATGTAGAATTTGGGTAAGACAAGTGTAAAGGTGCCTGAGTGTCAGTCTGCATGTGCGGGCAGCCAGCATATAATTAGACATCTTTACTGTGATGCTCAGATCCAGGGCTGTGGAGTCGGTAGATAAATGTTCCGACTCCTCAGTTTTTTGTACTTCTGACTCCTCTGTATTAATATGTGAATGTATTTTATACATTCCTTGAAGGAAAGAAAGGCAACATACATGTCATTACTTATAGCAGAGAGGGGTAGTTGGGCAGAAGCTGCCTTCTCCTTTCCGTGTGCTGATCTGCTGAAGATAGGGCAGTGGGAGGATCCAGAAAGGGGCCTTTATTATAAAACATGATTTCCCTAGTAGAATCCATAGTCATGTTTAAAGTTTAAGCTAACAATCGAAGTTTACAAGTTTTTATAGCCTTTTGGTGAATGAGCAAGTTTTCCAATGGTACAGCTTCAGTCTTGAACTATTGATCCTCCATTCCCTTCACCTATACAAGTGTCTCTAGTCCTGTAAAAAACATTTACTTAATCCCTTATCAGTGAGAGGCTAGGTTACCCATGGGTTCCTTGTAACAGCAGAACACAACACTATGCAAAGTATAAGTATTGCCGCTTCTAATTGTGCGTTGCGTGCCATATAGTGAAGCACATGAAAAGCATGCTTCTTCACGGTCACTTAACGTGTTCGTTTTGCGGTTACGTGAGGCACTGCATGCATTGGTCTTTATTCTTACAATAGAGGTCATTAATTATAACTTTTTGTGAATTGGGACATTTAAACTTGCTAAATCAAAATTTAGTAGGATTTGGAGTCGGTGCATTGTTTGCCGACTCCAGGTACCCAAAATTTCCTCCGACTCCTCGACTCTGACTCCACAGCACTGCTTAGATCTGCAAAATACCATTTTGTGAATACTCACCTGTAAAATGGGTATTATAAGTATGTCACACACCCCGCTTCAAAACATTCATTACATGTGGGTTATACTGACCTGTAGATGGCGATCTTGCAGAGATGTAAAGGAAAAAAGAGCCCCTCCCACTCATTACCCAGTATAAGGACAGCAGGGACCAGGAAAAGCCAAATATAAACAATAACAACGAAAAGTTAACCATATAAAGGATCCAGAATACAAAAGGGCAGGGTGTGTGACATACTTATAATACCCATTTTACAGGTGAGTATTGTCACACACCCTGCTTCAAAACATTCATTACATGTGGGACATCCAATAGCAGTGTCCATAATGGGTGGGGATCCAAACAAGGCAATAAAGCACTTAAACCACTGCAGCTTGCAGAACTTTGTGGCCAAAAACAGCATCCGCTGAGGCCCGCACATCAACCTTGTAAAACTTGAAAAAAGTGTGAACAGAAGACCAAGTAGCAGCCTTACAAACTTGTTCAACAGAGGCCTGGTGCAGGAAAGCCCAGGAAGCCCCAACAGCACGAGTAGAATGAGCAGTAACACGAAAAGGGGGAACCTTCCCCTTGACAGAATAGGCCCCAACAACGGCCTGACGAATCCATTTACTAATGGAAGACTTGGCGGGCGCCAAACCTTTCCTGGGCCCGGAGGGCACCACAAAAAAAGCATCCGTCTTACAAAAGGAAGAGGTAACCACCAAATAGTACTTCATACAGCGAACCACATCCAAGGAATGAAAGACCCTCTCCTTGTCATTGCTGGGCTTAGGACACAAGGAGGGCAGAACAATATCCTGATTAAGATGAAAGGCAGAAACCACCTTAGGAAGGAAATCCGGCTTGAAACAGAAAACAACCTTGTCCTGATGCCTCTCAAAGTACGGGGCCTGAATGGACAAAGCCGCCAACTCAGACGCGCCGAACAGAAGTGATAGCAACCAAAAATGCAACCTTCTGCGTAAGCGTAGACAATGCAATATCCTGCAAAGGTTCAAAAAGAGGACCCTGAAGAGCAGAAAGAACCAAATTCAAATCTCAAACTGGGAGCAAAGGCTTCCTAGGAGGCCGCACATGCGTAACCCCCTGGAAAAAAGTCTTAACCAAAGGATGAAGAGCAAAAGACCTTTGAAAGAAAACCGCCAGGGCAGAAACCTGCCCTTTCAGCGTACTAAGCTGGAGCCCCAAGTCCAGACCATATTGCAGAAACTCCAAAATCCTAGGGATAGAAAACACCCTACAAGGCAAGGCCTATAGTAGAGGAAGACCTCTTCCTAGCGCTAACAAGAGTCTGAATCACAGCATCGGAAAGACCTTCCTCCTTTAAGATGGAGGTTTCAGCAGCCACGCCGTCAAAGCCAGCGTTGGTAAATTGGGGTAAAGTAGTTGACCCTGAGTGAGCAGATCCGGCAGAAGGGGCAGAGCGAACTGATCCACTGCCAACCGCACGACGTCCGTGAACCAAACCTGCCTTGGCCATCTTGGAGCCACCAGGATTGCCGTCGCCCCCTCTAGGGCCAGCTTGCGCACCACCTTGCCGACCATAGGGAATGGAGGGAACAGATACAGAAAACCCAGATCCCTCCAGCTCAGAGACATGGTATCCACTGCCAGAGCCAGAGGATCCCGCGAGAGAGACACGAATGCCAGAAGCTTGTGATTGTGCCGAGAAGCAAAGAGGTCCACCTCTGGAGACCCCCCCCCCCCCCCCCCCCCACCTGAGGCAAATCGAGCGAAACACCTTGGGACTGAGAGACCATTCCCCCCAGCGAGATGAGAACCTGTTCAGGGAGTCTGCCTCCGTGTTCTCCACTCCCGGAATGTAAACTGCCGAAATGCACGAGACATGACTCTCCGCCAGAATCAGACACTTCCCTGAGGGCACTCCTGCTGCGAGTCCCTCCCTGGTGATTGATGTAGGCGACTGCCGTCCGATTGTCCGACCGAACCTGAACCGGCAAGCCCTGTAACTGATGAGTCAAGTGAAACAGAACCAACCTGATGGCTCTCAGTTCCAGAACATTGATGGGATCGTGAGCCTCCTGAGGCCCCCACAGAGCCTGAAACTGACGATCCTTCCAGAAACCCCCCCCATCCTGACAGGCTGGCATCCGTGGTGACCGTTTCCCAACAAGGAGTCAGAAAGGATCTGCCCCTCAACAGATTGATTGGATCCAGCCACCACTGAAGGGAACGCCGAACCCGGGGGGACATCAGAAAAGACTGATCCAATGACAGAGGAGACCTGTCCCAGGCCGCCAACAGATGGAGCTGGAGCATCCTTGTGTGAAACTGAGCAAAAGGAACCGCCTCGAAGGAAGCCACCATCAATCCCACCAGTCTCATCCCCAGTCGGATGGCCGGACGAGGGATGGACAGGAGAAGCTGAGCCAATTCCTGAATCAAAAGAACCTTGGACCGAGGAAGAAACACCCTGGTCTGAGAAGTATCCAGAGACATTCCCAGAAAAGACACCACCCTGGATGGAGAAAGGGAGGACTTGGGGTAGTTGATCACCCAACCGAATCTCTCCAGAGTGGATACCACAGTCCTGGTGTCTAATTCCGCTTGGCTGAAGGAAGACGCCACAATGAGAAGATCGTCCAGATATGGCACGATGCGGATACCCTGGACTCTGAGGAGAGCCATCACCCCTGCCAGCACCTTGGTGAAAACCCTTGGAGCCGAGGCAAGCCCGAAAGGAAGGGCCACAAACTGCAAATGCCGATTTTCCACCACGGACCTGAGAAATCTCTGGTGCGCCGGGAAGATTGGAACATGCAGATAAGCATCCTTGACGTCTATGGACGTCATGAAGTCCCCCTGGCGAAGAGAGTAGATGGCTGAACGCAGCGTTTCCATGCGGAACTTCCGGGGACGGACGAACCTGTTGAGGATCTTCAGATCCAGGATGGGCCGAACAGAGCCGTCCTTCTTGGGCACTGTGAACAGATTGGAATAAAAACTCAGGCCCCGGCCCGAGGGAGGCACCGGGCAAATGACAGCCATATCCAGAAGATTTTTTACCGGAGCCCCTGCGCGGCCAGAGGATCCGAAGGCACCCGAGACCTGAAGAATCTGGGAGGGGGCCGGATCTCGAACTCCAGCTTGTAACCGGAAGACACCACTTCCCGAATCCATCTGTCCGAGACCTCCTGGTCCCAGACCTGGGAGAAGTGTCGCAGCCGTCCCCCCACCCACAAGGGTGAGGGCGCCCCCTCATTGCTGAGCTGGCTTGGCAGCGGCTTTGGGCTTAGAGCCCCAACTGTGTCCTGGACGCGCACATCCCCTGTTCCAGGAATCACCTCTGGATGAGGAGAAAGCCAATCCTCTGCCAGCTCTGGCCCCACGAAAGGAAGGGGTAAAGGAAGCAGCCCCCCGAAAGGAACGGCGTTGCTTCCTTCGCTGAGGTAACTTACCGCCTTTGGCGACCGAATCCAATTTTTCTCCAAAGAGCCGCAACCCCACAAAGGGAAGTGCCGTAAGTGACTTTTTGGACACAAAATCAGCCGCCCACTGGCGCAACCAAACCGAACACCGAATAGCCACAAGCAGGGCCGACGTTCTGCTACACATCACCAATGTGTCATCCAAAGCGGCTAGTACAAATGACAAAAACAATTCACACCGCTTAAGAGCAATGAACTCATCACTAGCCGGATCAAGCCTGGAAGTAGTCAACAGGTCCCTAACAACCGACCTGGTAGCTACCACTAAAAGCGCCGAAGCACAAACAGGCCGCAAGGCCGACCCGACACTGGCAAAACCATGACAAGCCATCTGGTCAATGCGTTTATCCTCACCATCTTTAAGAGTAGAACAATCAGGAGAATGCAAAATAGCGGTGTTAGACAACCCCCAAAACCGGGGCATCCACCTCGGGAGGGGACGACCAACGCTTCACTGCTTCCAACGGAAAGGGATATTTCTTATCGCAACCCGGAGGAACACCTGGGAGCAGAGTAGGCCTCTCCCATTCCTTAGTAATAATGCCATCAAAATGCTTTTGATTAGGGAATTCCAAGCGCGGCTTAGACTCCTCGAAAAACTCCCCCTTTTGTGGAGGAGCCACCTCAGGAAGAGCAATAGCCAGAACCTCAAACATCTGAGCCAGAACCCTAGGGGTATCCAAGGAATCCCCCTGACCCCGCTCGGTATCAGCGCCAACAAACTGCTGATCGTCAGAATCAGCCGACTCCTCAAATAGCTCCCCTTCCTCTAGCGGGGAGTAATCGGACCAGTCCAGAGAATCAAACTCATCAAAGTCAAAAGCCGGCGTGGCTGGAGACAAGTGCTTTCTCTTAGCCGGGGCCTTTCTGGCAACAGCGCTAGAAAATAATTTCTCAAGATTGGCCAATCTGGCACACACCTCATATTGCGACTCCCCACCCATGACGTCACATGGGGCACGGATCAGTCGGGGAGGGGTAGGAGAAGAGACTGGCGGCGCTGAACCAGACGCCTGGGGTCCGGACTGCCGCGTAATAGTCTGCTGCGCACACGGTATACAAAGAAACACATCATCCCCCGTAAGGGATACCCCATACACTGCCGGGATTGCCCCGAGGGGAGCCCAAGCCCAGTATCCGGGGACGTCTCCATACGGTGATCTTATAGGTAGTCGCAATGACCAAGGGAATTACGCATATAAGCAACCCGGGATGCCCCTTTAATCTACCAAGTGGGAGGATTTACATATAAGCCCAATTGAACCCAGGGACCCTAGGACCGGGAGAAACCCCTTAATAATCAATGTAGGTCCACCTGGAAGACACAGGGCCACTCACAGCGCTGCAATGGCGTCCTATTCTGTACCACGATGCTGAGAGGAGAAGACAGAGAGAAGGGGGGCGTGGCCAGCGCGGTTCGCGCCCTGCTCCGCCCCCCCCCTCCACACAGCGCGGCTCCCAGCCAGTGGCCGTCGTGCCAAACGCCCGGCCCCGCCCCCCTCAACCACCGCACCGGAGGGAAGAAGCTCCCCCAACACCGGCCGCTCGCAATGGCGCCAGGGTGGAATGGCCAAGGGACAGGGCATCCCAAAACCGGGGTCACCAACCCGGTTAACCGCCTACCCCTTAGTATGGGGTCTCACGGTGGAGCTTAGCTCCTAAGCACCTAGGGTGCCATCTACCCTCGCCCGGACCAGCAGCCTAGGCTGGGAGGCAGGGTAAATCAAAAAGGGATCCGGGCAGAAATAGATAAAATAGCGGGCCGGGAGTCATCCCGGCTACCTGCAAGGAGGAGACATCATCTTCTGACCTGCTCGCCGTCTGCAGAGATGAAAGACTGGGTAATGAGTGGGTGGTCCCAGGTATTTATGGACCGGGAGGGGCTCTCTTTTTTCCTTTACATCTCTGCAAGATCGCCATCTACAGGTCAGTATAACCCACAAGTAATGAATGTTTTGAAGCGGGGTGTGTGACATACGTAGAATATATAAGCTGCATACCCGCACCACATGCCGCTCTGTTCAGCTGAGCGCTAGCTGTTCCTGCGAAGTGCTGGAACCCAAAAAAACTGAAGCCTTCAATGCTAAGGCAGCGGTGACTTATGTCTGTGAAGGGTAAGTATGCTGTTTCTATTTGGACCACAGCTGCCTCATAAATTTCATAGATCTGGGTACAGACTGAAAACTAGTATGCTGTCAACTCTAGGGAGTGAAATTGTGGCCAATAAGGTTTTGCCAAGCTGCTTCACCTGTCTAGCAATGAATTATTGCTTCTGGGGGAGCAAAAGAATAATTTTTATCTCAGACATGCTAAAGTAACGTTACTGGTGGATCTTTCCAATTTGGAAATGGGTGTGGTCCCTCCTCCCATTGGCATTCCAATTTGGGATGCTTTACTGCATGAAAAGGCAGTCACAGCTCTCCTTCAATCGGCCTCTCTGCCCACTTCTAATGTGCCGCTAAAGAATCTGACAAATTCTAGCCACAAACAATTGGAGCATGGCACCCCCTGTATTTCTCAGCTGTGCACAGCCATTCAGTTGCGGCAGCTGCACAGAAGCCCAAGGGAGATGTTCTGGCTTGTTGGATGAGAAAAGCAGAAAAGGTTTTCCTGGTGTCCTGTTCGGGTCGCTCCATTCTTGACAAGTGGGTTATCTGCCACAAGGTGGCGTAGTGACTGCAAGATGAAACTTGTGGCTCCTCCTGGCCCATATAAAGGCATCTGTCTCCCTAAGAATCCCCAGAGTTCTTGCAGTCTGACTGCGAATATGGATGCTATCTCTCTATGGATATCGCAGACGAGCAGGGCATCCCAAGTCTGTCAGCCGCTGCAGCCCTATTCCCACCTTTTTCTGGGGACCCTTCTCCCAGCCTAGGCTACGGATACAGGTGACGGTAGGGGAACGCAGAGGGTCGGGCGTTCGTAGAGCTATGCTCTGGGCCACAGACACTGCCCCAAAGGGTAGCTGGCCATAGGCAATGGTGAGCCTATGTGGGGATGGGGGGGGGGAGGAACCACCTAGGGACCCCTTATCTTCTCCCACCAGCTTTATTTTTGTTGTGTTTTGTGCACGTGGTTTTTACTTGTCTTTAACTTACCATCCCTCTTCTCCTCTCCTCCAGTCCATGATGCAAGGGCTGGGGGCGGAGGAGCGGGCGCCGAAGTCTTTTCTTGGTGTCCTGCTCGGTTCGCTTCATTCTTGACAATTGGGTTATCTGCCACAAGGTGGCGCAGTTGACTGCAAGACGAAACTTGTGGCTCCTCCCGGCTCATATAAGGGCAGCTATTTCCCTAATAATCCCCAGAGTTCTCTTGAAGGAGCCACAGCACTCAAACCAGTTAGCTTGCTGACCAACCTACAATCTGTCTCTAAACTTGGTTAAAAACAGAGGGCTCGGTCACACACATCTGCAGAAGTATGCTTAAGCTGCACCACCAGCGTCAAGGTGCCCCTGTGAGGTGCAGTCCTAACTCTAATCTCTGAGAGCCCCATTTGGGACATACAATGCAATAGATAAATTGTGGAAGGGTCAAAGACCTTGCAATACAGCCTAGACCCCACACCAAATGGCTTGCACTTGAGGTTTAGGGCAACCTCAGGTAAGCCTGCTCCCAATTTATCTATTGCATTGTATGTCCCAAATGGGGCTCTCAGAGATTAGAGTTAGGACTGCACCTCACAGGGGCACCTTGGCGCTGGTGGTGCAGCTTAAGCATACTTCTGCAGATGTGTGTGACAGAGTTTACAGACAGATTGTAGGTTGGTCAGCAAGCTAACTGGTTTGAGTGCTGTGGCTCCTTTAAAGTGGACCAACACCCAGGATTTTAACTATCCTGGGTTTTGGTCCACTTCGGCGGGGCACCCCGATCGGGGGTGCCCCGCTGTGTGAAACCCCCTAGAAACCCCGAAAAACTCACCTCTCCTCGCTCCCACGTGACCGCCGCTGCCAATCCCCGCCGACGGACAAGAGAGCGTGCCCGCCGCCTCCTCCCGCGCGTCACTCTTACAGGGCGCGCGCCCGCGCCGGCCATTCACAAACGGCCGGCACGGGTGCGCGTCCTGTTAGAGGGACGCGCGGGAGGCGGCGGCGGGCGCCGCAGGATCGAGGATCAGGTAGGGATTTAGGGGTTTCTGGGGGGTTTCACACAGCGGGGCACCCCCGATCGGGGTGCCCCGCAGTCAGGGGGCTGATTGGTCCGGGAATCTTATAGATTCCCGGGCCGATCACGGGAGGGTGTTGGTCCACTTTAAGACTTTTGTATCCTAATTGCCCTGCTAACGTGCACCTCCCAGGTTAGTTATAAAATGGTCTGAGCGGCTGCCACCCCTCCTTTGTTTCTTCAGAGTTCTCTTGCAGTCAGACTGCGAAGATGGAATGCTATCTCTCTATGCATATTGCAGGCGAGCGGGGCATCCCAAGCCTGTCGGCCACTGCAGCCCTACTCCCACCTGTTCCTGGAGACCCACCCTGCCTCCCAGCCCTCGGCTACGGATCAGGTGAAGATAGGGGAACGCCGTTGGGTCAGGCGTTCACAGAGCTAGGCTCTGGGCCGCAGACCCTGTCCCAAAGGGTAGCCGGCCATAGGCTACGGTGAGCCTATTGGGGGGGGGGAGGAACCAAATAGGGACCTCTTATGCCCTTTTGCCCACATGCTTTATTATGTGTTTACACCCTGTGCTTGTTTTACTTGTGCTTGAAGGTGGTCTTTTTGGTCACTTGTCTCATACTCGTCTTCTTCACTCCTGCTCCTCGCCTCTCCGGCTTTTCAGACGTCATGGGGGGGGTGTCCGCAGACTTTGGCGCTTTACTCCGCCGCTCGGTGCGGGCGCAGACTGCACTCCGCGGTAGGGAGAGGGGGGGTCCCTCCCTGCCTGTTTTCTTCCCCTCCGGGCGCCATTTTCGCCCCCTCGGCGCCTGGAGTTCGTGTGCTGCGGGGGGCGGGGCCACGTGATGACGCAGCCTGCCCCTCGAGGTGCTGACTCGGGGCCTAATTCGCGCCATTCTCCCTCCTGCACGGCGTGTGGCACTCGGATCAGCGTGCCGTTTTTCACAGGGCAGCATACTTCTGAGTTTCTTGGTCTGCCTGCCGATCCTCGGTTGTTCAGCTACATTATCGCTTGGTCCGTGAGTCATATTATATTTATCAACAGTTAGAATGATATTAGGAAATCGCGCTCTAAATTCTTATAGTTATTTGTGTTAGTAAGATGTTTATATTTAAAAGTAAGTCCTCAGCGCAAGGAGAAAACCAGAGTGTGTCACTAACACTCCCAACAATATTGATCAAGTAGCACACAGTATGTGTAAAATCTCCGCGGGACAGTTCAGATGTATCTTGTTCAAATAGCAATATATTTCTTTGTGTATCAAATCACCACGTGAGTATCAAAGCAAGTGCTTTCAAGTGTATCCACCACCTGCTGCAATAAACACGTACCAGATAGCCAATGGCAAGACAGCGTTTTTCTATGTATAAACAATTGCTTCCTTTTCAAATGTTTTCCAGATAACCAAGTAGATAATTAGCTCTATATTTAGAGATTAATTCCTTTTCTTTCATATATTCATCAAGGCTGGATCAGTATAATTAATTCCTCATTTATTTTGAGCATGTAATAAAAAACACAAATGACCGCACATAGCGTAACTCTGTATGGAATTCTTATGCGCAGACCAGCTAAAAGGTGCTTACCAGATTGCAAACGAATATAAGCATTGGTTAAAATGGTTTCAAAATAAGAATCCAGGTAAACTAGCTTCTACTCCGCCAGTTCGCTTATCAGACCGTTCTCAGACACCGCACCGCATACGTTACCGAAGCCTAGGCCTTTGGGCTCGGTAACGTATGCGGTGCGGCGTCTGAGAATGGTCTGATAAGCGAACTGGCGGAGTAGAAGCTAGTTTACCTGGATTCTTATTTTGAAACCATTTTAACCAATGCTTATATTCGTTTGCAATCTGGTAAGCACCTTTTAGCTGGTCTGCGCATAAGAATTCCATACAGAGTTACGCTATGTGCGGTCATTTGTGTTTTTTATTACATGCTCAAAATAAATGAGGAATTAATTATACTGATCCAGCCTTGATGAATATATGAAAGAAAAGGAATTAATCTCTAAATATAGAGCTAATTATCTACTTGGTTATCTGGAAAACATTTGAAAAGGAAGCAATTGTTTATACATAGAAAAACGCTGTCTTGCCATTGGCTATCTGGTACGTGTTTATTGCAGCAGGTGGTGGATACACTTGAAAACACTTGCTTTGATACTCACGTGGTGATTTGATACACAAAGAAATATATTGCTATTTGAACAAGATACATCTGAACTGTCCCGCGGAGATTTTACACATACTGTGTGCTACTTGATCATATTATATTTATATCACATTTATATTTATATGCTTTTTCTTGATTGTGCATGCTCTGTGGGATGCTCATGTGTGTGTTCCCCCTTATGTCTTTCAGGCGGGTCATATATTATTCTCTGTACTGTGGTTCCTCCCGGTCCCATCTCCCCCCGCTCCCCTCCCTTCTCCCTGCATTCTCCCTGGGGATCTTTTAGGGGTTTTTTCATTGGGGATTGTCCGGGTTTGGGCCGTTAGTGCCTTGTAACCCATTTACTTGACCATTAATCACCATAATGGAGGCTTCTGGGGATAGCGAGCTTGGGGGCCCCTCGGGACGGGCTAAGCTTTGTCTCATGTGTGGTACATGCCCTTTGAGCGGCCGCAGTGCCGTTTGTGTCCCTTGCGTCCAAAGCGTCATTTCGGAACAGGATGGGGCGAGTGCTATTCTCCCCAGTCCTATTTTGCCTACACCCCGCACCTGCATTTAGCCCCCAGTGAGGGGGAAGCCAGCAGGGGGTCTCAATCGGACCTGGCGTTACGTGTGGCCAGCCTTGGGCTGCAATTGTCCCGTCCAACCGTCGGCAAGGCCTCGGGTAAGAAGTGCCATTTGGAGCCGGTTTATCTCCTTTTTGCTGATGATGACGATGATTATGAGGCCTTTGGTGGCCGAGACTCGATGGAGGAGGGTGAGTTATTTCAAGATTCTGACTCCTCAGGGGACTGCCCGGGTGGCTTTGATAGTGACCCCGGGTCCTCCTCGGACAAGGACCTGTGGCTCCCCGATGACACGGAAAAGCTGTTGTCCGCGGTGTTTGATACCTTGCACATTGTTCCCCCGAAGGCGGCCAAGAGGAAGCAGGGGGACCTTTGGGTCAGTGGGGCCCTCAGGAGGCTCATGTGCCTATCAATCTCCTGGAGCTGAGAGCCATCTGATTGGTCCTTTTTCAGTTGACTCCCCATCTACGGGGTCGTGCGGCCCAGGTCCGCTCGGACAATCAAGACGTCGGTAGCCTACATCAATCATCAGGGAGGGACTCGGAGCAAGCGAGCCCTCAAGGAAGTGGCCCTGATTCTGTCTTGGGGCGGAGGAGAATGTTCCCTGTATC
Source organism: Gastrophryne carolinensis (assembly GCA_027917425.1). Taxonomy (NCBI): domain Eukaryota; kingdom Metazoa; phylum Chordata; class Amphibia; order Anura; family Microhylidae; genus Gastrophryne; species Gastrophryne carolinensis. Next base: position 366,171,684 of record CM051238.1, read on the forward strand.
TCGGTTTACATCTCCGGGGTGGAGACCCAGGAGGCAAACTCCCTGAGCCGGGAGACTTCTCGTCTGGGGGAATGGTCTCTCAGCAACAAGATCTTTCACGCTCTGTCGCCACTGGGGTCAGCCGGACGTGGACCTGTTTGCGTCCCGTCACAATCACAAGCTTCCAAAGTTCATCTCCCTGTCAAGAGATCCTCTGGCCTTCGCCACAGACACGCTAGCAAATCCTTGGACGGAGTTCCGACTCCTTTCCTGGGTCGCGTGCTGCGCAAGATAGCCCAGGAAGGGGTACCGACCATCCTGGTGGCCCCTCGTTGGCCGAGGCGGTGTTGGTTTGCGGACATTGTCGAGATGTCAGTGGATCGCTACATCATGCCCGACGATCCAGGGCTTCTCACTCAGGGACTGTTACGCCATCCCAATTTACAAAGGCTGGCTTTGACGGCTTGGCTGCTGAAATCCCCATCCTGATGGAGAAAGGGCTGTCTGCTTCGGTCGTGCGTACCATGATTCAGGCTTGGAAGAAATCCTCTTCCATGATTTATTACAGGATCTGGCACGCTTACATTGCCTGGTGTGAGTCTAAGAGTTTCCCTTGTCGCACTTATTCCCTTTCCAGGATTTTGGAGTTCCTACAACATGGCTTGGATTCGGGTCTCCAGATGAGTACCCTCAAGGGACAGGTTTCGTGCCTTGGCTATTTTTTTTCAGAGATCCTTCGCCAATCATAGACTTATCAAGACCTTTTTCCAAGGAGTTACTCATGTACGTCTGCCGCGTAAGCCTTTGCTACCGGTGTGGGATTTGAATTTGGTGCTTTCTGCTCTCCTGGGGCCTCCCTTTGAGCCCTTGTGCAATTCTGCCTTATCCATTTTGACTCTGAATGTGGTCTTTTTGGTAGCTATCACATCAGTGTGTCGCGTCTCAGAGCTGGCGGCGCTTTGTATGAAGGCTCCTTACTTTGAGCGGCATCAGGATAAGGTGGTTTTTCGTCTTAAACCGGACTTCTTACCCAAGGTTGTCTCTGCATTTCATCTCAATGAGGACATTGTTTTGCCTTCCTAGTGTCCCGCGCCTTCTAATTCTAAGGAGCGGACCCTTCATTCCCTGGATGTGGTCAGAGCCCTTAAGTACTACATGGTTGCTACAGAATCCTTTAGGAAGTCGGATTCTCCTTTTGTTCTTCCTGACAGGCCTAGGAAGGGCTTGCCTCCAGCCAAATCCACTATCAGCAAGTGGATCAGACAGGCGGTGGTTCAAGCGTATTCTGCCAAGGGGAAGGAACCCCCTTTCCGTGTTACAGCTCATTCCACTAGGGCCATCGGTGCTTCTTGGGCCTTTCAGCACCAGGCTTCGGTTGAACAGGTTTGTAAGGCCGCTACTTGGTCTTCCGTTCATACTTTTTCTAAGTTTGACAAGGTTGATGTTAGGGCCTCAGCTGATGCTGTTTTTGGCCGTAAGGTGCTTCAGGCAGTAGTGTCATGAACTATGTGCTGTTGCTCACTGGGGATACCACCCTTTCTTGTACACTGTTTTTGGATGTCCCAATTGTCAAGAATGAAGCGACCCGAGCAGGACACCAAGAAAAATACAATTCTGTGATTACTCACCTGTAGAATTGATTTTATTAGTGTCCTGCTCGGGTCGCTTCATCCCACCCTTGTTCCGTTACCTCTTTTGCCTTGTTATGGTGATTATTGTTTGAGAGAGCTTATTTTGGGGCTGTGTGAATTAACATGGTCTCTGGCCTCCCGGCTTTTCTCTGTATTTACTGCTTTTCAACGCTGGGGATTATTAGGGAAATAGCTGCCCTTATATGAGCCGGGGGGAGCCACAAGTTTCGTCTTGCAGTCAACTGCGCCACCTTGTGGCGGATAACCCAATTGTCAAGAATGAAGCAACCCGAGCAGGACACCAATAAAATCTACAATTCTACAGGTGAGTGATCACAGAACTGTATTTTTTCTCCATGGCAGGGAAGGGCGATGCCTCCCCTGCCTGTTCCTCTCGTTGTCCGGGCGCCATTTTGGCTTCTTGGCACCCGGAGTCCGCGTCAATGCCTCTGTGGTGCTGCGGGGGGCCGGGCTGCGTCATTGTCACGCGGCCTGCCCCTCGAGGTACCAGCTTCACTGTCCGGCGCCATTGTCTCTGCCGCATGGGGACAGGCGCGCTGCTGCGGTGCTCCTCTTCATCCCTGGTCCTCCAGGCGGCCCTCGCGCTGCAGGTCCTTCCTCTCCTTGATCGGTGCTGCTCCTGCCTATCTACAGTGGCTGTGGTCCGTGAGTCACCAGGGGGTTTAGAGGGGCAAAATTGGGGATTGTCCGGGTTTGGGCCGTCAGTGCCTTGTGACCCGAGTTTTTCCGCTATAATCACCATAATGGAGGCTTCTGGGGATAGCAAGCTTGGGGCCCCCTAGGAACTAGTTAAGCTCTGTCTCGTGAGTGGTACATGCCCTCTAAGCGGTCGCAGCGCTGTTTGTGTACCCTGCGCCCAAAGTGTCATTTCGGAACAGGATGGGGCGAGTGCTGCCGGCCCCGGCCCCATTTTACCTACGGCATCGCAGACACCCCTGCGTCTGCATTTAGCTCCCAGTGAGGGGGAAGCCAGCAGGGGGTCTCAAACGGACTTGGCGCTCCGAGTGGCCAGTCTAGAGCGACAATTATCACGCTCGGCCACGCGTAAGAAGCGGCGTTTGAAGCCGGATTATTCACTTTTTCCAATGCATGGCACGGCCTGCTTCACAAAGTCATTACATCTAGGTATTCCGCCACAAGGTGGCGCAGTGCACTGCAGAAGAGTTGTGGCTCCTCCCAGTACCATATAAAAACGGAATCACCATAGACTTACCCAGTTTTCCTCTGCAGTGATTCTGCGAAGATAGAAGATGGCTCTCTATATTGTGCAGGTGAGCGGGGCAAACAAGCCTGCGGCCCTGCATGGCTATTTCCACCCGTTTCCGGAGCCTCCCTGCCTCGGCTGATGGATCGGGTGAAGGTAGAGGAGCACTAGGGTCAAGTGCTCAAGGAGCGCTGCTCCAAGCCGCAGACCCTGTACCACAAAGGGTAGCCGGCCATAGGCTTTATGGTGAGCCTGTTTGGGATGCGGAGTTCCTGGCCTAACTTCTGAGGGGGTGAGTGTTTTTGGAGACTGTACTCATTCAGCCCTCGCCGCCGCTCGCCTGCCTTCCTCGCTCCCTCCCCGTAGTGTGCTCGGGGGAGGGGGGGTGGCGGGTGGTAGCGGCGAGGGTGCTTTGGCTGTGTATTCACATGTTTGTTAACTGTTTTTCGCCGCCTCGCCGCTTGTACTACGCTCTGCGGCGGGCGGCGCTATATTTGTGAGGCGTTTTTTCTTTACTGTGATGACGCCGGCGAAGTCACGTGAACGCCGTTTACGCGCTCCTGGGGGGGGCGGGGCCGGTGGATGATGCGCATCTCGTCGTCCTCTCGCGGCCCGCCCCTCAAGGTTCCTCTGCCCGCGCCATTTTGATGACTCTGGATACCTCTCAGGTCAAGGTATTCCTGCCTCAGCAGAAGGTGGAGGGCCTACAGAACAGGCACCGGCAGGGGATGTAGTTAGTGGGTCTGATGGTGTCCTGCTTCAAGGCGGTCCCTTTTGCTCAGTTTCACATGAGGCCTTTTCAGTTGCACCTCTTGTCAGTTTGGGATCGGGACTCTGTGTCCCTGGATCAGGAATTTGCTCTGTCCCCCCTGGCCAGACAGTCCCTCTCGAGGACCTTTCAGCCTCCGTGCTGTGAGACTGTCACCACAGATGCCAGTCTGACCGGTCGGGGGGGCTTTTGGAAGTCTCTGAAGTTCCAGGGTCGGTGAGGCCCATGCTCCCATCAATGTACTGGAACTGAGGGCGATCAGGTTGGTTCTGTCTCAGCTGACCACACACCTTTGGGGTCGGGCTGTTCAGATCCGCTCGTACAACCAGACGGCGGTTGCCTACATCAATCATCAGGGAGGGACTCGGAGCAAGCGAGCCCTCAAGGAAGTGTCCCTGATACTGTCCTGGGCGGAAGAGAATGTCCCCTGCATCTCGGCGGTTTACATGTCGGGGGTGGAGAACCTGGAGGCAGACTCCCTGAGCAGGGGGACCTCTCGGCTGGGGGAATGGTCCCTCAGCAACAGGGTATTTCACTCCCTGTGCCACCGCTGGGGTAAGCCGGATGTGGACCTGTTTGCGTCCCGTCACAATCACAAGCTTCCCATGTTTGTCTCCTTGTCACAGGACCCTCTGGCCTTCGCCACGGATGCGCTAGCAATGCCTTGGATGGAGTTTTGGCTCCTCTGGTGTTGTCCTCCCTTTGAGCCTATCTGCGGGGCTGCTTTGCCCATTCTGACTCTTAAGGTGGCCTTTTTGGTGGCCTTTTCTCGAGTTTCTGAGCTGGTGGCGCTTTTCATCAAACCTCCTTATTTTGAGAGGCATCAGGATAAGGTGGTGTTTCGGCTTAAGCCGGATTTCTTGCCTAAGGTTGTGTCTGCTTTTCATCTCAATCAGGACATTGTTTTGCCTTCCTTGTGTCCTAACCCTGCTAATTCCAAGGAGCGGACCCTTTGGATGTTGTCAGGGCTCTTAATTTTTGTTTGGTTGCTACTGAGTCTTTCAGGAAGTCTGACGCTCTTTTTGTTCTTCCTGCTGGACCTAGGAAGGGTTTGCCTCCTGCTAAATCCACTATCAGCAAGTGGATCCGTCAGGCGGTGGTACAGGCCTATTCTGCTAAAGGGAAGGAACCTCCTTTTAGGATTACTGCTCATTCTACTCGTGCTATTGGTGCGTCTTGGGCCTTTCAGCACCAAGCTTCTGTTGAACAAGTTTGTAAGGCCGCAACTTGGTCTTCTGTTCATACTTTTTCCAAGTTTTACAAGGTTGATGTTAAGGCCTCAGCTGATGCTGCTTTTGGCCACAAGGTACTTCAGGCGGTAGTGGTTTAAATTGCCTGTTGTTACTCTTTGGGGATCCCACCCTACTTTATGGACACTGCTTTTGGATGTCCCAGATTTAATGACTTTGTGAAGCATTCCGTGCCATGCATTGGGAAAAAGACAATTCTGTGAGTACTCACCTGTAGAATTGTTTTTTTTTTTTTTTTTTTTTGCAATATAAGTTTATTCAGGTTTTCAAGATTAACAATGAACATCGAAACACAGCAGGGTAACATTGACAGGAATGATAACCAACATCGACATGTCGGTCCACAGGTTCAGCTAATGCACATTTCAAACAATGACGTTCAGGTAGGCATCCACCCCTACCCGCCCCCACCCGGCCCCCAGCTTCACATCATGATGAAGTGAACCGTACTCTGACCCCGTGTGTAATAATAATCTTGCCAGCCTTAGCCTACAACTAAAAGCCACGGTCCACACATAGGGCCAGTCTGGGGGTCCAGCAGGCAGCAACAGTTACTGTACAGCAGATCCCATCAGGGCATAAATGATATGAACGGGAGCGGGCAGAGCCAACACAGTCCCCTGTAGACCTCCAATAAGGACGAAAGGAGGAAATAGGTAGAGAAGAAAAGAGGAAAAACTAGAGAAACTCAGGGGGAGGTGAAGGGATAGAAAGGGACTTGGAGGGGCAGGAGGGATAGGAGGGGGGAAAGCAGAAGCGCGCGGCCAAGCTCTGTCTATGGTGTTTCAGAGGACAAGCGATTGTCTCTATAATCAATCCACGCAGCCCAGGTCATCGTGTGCTTCTCCTGCATGTCTCTGGCTTCCATAGTCATCTCCTCCATTCTGCGTATAACCTCAACCTCCCGGGCCCATTCCATGAATGTCGGCGAGACCGTGGACCTCCAATGTCTTGGAATAATCGTTCTCATCGCTGTTATGAAGTGCCTCAATACTCCCTTTTTATTACTAGAAATGGACCCCGGAAGCAGAGACAACAACGCCAACTGAGGAGTGTTCTGCACTGACTCCCCCACAATAGAATTATAGGTTGACAAGACCCTCTCCCAGAGATCCTTGATAACAGGACAACTCCACCAAACATGCAGCATGGTACCAGGCTCCCTAAAACACCGCCAACACCCGTCAGGGCAGGACTTGTTATATTTATGTATATCCACCGGGCACCTGTACCAACAAGCCAAAACCTTGTAATTCCGTTCCTGCGCTGCACATGGGACCGAAAGTTTATGGGTGAATAAGTAAATCTTGTCTAGGTCCACACTGTCTATCTGTACACCCAATTCCTCCTCCCATTTTCTAATAAATCCTGGCGGTGAGCTGTGCTTGACCCCCAACAGCGTGCGATACAGGACTGCAACCGCATGTTTATCTGGGGGATCTCGAATCAGCGCGTACTCCAACTGTGTTAAAGGTCTAACACCTCGATCCGCAAGGTTTTGGGATTTTATAAAGGCACTCAATTGATTATATAGGAGCCATGAAATATGCTGTCCCGGCGCGCCCTCCCTCATCTCGTCCAGTGTGGGAAGCCTGCCCGAGGCCATAATGTCCCCCATGGTGACGTTAGATGACGCCTCCCATGTCAGAAAACTCCTAGCTTGCATGCCTGGAGCGAAGGAGCAATTGTCAAAGAGCGGAGTCAAGGGGCCGAGCCTATGAACCACTTCACCCTGCCTGGTCAGTCTGTCCCATACCTTCAGGAACGGGAGGGAATCCCTCCGCCGCTTGGGGAGAGGGCCTCCCCATGGCAGAGAGATTGGGTTGATAGGAGACAACGCCTTTTCCATTTCCACCCACTGTTTTTCCTCCCCCCTCCCGGCCCAATCTAAAATGCGGAGAGTCATAACAGCTGTGTGGTATATTCTCAGATCAGGTAACCCTGCCCCACCATTCCGCTTGAGCCTAGTCAGGGTATTAAATCTTATCAGGGGTTTCCCCGTGCCCCATACAAATCTCAAAAATGCTGTCCTCAGCCTCCTGAAAAAGCCGTTGGATAAATATATAGGAATCGTTTGAAAAAAATAGAGAAATTTGGGGAGAATATCCATTTTCAACACATTAATCCTCCCGAACCAGGAGAATTGCCTTTTGTTGTAGGTATTCAGCTCATTCAGCATCCTCAAGAGCAGAGGAGAATAGTTGAGTTCATATAGGCAGGACAAGTCAGCAGGCACCTGCACGCCGAGGTATTTTATGGAATGGGGCTGCCATTTAAATGAAAAGTTGGATTCCAATTGTTTAACCTCCCGCAGTGAGAGGGAAACATCCAAAGCCTCCGATTTAGAGTAGTTAATTTTAAAATTACTCACGCGCCCGAATATCTCGAATTCCTTGAGGGCCGCCGGGAAGGAGATCAGGGGGGCCTTCAAATGCAGCAGTAGATCATCGGCATATAATGAGGCTTTATATTCACGGTTCCCCACTGTTAAACCCCTAATATCAGAGTTCCGCCGTATGGCCACCGCTAGGTGCTCCATTGTGATGACATACAGCAATGGAGAGAGCGGACAACCCTGCCGTGTGCCGTTACTAACCTTAAAGGCCGATGAAAGGAGACCGTTCACCCTCACCCTAGCCGTGGGCCCAGAGTATAGGGCCAATATCTGGGACAGAAGGGACAGACCAACACCAATCTGCTGAAGAGACGCTTTAAGAAACAGCCAATCCACTCTGTTGAATGCCTTTTCCGCATCACATGATAAAAGGCAAGCAGGTACCCTATTAGAGTTTGCATATGCAATTAGATTAAATACCTTATTGGTGTTGTCCCGTGCCTCCCGCCCAGGCACAAACCCCACTTGATCCAGGCCTATCAATCCCGGGAGTATCTGCTGAAGCCTATAAGATATGAGTTTAGCATACAGTTTAATGTCTACATTTATTAAAGTTATCGGTCTGTAACTGCTGCATAAAGATGGGTCCTTCCCAGGCTTGAGGATAACCGTAATAATGGCCTCTAAAGACTGGGGAACCCACAGTTTGCTCCTATAGAATTGAATACTCTGACCAGGAAGGGAAGCAGCTCGGGAGCCAGCTGCTTATAAAATTTGGGAGTATAGCCATCCACCCCTGGGCACCTACCCCGCGGCGTCTCCTTAGTTGCCTTGGCCACCTCGTGCACCGTAAACGGCTCCTCCAAAACCTCTGCCTCCTCCCTAGGGATGGAAGGAAGCGATGTATCATAAACGTATCTAACCACATCTTCAGGGGGGTCTGCAGAAATCGGGACAGTCTGATCCCGCCGTAAATTATATAGGGATTGGTAGTAGTCCCTGAACGTGTCCGCTATCTGGGAAGGTACCATGGTCATGTGCCCCTGCGGTCCCCGGACATTGGGTATATAAGTGGCCGCTATTCTAGGGTGTACCGCCCTGGCTAGTAGCCTCCCACATTTATCAGAAGATTCGTAGTAAAGCGCCTGCTGCTGTTCCCTATACCTTAGGTATGCCTGATTATAGAGTCCTTGCAGCTTCTCCCTAGCTTTCAGCAAGTCAAGGAGCAAATCATTAGTTGGGTTCTTTTTATGGTCCTGCTCCAATGATTGGATGAGCTGTATGATGTCCCGGATTGAAGTGGCTCGTTGCTTTTTTAGCCTGGTCCCGTGTTTAATGAATTCCCCTCGCACCACACACTTCAAGGCCTCCCATTGATATGGAAGGGGTGTAGGGTCTTGTGCATGATTCCTCAGGAATTCCTTGATCGTTTCTCTAACCCCTGACATGCAGACAGCTTCCCCAAGCAGATTACTGTTAAGCTTCCAGGTCCAGCACTTCGGGTATAGCTCGGGTAGGTACACAGAAAGGAATATTGGAGCATGGTCTGACCATACAATCTGGCCGATCCGTGCTTGCAGAGCCCAATCCATGGCGCGATGGCTCAGGTATAAATAATCTATTCTGCTATAAGATTTCCTAGCAGAAGAGAAGAACGTAAAGTCCTTGTCCCGTCCATGCAGGGCCCGCCACGAATCCACCAGCTGCATATCAGCCAGCACTTTTTTCAGCCTATTCCGTTTACTCAGGGATACCGCCGACACGCCCGAGGAGGAATCCAACTCAGGCTGCATAGAGATATTAAAGTCCCCTCCCACTAGCAAAGTGCCCTCCGAGAACCCCTCCAGCATCCTAAGAACTCTTACGCAAAAAACAACCTGGTCGATGTTAGGAGCATAGATATTCGCTATGGTGTATACTTTCGTATAAAGCTCCACTTTAAGGAATATGTATCGCCCATTGGGATCAGCCTTGACTTCTACAATCTTGTGTGGGAGAGACTTATGGATGGCAATCGACACCCCCGTTGCCTTTATGTTGGGATTAGGTGCATGATGCCATGAAGGGTAATATCTATTCCTAATGCTCGGAATATGTCCCTCTTTAAAATGCGTCTCCTGGAGAAGCAAAATGGCCACCCTGTGCTTATGCATATCATACAAAACCTGTGACTGTTTCTCAGGGACATTTAGCCCTTTAACATTAAAGGAGCTAATTACTAGAAAGGAAGGAAGGTTTGTGACACTAAGGGTTTCTAAAAAAGAAGGGATAAGAATACAAGAACAGATATTACTAAGAAAACAGACAAGTACTTATTCTAGCGTTAGTGGTAACGCTCACTTGGTTCTCTTTACAAGAGACGAGCGTTCTGGCCTACTGGGGGGAAGTGGAAAGCCATAGCCGCGGGCAAGGAGTTGCTTCCATCCTATACACATGCCATAAGAGTCCACCTCTCACAAGCCCCAGGCCGCCAATAAGCACCCTCGTATATCAATAACATTGAACTTTAACCATATCAAAAGGACATCATTATAGCTATAACAGTTACCAACTGTAGGCTCCCAAACCCCCCCACCAACCCACCCCACAACTACGGGGCAAGACGGCAGAGGGGATCCGGGACCCCCCCAGTCCCAAATTCCATCATGTGAAAAACCACATTAACTAATAACTATTCATCGGCACAGCGGGTCAACACCCACTACAAACCATCCATCTCCAACCAAGCCACCCCCCAACCCACCGCAAGAGCATCAGCCACAGGGGCCAGGGCAGGCAGCGCCGCCCACAGGCCAGCGAATTACATTCACGCTGACCTATGTCCGGACGCCGCCCCCCCCAGCACCCCCCCGCACCTCCATCAGCAGGCAGAGAAGGAATGGCCCTCCCCTAACGCAGCACTTCACGACTGCAGTCCAGTACGCAGGGCCAAACTCCAAACATTGTCCCTTGCAGAACAAGCCCCGGGCATGGGGGGGACAAAGCTCCAGATCAAAGAAGAGCGAGCAAATAGGCCCACGGCGGTGGACAAGGGGGCCCGCACAACCCCCGCCGGAAACAGTCCTGATGGAAACAGACCGGACCTCAGGGCGTCAATGATGTCCTCAACTTGACTAAACAACTTGTCGACGGTCGCCGCCTCTGACTCTCCAAGAAGCTGAAGAGATCTGGAAGCTGCGAGTGCGACCGCAGGACAAACGATCGCCCTCTCTTAGTGACCACCAGGTGAAATGGGTGGCCCCACCTGTATGCCGCTCCGACCGATTTGATAGATTCCAACAATGGTCTCATGAGACGACGCATATGAAGGGTGCGTCTGGCGAGATCAGGAAGCAAGGTAATCCGGGAACCGTTATAGGGGATGGGGCCCCTGTCCCAGGCTCTTCTCATGATGTCGTCTTTGACTTTATAGAAGTGAACCCGACATACTATGTCCCTTGGCCTGTCAGGATCTATAGAGCGCGGGCCGGGAGCCCTGTGGGCTCTGTCGATCTCAATGTGCTCCGATGTCCAATACGATGTTGAAAATCCTGGCGACCACTTAATTAAGATTACTATTCTCCGGAGCCTCAGGGAGACCGCGTATCCGTATGTTATTCCTGCGGCTCCTGTTCTCTAGATCATCTATGTGCATCAGGGCCCTATTTGTTTGTCGGTTAGAGTCCACTTGAGCCTGTTGCATCGCTGCTTGTGCCCTCTCCAGTGCCTCCAGTCGCTGATCCGTATCGGCCCGGTGATGTTCAAGGGTGCTTACTCTGCCCGAGACCTCAGAGACCGCTCGTGTCACCTCTTCAAGTTCCCTTCTCAGAAGGGATTCCATCCTGTTAGTATAATTCTCAAAGTCCCTTCTGGATGGCAAGAATTTTAATAATACGTCGAGGTTATATTGCTCCTGCGGTACATGTCTACGAGCCGCCAGATCGGGCTGGTAGATCCGTCTGAAAAAATTGGGCTGGCTGAGGTCGATATACGGGATCCCCGGTCCCTCAATGAGCCACATGGGCGGCTTCCAGGTCCAGCTGGTGACGAAGACGAGCTCCACTCCTGAGGCGTGCCTTGCCACTCTTCTTCCCCTTCATTTTCTTGGGGCTTGGCACTATGCCTCCTGCTCTCCTGGGGTCCACCGATGCGGGTCTGACTGCCGGGGGACATCGCCAACTCCTGGACAGTCTCTTCATTTAGGGAGCACAATTCTACGCCGCGGGGAGGGGGATGAATCTCCACCGTTGCCACCATTGCGCCGGGACTTCTTCTTCCCCTTTCAGCCCTACTCTGAGGGGCCTGAGACTTGCCCCCAGTCTGATTTGCCGAACTGGCCCCACAATGCGCCACTGATTGGCCCAGGGATTGAGCCTGTTTTTTGGACAGGTGCCCATATTGTCCCAACCCCAGCTGGTGTCCCCAGGGTCCTGCCTCTAAAGGGTCACTAGAGTCAGTACCCTCCCGGGGCCCCAAGGTGTCCTCTGCTGCCGGGTTATCTCCCCAGTCCCCGCTGCCCAGTCCGAGTTCCTCCCGCCCCCACCACCCGCAGCAGCTGATCTGAAAGCGGGGGGGGGGTCCTCCACCCCACACTGCTGCTCCGGCTCCCCTCTCATCACAGCTGACATGCCCTCCCGACAACCGAGCCGGCGGGGGGGGGGCCCCCGCTCTCCGTCTTCTCAGCCGGGCCTCCACTGTCTTCACCGCCGCCGCAGAGGACGGCGGGCCCGATGCGCTGCGGGTCCCAGCAACCGTTCCTGCCCCGAGGCTCCCCGCGCAGGTCCACACTCCTCTCGCCGCCGCCATGGGGGTTGGCGGCACACGTGCGCTGCGGCGCTCCCGGCCTCACCTCGACTTCGGCCGCGGGGCCCGCTTCTCCATGCTCCTCCGCTCCTTCCTTTGGGGTATTCAGGTGCCGAGTCTGAGGGGGCGAGCGACCTCCAGGCCGCCCCCCTGGGCCGGGTGAAGGACTCCCGGTCGCAGCTGCCTGCTGCACATCCCTCCGCTCAGTCGCACCCATCTTGCTCTCCTTGCTGCTGCTCCCAGTCGGCTGCCTCGCCCTAAAGAACCGGCTGATCTTGCCAGCTTTGTCACTGCAAGGGGTCGCCTTGTTCTTCCTTCGCCTGGACATCCCGTCGGTGGGCAGATAAAGGGTAAGACACTCTTGTTTTCCTATCACTTCAGCAGAGCTCCTCAAAAACGCGCCCTTACGCCGCCATTGCTAAGCCACGCCCCCCCTGTAGAATTGGTTTTGCCATGCATGGCATGGCCTGCTTTACCCCATCCTTGTTATCGTTGTTCTTGGTTGCCTCTGTATGGTGATTGTTCCAAGTTAGTTGGGGTTTTCTTGTTACTTTTATTATCTCCCGGTTTCTTGAATAACTGCTTGTCAACACTGGATACGTCTATGGTGATTCCGTGTTTTTATGGTACCGGGAGGAGCCACAACTCTTCTGCAGTGCACTGCGCCACCTTGTGGCGGAATACCCAGATGTAATGACTTCGTGAAGCAGGCCGTGCCATGTATGGCAAAAGCAATTCTACAGGTGAGTACTCACAGAATTGTCTTTTTTGCCAATGATGATTATGAGGCCTTTGATGGCCGAGACTCCATGGAGGAGGGTGAGTTATTTCATGATTCTGACTCCTCAGGGGACCGACTCCGGGTCCTCCTCGGACGAGGACAGTTGGCTTCCCGATAATACGGAGAAGCTGTTGTCTGCGGTATTTGAAACCTTGCATATTGTACCCCCGAAGGCGGCCAAAAAATAAGAAGGGGGACCTGTTTCGGCCTGAGAGACAGCGTCTTGTTTTTCCTGAGCAAGGTCAAATTTTCCAAATTGGTTTTTAAGGAGTGGGAGAGGCCTAATAAATTGCCATCGGTGCCTAAGGGCCTGGACAGATGGTATCCCTTTTCGGAGGACTTGAGTCGCTTCTGGTCCCATCCCCCTGAGGTAGATGCTCCTGTTTTGGGGCTCTCCAATACCACGGTTATGCCGTCTCCTGATACTACTTCCTTGCACGATCATACTGACAGGCACATGGACCTGCTGGCATGTCACGCTTTCACCTTTGTGGGTGCTGTTCTTCGTCCGGTCTGTGCTGTGGCCATTGTCTCCATAGCCATCAAAAAGAAGGTGAGACGCCTCGTGGATATCGCCAGATCTCGCAAGCGAGCGGAGGAGTATAAGGATCTCTTAGCTTGCGCGGACTTCATTGCCTTTGTAATCTCGGCCATGGGCGATACCGGCCGGCTTGGCGGCAGGGCTTCGGCCCTGCTGGTTGCTCTTCGTCGTACTATCTGGCTGCGACAGTGGGCCGCTGACGCCGCTGCCAAGAATTCTCTCACCGGCATTCCCATCCTGGGGCTTCGGCTGTTCAGGGAGCGCCGGAATCTCCTGGCGAAGGATGGGAGGCTCCCTCAGCGTCGGAAGCCTGTGCAGCCCTTTCGGGGCTCTTCTTCCTTTTGCCCCTTTCGAGGGGGAAGAGGCTCTTCCTCTTCAGGTGGCCGCAGAGACTCCTGGGGACGAGGTAGATCCCGTGGTCGTCCCAATACCTCCTGGGGGTCCAAGTCCAAGCCCCCCTGTAAAGGCCCCTCAGGCATGAGGAGGCGCCCTCACCCATCCGGGTGGGGGACGGCTTCTGCTTTTTGCTCACGTCTGGAGACAGCATGTCTCGGATCGGTGGATTCAGGAGGTGGTGTCCTCCGGCTACAAAATAGAGCTGGCAGCTTGGCCGCCCCCAAAATTTCTTCAGTCGCGAATCTCCCAGAACCCATTGACGGCGCAATGCCTGAAAATGGCTGTCCAACACCTTCTGTTGTATGGGGTGATTTGTCCGGTGCCTCTCCAGGAACGGGGTCGAGGGTTCTATTCCAATATGTTCACGGTACCCAAGAAGGACGGTACTCTGAGGCCGATCTTGGACCTGAAGGGTCTCAACAAGTTTGTCAGATTCAGACACTTCCCCATGGAGACCTTACAGTCCGCTGTGAGCTCGCTTCGGCCAGGCGACTTCATGACCACGGTGGACATCAGGGATGCCTATTTGCACATCCCTATATTCCAGGGACATCAGAAGTTCCTGAGGTTTGCGCTGGAGGATCAGCACTACCAGTTTGTGGTGCTGCCATTTGGGATTTCCTCAGCCCCCCGGGGGTTCACCAAGATGATGGCGGGTGTTATGGCCCTGCTGTGGAGCCAGGGCATTCAGGTTCTTCCCTATCTGGACGACTTGCTGATTACCTGGTCTTCTGTTCATACCTTTACTAAGTTTTACAAGGTTGATGTTAGGGCCTCAGCTGACGCTGCTTTTGGCCGAAAGGTGCTTCAGGCGGTAGTGAAATGAACTACATGCTGTTCCGCACTGGGGATCCCGCCCTATATTGGACACTGCTTTTGGATGTCCCACATGTTGTGGATTGGGACGGCTCGGTCTGGACATAGGGAAAAATACAATTCTGTGAGTATTCACCTGTAGAATTGGTTTTGCCTATGTCCAGTCCAGGCCGTCCCACCCCGTCCTTGGTTCATCACTTCTTGTTTGCCTGTTATGGTGATTATCCTTTTTGTATTGGACTGTTGTCCTTAATTATTTTGTGGAGAGAGTACATGCTGAAGCTATGTGAGTTAACGCAGTTTCTTGGCCTCCCGGCCTGTCTCATTTACTGCTTTTTGACATTCTGGTAATTCTATGAAGACAGCTCTTTTTATAGGGGGCCGGGAGGAGTTACAGCTCTGGATCTTGCAGTAACTGCGCCACCTAGTGGCGGACTACCCACATGTTGTGGATTGGGACTGCCCGGACTGGACATAGGCAAAACCAATTCTACAGGTGAGTACTCACAGAATTGTATTTTTAAATGAGTGGCTACCAAGCCAGAAGCATTGCTGTAGGTACTTGCAGAGGAGTAGCTAGGCTCCCTGGCACCCAGGGCAAACATGCAAATTGGCACCCCCTACCTGTGCTTAGCCCCCCCCCCCTTTTGGCACCCTCCTAGCTACACCCCTGGGTACTTGGGTGGGTCAGGTAGGAGGCAGTTTTAGAGGGTTTTGGCCCACTTTGTAGGGCTCTCCGCAATCGGACTTGTGTGACACCAATTTCAATCACCATGTGGATGGCGTTTTGCTCTAGCGCTCTCCACTCACATGGAGGAAGATTGCCGGCGCTGCTGGCAGGGCATTTGCAGAGCGCTTAGCTAATGCCCGAAGCACATGTGAAAGCGCCCACAGACTACTATGGGCAGCTTTTCACAGGCGGCTGCGGGGTGCTCACCCGAAAGTACAAGCGCTCAGCAGACGCGCTGGCGCAAGACCAGCCTGAGGAGACTGTCCGAAAACATGTTCTGCAGCATGAATGATTAAGGTCCATGCATTTTCTTCCATACTGATGCACAAGACATGATCCACACCATCAGTGAATAGAGGAAGCTTCTCCATTAAATCTATCCAAAGCTCAAGGATTGCAGTGACTCGTTCCTAGATGGGATTGCCATTTGCAAGCCAGGGAGAAGAGCCCCCAGACCCCACCTCTTATGCACTCTTCTTCCACTGCAATAGGCTGCCACCAGTCACCTGGATCTGGTACCAGCCGCATATGTCATCAAGCAGTGAATATGGTGGTGTTCAGTGCATGTATTTGACTATGTGAGGGGGGCATCACCAATTGGGGTCTGGTTTATCACCCCTTCGGGCATCCTGATTTGGGATGCCCCGATGTGTGAAAAATACAATTCTGTGAGTACTCACTTGTAGAATTGATTTTGGTGGTGTCCTGTTCGGGTCGCTCCATTCTTGACAAGTGAGTTATTCGCCACAAGGTGGCGCAGTGACTGCAAGATGAAATTTGTGGCTCCTCCCGGCCCATATAAAGGCATCTGTCTCCCTAAGAATCCCCAGTGGTTGAAAAGCAGTAAAAACAGAGACATGCCGGGAGGCCAGAGACCATGTTACTTCACACAGCTTAAAATTGAGCTCTCTCAAGAAAAAGTAATACAACAGTAATCACCATAACAGGCAAAAGAGGATAACAGAACAAGGGTGGAATGGAGCGACCCGAACAGGACACCACCAAAATCAATTCTACAGGTGAGTGCTCACAGAATTGTATTTTTCCTGGTGTCCTGTTCGGATTGCTCCATTCTTGACAAGTGGGACATCCAAAAGCAGTGTCCAAAAGAAGGGTGGGATCCCCAGTGAGCAACAGCATGCAGTTCGTGACACTACCACCTTAATGTCAAAAACAGCATCAGCTGAGGCCGTAACATCAACCTTGTAAAACTTTGTAAAAGTATGAACTGAAGACCAAGTAGCGGCCTTACAAACCTGTACAACCTAAGCCTGGTGCTGAAAAGCCCAAGAGGCACCAATAGCTCTAGTAGAATGAGCTGTAACACGAAAAGGGGGTTTCTTCCCCTTGGCAGAGTACGCTTGCACCACCGCCTGTCTGATCCACCTGCTGATAGTGGATTTGGCTGGGGGCAAGCCCTTCCTAGGCCTGTCAGGAAGGACAAAAAGAGAATCCGAATTCCTGAAGGGTTCTGTAGCAACCAGGTAGTACTTAAGTGCCCTGACCACATCCAAGGCATGAAGAACCCTCTCCTTAGAAGAAGAGGGCGCGGGACACAAGGAAGGCAAGACAATGTCCTCATTGAGATGAAAAGCAGAAACAACCTTAGGTAGAAAGTCCGGTTTAAGACAAAAACCACCTTGTCCTGATGTAGCTCAAAGTAAGGAGGCTTCATACAAAGCGCAGCCAGCTCTGAGACGCGACGCACCGAAGTGATAGCTACCACAAAGACCACCTTCAGAGTCAAAATGGATAAGGCAGCATCGCACAAGGGCTCAAAAGGAGGACCCTGTAGAGCAGAAAGCACCAAATTCAAATAAATAAAATTCACACCGGTAGCATAGGCTTACGTGGTGGACGTACATGAGTAACTCCTTGGAAAAAAGTCTTGATGAGTCTATGATTGGCGAAAGATCTTTGGAAAAAGATAGCCAAGGCTGAAACCTGCCCCTTGAGGGTACTCAGCTGGAGACCCGAATCCAAGCCATGTTGTAGGAACTCCAAAATACTAGAAAAAGAGAATGTGCGACAAGGGAAACCCCTAGACTCACACCAGGCACTGTAAGCGTGCCAGACCCTGTAATAAATCATAGAGGAGGATTTCTTCCGAGCCTGAATTATGGCACACACGACCAAGGCAGAGAGCCCTTTCTCCGTCAAGATGGAGGTTTCAGCAGCCAAGCCGTCAAAGCCAGCGTTTGTAAATTGGGGTGGTGTAACAGACCCTGCGTGAGAAGCCCTGGATCATCGGGCATGACGTAGCGATCCACTGACATCTGGACTATGTCCGCGAACCAACACCGCCTCGGCCAATGAGGGGCCACCAGGATGGTCAACACTCCTTCCTGGGCTATCTTGCGCAGCACTCGACCCAGGAGAGGAAATGGAGGAAAGACGTAGAGAAGACGGAATTCCGTCGAAGGAATTGCCAGAGTGTCTGTGGCGTAGGCCAGAGGATCTCTTGACAGAGAGACGAACCTTGGAAGCTTGTGATTGTGTCGGGACGCAAACAGGTCCACGTCCAGCTGACCCCAGAGGCGACACAGAGCGTGAAAGATCTTGCTGCTGAGAGACCATTCCCCCAGACGAGAAGTCCCTCTGCTCAGGGAGTCTGCCTCCTGGTTCTCCACCCCGGGGATGTAAACCGCCGAGATGCAGGGAACATTCTCCTCCGCCCAAGACAGGATCTGGGTCACCTCCTTGAGGGCTCGCTTGCTCCGAGTCCCGCCCTGGTGATTGATGTAGGCGACCGCCGTCTGGTTGTCCGAGTGGACCTGACTCACACGACCCCGAAGATGATGAGTCAAATGAAACAGGACCAACCGGATTGCTCTCAGTTCCAGGAGATTGATAGGTACGTGAGCCTCCTGCGGGCCCCACTGGCCCTGGAACTTCAGCGACTGCCAAAAACCTCCCCAGCCGGCCAGGCTGGCGTCCGTGGTGACAATCTCCCAACGAGGGGTCAGGAAGGACCTGCCCACTAGAAGATTCCTGGAGTCCAACCACCATGAGAGAGACTGCCTGGCCAGAGGAGACAGAGAGAATTCCTGCTCCAGGGACACATGTGACCGGTCCCAAACGGTCAAAAGATTCAACTGAAGAGGTCTCATGTGGGACTGGGTGAAGGGCGCAGTCTCGAAACAAGACACCATGCCCAACTTCATCCCCAGACGGATGGATGGACGTTGACACGACAGTGAGGCCCGCGCCTGAAGGCCCTCCACCTTCAACTGGGGGAGGAACACTTTGACCTGAGAGGTGTCCAGTGTCATGCCCAGGAAGGACCTCACCAATGAAGGAGTGATCGAGGACTTGGGGTAATTGATGACCCAGCCGAAGTCCTTGAGAGTGGACAACACCGTCTCGGTGTCGTTCTCGGCCTGCTGAAGAGAGCGGCCTTACAAACTTGTTCAACAGAGGCCTGGTGCTGAAAAGCCCAGGAAGCACCAATAGCTCTAGTAGAATGAGCTATAACACGAGAAGGGGGATCCTTCCCCTTGACAGAGTAAGCTTGCACCACCGCCTGTCTAATCCACTTACTGAGAGTGGACTTGGCCGGAGGCAAACCCTTTCTAGAACCTTCAGTGAGAACAAAGAGAGAATCCGACTTCCTGAAAGATTCAGGAAGTCACAAACTGGTAGTACTTAATGGCTCTGACCACATCCAAGGCATGGAGGGTCCTTTCCTTAGAATTAGACGGTTCTGGACACAGGAAAGGCAAAACAACTTCCTCATTAAGATGAAAGGGAGAAACGACCTTAGGCAAAAAATCAGGCCTAGAGCGAAAAACCACCTTATCCTTATGCCGCTCAAAGTAGGGAGGCCTCATACAAAGAGTGGCCAGTTCTGACACCTGGCGCACCAAGGTGATGGCTACCAAAAAGACCACCTTTAGGGTCAAGATAGACAATGCAGCGTCGCACAAAGGCTCAAAGGGGGGACCCTGGAGCGCAGAAAGCACCAAATTCAAATCCCACACCGGTAATACAGGCTTACGCGGTGGACATACATGGGTAACTCCTTGGAAAAAAGTCCTGATCAGCCTATGATTGGCAAAGGATCTTTGGAAAAAGTTGGCCAAAGCCGATACCTGACCCTTGAGGGTGTCCAGCTGCAGACCCAAGTCTAAGCCGTGTTGTAAAAATTCCCAAATCCTAGAAATAGAAAAAGCGCGACAAGGGAAACTCTTGGATTCACACCAAGAAATGTAGGCATGCCAAACTCTGTAGTAAATCATGGAAGAAAATCCAAAGTGGAACCCAGGTTCAATCCCCCAGGGACCACATAAAGGAGCACAACCAATAGAAAATCCATGAAAAAATGTATTGGAACAATCATAAAAGACACATTTAAAACCAACAATTATGACATATTAAAACATAACCTAGTCACCCAAGCAAGAAGCGGTCAAGAACCGCGAAGCGCAGGTGGAGCACCCCCGATGCCCTGACTGTCCTCCCCGGTGACTGCATGCTCTGTGTCGTTATAGCTGAGTATATATCTCTCTCTTGTATTTTTAGTTGTAAGCTCGCTTTCTCTTGTGTCATTTACGTTTTACTTGGATGGTTACTTTTGGGTGTATTAGCATTTGGATGAATCTTTTTGGGTCAATGTATTTGATATCTAATATTTAATGTAATTTATTATATTCTGCACAATGTACATTTTCTTGATTCTATTTATGGTATGTTGAATGATTTTTTGAGGTTTGGGGGCATTGATTGTGGTAAAAATATATTTTTTCTATGCACTTGGGTTTATTTAATAGGCTAGTTCTTGTGCCGGCACAAGGGGGGTTAGGTGTTGATATACACATCTCGGGCTAGGATAGCAGAAGCCTGAACGAGAGAGCAGAGATATATATAATTATTCAGGACAAATAGAGGGGTTATGTTTTAATATGTCATAATTGTTGGTTTTAAATGTGTGTCTTTTATGATTGTTCCAATAAATTTTTAATGGATTTTCTATTGTTGTGCTCCTTTATGTGGTCCCTGGGGGATTGAACCTGGGTTCCACTTTGGATTTTGTTGCAAATTGTTAGTGAGCACGCCTTTACCCATTATTATTAGTGGTGCACCATTTGTTGTTACAAATCATGGAAGAAGACTTCTTCCGCGCCTGAATCATGGTCTGAACAACCGTGGCCGACAGCCCCTTTTCCGGATTAAGGATTTAATAGCCAGGCCGTCAAAGCCAGCGTCTGTAAATTGGGGTGCCGCAGCGATCCCCGAGTGAGAAGCCCTGGGTCGTCGGGCATGATGTAACGATCGACCGACATCTGAACAATGTCCGCGAACCAACACGCCTCGGCCAAAGAGGAGCCACCAGGATGGTTGGTACCCCCTCCTGGGCTATTTTGCGCAGCACTCGGCCCAGGAGTGGAAATGGAGGAAATGCAAGGAGCCTGAACTCCATCCACGGAGATATATATATATATATAATTATTCAGGACAAATAGAGGGGTTATGTTTTAATATGTCATAATTGTTGGTTTTAAATGTGTGTCTTTTATGATTGTTCCAATAAATTTTTCATGGATTTTCTATTGGTTGTGCTCCTTTATGTGGTCCCTGGGGGATTGAACTTGGGTTCCACTTCGGGTTCCGCGGGCGCGAAGCGAGCGCCCTCAGCCTGCAAAAATGGCGCCCATTTGAGGGAAGAGGGATGGGCGGCCCACGGAGGGGGCTCCCCCCCTGGCAGCGGAGTGCAGCGCACCCCGCACCACTCCTGAGGCTGCAGCCTCACAATGACAGTGCCGCTCCGGTCCATCCCCCCTCACAGCTGCGCCGACAAGATGGAGGGGAGAGGGGAAGACGCTGAGGGAGCGAGGGAGGTAAGCATCCAGTGAAAGCGGACCTTCACCCTGAATAAGAGTCTATCTTATATGTTTCCCACACTCTGTACATACAGATTGCTCACATTAAAAATCATCCTACCTGCATCTACTGCATGTTATGAGCCTTTAAACATCCAAGATGGCGGCTCATGGAATGTCAGGCAGCCTGCAAACAGGAAGTGTCTTCTGACTGTGTCGCTCTGCATTCTGGGACTGCTGACCTTTTCCTGACCCCAGCTCTGCTCTGTCTGAGCAAAGCACAGCTATAACCCCACCCCCCTGCACTTTATCCCACTCTCCTCTCCTCAGTATGTGTGATGTTTCTGAGTCAAGATGGCGGCACTCGTATCCTAAAGTCCTGAACAGAGTTGCAGCCCAGTGGGGGAAAGAATAATAAGTAAGTGACTAAAAACTTAAAATATATTAACTTTAGATGCTGCTAAATCGTTTTTTAAGGGTTCCGGCTTTCCATTAAATCATGTTGAAGGTCCGGTTGAAGTAAAAGCACACACTCACAAAAATAATAAAGCTGTGGGACAGACAGGAATAACCAGGGCTTAGGTGGTCCCCCCCCCCCCCCCAAATAGGCTCACCATCGCCTATGGCCGGCTACCTTTTAGGGAGGGTCTGTGGCCCAGAGCCTAGCTCTGTGAATGCCTGACCCTGGCGGGGTCAGAGGCAACAGGGGTGCAGCGGCCGACAGGCTTAAAAATGCCCCGCTCAGCTGCCGTATCCAGAGAGAGTATTCCAGACGATCCTCGCAGCAGTACTGCAAGACGAATTCTAGGGAATTCTATGGAGACAGCTCTTTTTATAGGAGGAGTTACAGCCCTGGATCTTGCAGTAACTGCGCCACCTAGTGACGGACTACCCGCATGTTGTGGATTGGGACGGCCCGGACTGGAAATAGGGAAAAAAATAATGGATTTTTACTGCTGTGCAGCTGATCTCAGCTGTGCTGGCTGATGTGACAAGCCTAGCCACAGACTAGTGATGCCCTTTACCACATGGAAAACTGCTTACCAGTCTCTGGATATTGTTGCTTTGGCATATCTTGGATGAGAAAGACTTCCGGTTTTGAAAAAATCTGCTCTGTGCTATTTAGAGTTATTGATAACTATTGAGGACATTCATACAAGTCTAAGAGCACATTTGAACTTTGGCCTTAATTTTGAATATAAATTGAAAGCGTGGAGGATTCTCTACATTTTCGGATGTGACAAGCCTGCTTGCTGCATCCCCCAGTTTCCCTAGAGTCTGAGGTGGCTTCCCACCCATCCTTCTGAATTGATGCAAGTATAAGTGAAAAATACTACGCTTAACTATTTAAAAAAATATTATTATCTAACAACAAAACAATATATATTTGAATATCCTGCTCCACGTGCAAAACTTATATCCCACCAATAAGTCCACATAAATCAACTCCAAAAAGCACAGAGCTAAAATGTTTCTGAAATTAAAGTCCTCTTTAAGTGGACCAACACCCAGGATTTTTACTATCCTGGGTTTTGGTCCACTTCGGTGGGGCACCCCGATCGGGGGTGCCCCGCTGTATGAAACCCCCCAGAACGCCCGGGAACACTGACCTCACCACGTCTCGCGCTTCCCTGTAACAGGGAGCGCGCCCGCCATTCACAAACGGCCGGCGCGGGTGCACGCCCTGCTAGAGGGAAGCGCGAGACGCGGCCCGCGCATGCGCCGTTGGAACGGGGTTAAGGTAAGGTTTCTGGGCTTCCTGGGGGGTTTCACCCCGCGGGACATCCCGATTTCAGATGCCCCGCAGGGAGGGATCTGATCGGCCCGGCAATCTTATAGATTCCCTGGCCGATCCCCCCTGGGTGTTGGTCCACTTTAAAGTGTATACAGTAGAACTCGAAATGCAACCAGTGACTGTATAATCAAACTTTGTGTGATCCCACCACCATACTTATGCTCTTACCAAAGATATGATAGTAAAATGCGTTGAATCAATGGGTTTTTCATGATTTCCCACTCTTATAGGTCTTGCCAACTTATCGCCACCCTTAATGATCAGTTATAGATGGTGGATGGACTCAATGATATAAACCAAATGTTGACAGTTCAAAAATTCTTCAAATATAGATGCCGGCTTCTGCATCATCTCAGGAAAGCGGCCGTGTGCACGCTGCAGCCTCCCTCACGCACGTCACACGCTCACCCCTGGGCCAGCAACTCTGACCTCAGCAGTGTTACACCTAATGCTGTCCTTGGTGTTAGCTGTAACACTGCTGAGGTCAGAGTTGCTGGCCCAGGGGTGA
The DNA here is from genome assembly GCA_027917425.1 of Gastrophryne carolinensis. NCBI lineage: Eukaryota > Metazoa > Chordata > Amphibia > Anura > Microhylidae > Gastrophryne > Gastrophryne carolinensis. The sequence goes on from CM051238.1 coordinate 366,195,041, forward strand.
GCTTGTGAGGTGCGTGAGGGAGGCTGCAGCGTGCACACGGCCGATTCTGCTGGGTTTTGGTCCACTTTAAAGCACTCACAATTTAAGTCCCTGTGGGGCATCCCACTTTGGGCTCTCCTTCAATTAGCTTTTTTCTGTGCATATTTATATGCAGCTGATTGGGGGCCTAGTCGCACTTAGGATTGGCATGTGGCACCCCTGCATCCTTTTATGGCTGTGTGGGCCGTCTAGCCATTCTGTTACGTTGGCACGGGCATGCACTGTGAGAAAGATGTGTCATCTCCACCAGCCGCACATGCGCTGTGGGATTGTTGAGGTAACCCTATCGGGCAACTGGCTGGGTTTCACAAAATGAGGCATCCCAAATTGGATGTGTAACCGGACCTAGCGTCTTGTAGACTGTAGGTGGATTCTGATTGGGGATGTCGCTACAGTTAAAGCAGGTGAAACCACATTTCTCTGCCCCCCACCCAAGTACCTCCGGTGATGCTGCTCCCTCTGTGGGTTCAAATAAGTGGTTTGCCATGCCTACCCATCACTTTTTTTTAACAATAAATCTTTATCGAGATGAGCAAAGCAACAAAACACACCCAGAATGATAGGGCATCATATCAAAATTGTCATATAGCAATACAGGCATCACAGGGAGTAAACTGACACTATTAACAGTAATAACCCCTCTATGACGTCTAGGTTGGCTGATCCCCTCTAGTCCCCTGCTCTCGCCCAACCTTGTATCCAATATATAACGGGGAAGCTAATAGGAAAGAAAACTAAGGTAGGAAGGAGAGTGGGTTAAACCAGACCTTCAGCGTGATTTAATGAAAAGCCCAAACTCTTAAAAAACGGTTACCCAGCATCTAAAATTAATATATTTTACGTTTTTAGTCACTAAGTTATTATTCTTTCACCCACTAGGCTGCAACTGTGTTCAGGAATTAAGGATACGGGCGCCGCCATCTTGACTCAGAAGCATCACACTTACTGAGGAGAGGAGAGTGGGATAAGGTACAGGGGGGCGGGTTATAGCTGTGCTTTGCTCAGACAGAGCAGAGCTGGGGTCAGGTAAAGGTCAGCAGTCCCAGAATGCAGAGCAGCACAGTCAGGAGGCACTTCTTGTTTGCAGGCTGCCTGATAAGATGGCAGCTTCCATAAGCCACCATCTTGGATGTTTAAAGGCTCATAACATGCAGTAGATGCAGGTAGGATGATTTTTAATGTGAGCAATCTGTATGTACAGGGTGTGGGGAACATATAGGATAGACTCTTATTCAGGGTGAAGGTCCGCTTTAAAGTGTGTAAGGGGAGTGTCCCCTCCACACCCTCAGGCACCCCGGCATCGCTCCCAGCCGCATAGTACGGGGGCCGAGCCTAGTGCCACATGAGGGGGTGGGAAGGGTAGACGAAAGGAAGAAGAAGGGCTTCCTCGGTCGGCACCGCCCGCCACCCGTTGAGGGCCACTCACCCCCCAGGCCAGTGTCGCACAGTCCCCCCACCAGATGGCCCAAACCCCGTACCCATCACTTTTGAGATCGCTGATCACATCACCCACTTCAGATAGGCTGGGTGCAGGAGCTGCAGCGGCCGGCTATTGCAGCATCACAGGAGCTGCCGGTTAAAGTGAATCTAATGGCGACAGGGTTTCACGCAGTGGGGCTATAGCAGGGGTACTCAAATGGCGGACCGCGGTCCGAGTCCGGACCGCAGACGCCATTTGTCCGGACCGCTGCCCAGGGCTGGTGTAGTGTCAAGGCCACATCAGCCTGGGATCCGGCGGTGCCGGTGACAATTGCCGGCCGGGGCTGTCAGAGCTGGGGGCGGGCACATTCAGGCAAACAGTGAGCGAGCACGCCCGCTACCGTCACATCCCACCAAACAGGCAGCGACAGGCAGCGTTCACCTCCACTAAGCCGGACTGTGGTGATAGCCCCCGCCTGTGGTCCCCTGTTCGGGCGCCGCTTGATGACGCGCTGTCTCCTCCTCCCGCGGCTGCCCTGGACTCAATAGTCGGGCTGGCTGGATATTGCGCACGGTGAGAGCGCGCCGTTCGGTGGCTGTTTCGGTTTGCGCCCTGGTGTGAGCTCCTGGGTCGAGCCTGAGGTAATTCCCCGCCAATATGTGTATGAAAAGCGTGCGCCGCCATGGTTTGTTCTATATAGCCGCTGCTTCCAGCGCTTGATGCGCCTGGGCGCGCTCGTCCTGTCCGGGCTGGCACTCTTACTTACACCCCCCCCCCGGACCTTCATCCCACGGCAGACCCTGGTAAGTGGACCTCCACTGAAAGTAGTTGAGTACCCCTGGGCTATAGGATGGGGGTAGGCTAGCGTTCTGCTCTGGAAACTTTTAAATTCCAATTTCAGCAGGGGGGGGGGCTGGGATGCCCCCCCCCACCTTTCCCCCAAGCCCACAGCACATGTGAGTCCGGCATCACTCACCTCCCTCCTGGATTGTGCCCGCTGCAACTGAATGGCTGTGTGGCAGCGAGTGATGCCAGGGATTCCATGCCGCTTCTCCAGCCACAGCGTGGGGTTAAGGAGCGGTGACTTAGCTCCATGGCTTGGGGGGGTTCACACAGGAAATAACCAAAATCTGGGATAGTGAAAAGCCTGGGTTTGGAGTACTGCAGGGAGAAATGAAATAACTGCTCTGCAACAAAGCCTGTCTCCTATTGGAGGAGGTTCGGCTGCTGCACGTGTATACAGCTGTTTCCTGTCCCCCATTGGATGGAGCTGTCTAATACAGGGCACAGGGGGGTGGATTAGGTTGGTTTTGAATCCTGTGAACCAGATTGGCTGACTGGAGGAAATATTTTTTAGCATGAATGACGACATATACATTGTGTGTATATATGTGGCAATCTTATTTACACCTCAGCTACACAGTTGAACTGATGCAAATGAAAGCCATCACCTGATTGGCTGACGTGGACAAGAGCCCGCTCTCACTATGCCACTCATGATTGGTCCCTCTCTACAACGAGAGCCGTATTCCCGCTGTTGTCTGTAAGAAGCAGGTGACGTCATAGTAGGGGGTGTGGCGCGCGGAGCGCTGTGACAGCCGAGGGACGGAGGATTCACGTCACCGCCTGTTGGCCGCCCTGTAATCCGGAAGTTGATATGTGTAACATGGCCGGGCACAGCAGCTGAGGGCGGTGAGTGCAATGCAATGCAATGCAGTGCGGCGCGGGCGCTATAGGAGACCGCTGCTTTCTAAAGACAATGCTGTTACATGTGGGGGCTTGGCTATGGAGTCTGCAGTGATTACACACTACTTTGAATCATTCCCGGCAGGCTTGAACTGCAGGAGCTTACACTCTAATGACACACACACTGGTAATATATGATTACAACACTTGAAAATAAGTGTTTTCCTTATCTGCTAGTCATGTGGTCCATGAGAGCAATCCTAGTGTGCAGACCAGGTAATTAAAGTGGACCAAAACCTGACCTAGAATCTGTAGGATACTAGGTCCAGTTAAAGTGGACCAAAACACAGGATTTTGGCTATTCTGGGTTTTGGTCATCACCCTGTGGCACCCCAATCAGGGGTGTGAAACGCCCCCCCCAGGGTCGGCAAAACTAACTGACCTCTTCCTGGTCCTATGGTGCACGCGTGGCCACTCGTCCAATCAGCGCGCTCTGATCTGCTGATGTCACATCGTCTAAGGTGAGCGGCTCTGGCTTGCTACCCTCTAACGGAGCGTGCCCGTGCTGGCCACTTACAAATGCCTGGCGCGATGGCGTGTCCTGCTAGAGGGATAGCAGGGATGTTGCCACATCGCGCACATGTGCCGTTGGACTAGGAAAGAAGGTTAGTGTACGGGCGACCTGGTGAGTTTCACACAGTGAGGTATCCTGATTTTGGATGCCCCGGGGGAGGGAATCGATTGGGATTTACGGGCTGATCACCTTGGGTTTTGGTCCACTTTAAATACCTCTGGGGCATTCCAATTTGGGCCCTGCCAGTTGCCCGATATTCTTACTTTGCCTGTGATCCCAGCTGACATCTCACACCTTCCTAGGTCTGTGCATGTCCACACATTCCCTAACTGAATGGTGGTCGAGCACAGCCATAGAGGGGAGTTTCTTTAGCTACACATTAATATACATGGATAAATAAGCTGATTGGATCATAGCCGTGGGAATGCTGGTGAGCAATGTATGAGAACTGGGATAGTAAACATCAAGTCTGTTTTCAGGCATCCTAGGCCTTGTTTAGCAGCTGGGCATCCCACATCTATATGCCCCCAGTCAAAGGCAGCTTGCTTTTTATTGGTGGAGGCACAGCGACTGCTTGCTGTCAGCTGTTGGATGGAGCTCTGCTTGGTAAAGTTGAGTATCTCTGTTATGCAGCGCTCACTGATGCTGTGAGGGGGTAAATGAGGTTTGTTTAGTGTCCCTGTGGACCAGGACCCCTCCTTTCACATGGTGGTTAATACAGAGCCCGGAGAGAAAACTGCCATTCACTTTTATTGTCTACCGGGTGTAAATTTTCATCTGGCTCTTAAAGTGGACCGTCACCCTCCCGTGATCGGCCCGGGAATTTATAAGATTCCCGGGCCGATCACCTCCCTCCCCGCGGGACATCCGAGATCGGGATGTCCCGCGGGGTGAAACCCCCCCAAACACCCCAAATCCCCTTACCTTGTCTTCGGCGGCGGCCGGCTGCCGCCGCCTCCCTCGCGCCCCTCTAGACGTGTGCGCGCCCGCGCCGGCCGTCTGTGAATGGCCGGCGCGGGCGCGTCAAGAGTGACGCGCGGGAGGCGGTGGCGGAGGAGCCGCTTGTCCGCGCCTGTCAAAAGTCTTGTCCGTCGATGCGGGGGTGCCCCACCGAAGTGGACCAAGACCCAGGATAGTCAAAATCCTGGGTGTTGGTCCACTTTAATCAGCCTCAGGGTAGACAATATAAGTGAATGGCAGTTTTCTCTGCTAAAAAAGGAGTGACTTTTCTTACCTGGCTCTGACTCAACCTACATTGTTTCAGGAAGAAGGTTTAGAGCTGCGTTACCAGAAAATCAATGGGTGTCATCAGCGCTGAATGGTGCGCCCAAGGCTTTCCTGTTTGATTGTCGTGAGGATTAATCTCTGGACTGGGATTACAGCAGACAAAAGACAAATGCATTGGCCTCGATTCAGTAAAGGTAGAAAAAAATTCTCATGGTAGTAAAAAATTCAGTTCATCGGGAAAAAAGCCTGAGAATGTCACGGTTACTGAATCACTAGATAAAAAGACAATGAAAGTCAATGGCAGCTTTTACTACAGTGTAGAAAGAAGTAAACAGTTCTCTACTTTTCTTAGGAGTAAAAGTGCCATTGACTTTCATTGTTTTCCTATCTGGTGATTCAGCAATAGTGAAATTCTCAGGCTTTTTTTCTCATGAATTGAATCTTTTAATACCATAAGATTTTTTTTCTACTTTTATTGAGTCGAGGCCATTGGGTCTGTATGTTCCCCACACCAACAAAAACTGGTTACACAACCTACCTTGTGGTCTTGTACACCATATTATGGCCAACATGAAGGAGGTTATAGGCCTTTTGGCTTTCCCTCTCACCCCTGCCCTGTGGCTCCCCCTTGAGGCTCTGTTTAGCACATGGCCGGGAAACTGCCTTAGACTATAGCCAAAGCTAGTGCTGAGGGAGCCAGTTAGAGGTCACAGGGAAACCTTCGGGAAGTACTTAAAGTGGACCAATCGCCAGGATTTTGACTATCCCAGTGATTGGTTCTCTTACCTGGGGTTTCTCTGCTGTGTGAAACCCCCCAGATCGCCCACACCACTTACCTGTCCACTTTTCCTGCACAGGCCCTCGTCCAAGGGGCTCTTTATTGCATGCATTTTAATGCCTGGCATAAGGAACAAAGGCAGATGTCTCCCGGGTTTCCCTGCGGTGCACTTGCACATCTGCAGAGATGCCGGGGATCCAGCTGCAGCAATGGACCACCGGTAAAATGATTATGGGAATAACACTGTGGGGCATCCCAAATTGGAACAAGGAAAGGGTGAGTTTATGGACAATTTCAGGGAATAAATTTCCAGGGAGGAACTAAACCCATGAAAGTCAAATTCTTCTTTAAAAGACTCCGGGGTCGGACAGACCAGTGATTGGTCTACTTTAAGGACCAAACGGCCCTCCATTCTCCATAAAAGAGGAATTTATTAGTTTTCTGCTGTCAGGGGGTTAGTCCTTCGGGGAGGTGGGTTATATGTACTGGAAGCAAGTGTTTATACTGACTACAAACTGCAGAGCTTTAATCTATGTAGTGTAGGGACAGGGGCGGACTGGCCATAGGGAGACTTGGGCAAATGCCTGGTGGGCCGCACTGCTTTGGGGCAGTCTGGGTGGCTACCTTTACTAACACTCCCTTCCAATACCACCCAAGCAACTCCAGCCCATGTCCTCCCCTAATGATTTAGCCTCTGCCTTGGAGCACACTGCTTGACTAGCCAGGAAGCAGCAGAGATGCCACTGGCTGCTCATGGGCAGGCCAAGTGCTGGTAAAATCACAGGCTGATTTTGGGTCCCAGTTCGCCACTGTGTAGGGGTGATCTTATGTATGTAGTGTACGGTTATATATCTAATTTATGCTGTACTAACAGTTTTAACCTTCTAGGAGTAGTTTTTGAGTAGCGAGCCCTGTGTGTAATGATGCCCTCCAGGAGCAATGCGGCTGCTGTGCCCAACAGCAAAGTGAAGTACTCCAAGCTGTCCGACACTGATGATGGCTACATAGACCTCCAGGTGAGAGCCACAAACATGTTACAGTAAGAAACCAGAAAAATACACTTCATATCATTGATTAAAAAACCTATTAGCAATAAAAGCCTAAAAACCATACTGCCTAAAAAAGGACTTTTGGAGCCAAAATGACTGCCCAGAAAAATGGGGGCGGGGCACGATAGGGGACTGATGAAGACCACATACTTGCAGTCTGTAACTGTTATTACTTTAGAGGGAAAGCCCACTGTAGTGGACTTTTTAAGCTGACCCCCAGTTTACAACCACTTTAAATATGTTGCTAAAATTCTCTTAGACTGTAGTACCAATTAGAATAGAGATTTCACTTTCTAAATTGGGATGCCCCACTGTGTGTACCCCCCAGGTTGCCTCGTTTCACTCATTTTCCTTTGCTCCTATGGCACAGACTCGGACAAAAGCGAGTGCGTTGATTGGTTGAGCGGCACACTCGCTGTCACATGGCTCCCTTTAGCGCTGCTGAGCGGCACAGACAGCTGCATCCCCCACCCACCTTGCAGCTGTGGCATGCCCACACAGCCCAATCAGAAAGGCCGGGTGCGGGTATGACTAGAGGTGGGCAGGGATGCGGCCACAGAAGTAGCAAGGGCTCGAGGAGAAGGTGAGTGAAACTGCCGATCGGGGGGGGTGTACACAAAGTGGGGCATCCCAATTTGGGATGCCTCAAGGAGTGGAGCTCGGATGGCCTTCAGACTCCAGGGTCTGTGATGTTCTGCTTTAAGATCATGCCACTCCCTACTGACTAAAGAACCCAACATTGTGCTGTTGAGGCTTGTGCATGCATCAGATCCAAGAGGCAGGGGATGAAGCAATCCCCCTCTGGCCATTGTGTTGGAACAGACTAAAAAAGTTACCTGTAAAAACTAGATGGACCAAAAATAGTCAGAAATGTCTCTTTTGATGAAAGGAATTTGGTCAGAGGTTAAAGCTGAACAAAATGCCATTCCTCACGATTGGGTGTTCGCCCCTAGGGGCGCTTGACTGCAAGATCAAAGATGTAGCTCCTCCCGGCCCCCTATAAAGGCCTCTATCATTCCCCAGTTGTTCATCTTGCAGTTTGGCTGCATAAGATCGTTGGCACTCTCTCTCAGATAATTGGCAGCAGAGCTGGGCCACCTAGCCCGTCGGCCGCTGCGAACTCTATTTCCATGGATCTCTGATGACCCATTCTTGCCTCCCAGCCTTTGGCTGCTACGGAATCCGTGACGGTAGGGTGAACGCCAGGGTCTGTGGCGTTCGGCAGAGCACATGCTCTGGGACGCAGACCGTATTTTAAAAGGTAGCCGGCCACAGGCTTATGGTGAGCCTGATGGGGAACCACTATGTATATTTTTGTATATGCCCTCCCTGCCCACAAGCTTTATTATTGTGTGCGTGTACTGCTTGGTGTGACTTTACTTTTGCTCCTCACTGGCAGGCAGTGAGGAGCAGTTTCTGGCATCCTACTCACCTCCCTGCGTTCCCCCATCGGGCACCCAGGATGCGCGCCTCTCTGCAGTCCCCGCGGGCCTTCTCCGCACCGCCGTGTGCGGTGTTTCTGAGATAGACGGGGGGGGGGGGGGGAGCTTGGCTGCGCCTGTAACATGCCGCCGGCATGACAGTTTCTGTAGGAGGTTGCGTTCTTCATGACGCGGGGGGGGGGGGGGGGCGGCGTTGGTGCGCTGCTGACGCTGCGGCGGTGCCGCTCCCCCCAGGTTCCTTCCAGAAGGAGGCTGGGAGACGCGCTGCTCTGTTGCTGCTACTGAGGACCAGGCTCGGGCCTTCCTGCTGCGGATTTTGGTGATCCCTCCTGTCGTTGTCGTGAGTCCGTCTTATGATTGCTGTTGCATTCTGCTATTGTAGCTATGCTAAGGCTGACATGGGTGTTTCTTTCTTTTAGATTGTGGGCTAAGGTTGAGGGTTGTGGTTCCTTTTTATAAGCTTAGGCCGTTAGCATCTAGTAGCCTTATTGAATTTTTCTCAAAACATCCTTCGGGCAGCATACGCCTGAGACCTCCGGGCTCCTCCTACTGAGGGAAACGCATGACCACCAGCCAAAATAAAGTCTTGACTCCTCCCTCTCTTCCCCAGTTGTGTTCGTGTTCCTCCCTGAGGTAGGAGCCAGTCCACTAGCTCCTTTGGTTCAGGTAAGTATTTTTCCGGTGCTATGGGCCTATTGTAGCAGGGGGTCCATTTCTCGGTCCCAAAGGCCATACTTGTGTCTGGGTCCCGGGATACCCTATGGGATTTTTTTGGCCAGATCCCATTCTTTGATTTTTTATTAAAAGGGGGTAAGTAAATCTTCACTCTTTACTGAGGATGAATTTTAGGAAAAAGCCGGGGTAACCGGACCCCATGCATTTGTTTTTACAAATTTTTTTTGATCTAATAAATTTTGACAAATCAGGAAGTTTTCCCGATGATTTGGTTGCTCTGGAGCCTTTTTTTCTGTACCCTTTAACTTTTTTTTTACATTTTGACTTTTAAAAAGTTTTTCCTGACTATACCTTTAAGAGGCGGGGGTAAGAGGAGAATGATGCGTTCTCTCTCTCCCTCCCCCGCCTGCCCATTACTTCCGCATTCGCTTACCTCGGCGGTGGACGGCAGGTGGGGGGATCGGCTTCTCCGAGGGCTTCCTCTCCGGGAGTCCGGGGGGGGATCCCTCTGGGCGATAGTCAGGCGGCTGCGGGCTCCTGAGACGCAGGGGGATAGGTGTGGTTGCTTATTTAGACGACCTCTTACTTTTTGCCCAATCAAGGGACAGGTTGTTGGAGAATCTTCATTACACCATGAATCTGTTATCCCGCCTAGGTTGGATTGTGAATTTCAACAAATCAACCCTCACAAATTATGACATACCTGGGGTTCGAGATCAATTCGGTCCGCCAGGTCCTTATTCTGCATCATCAAAAAGTTGTGGCTCTCCAGGAAGCAGTTCGAGGTATCTGCTCGGACACACTCCTTTCAATAAGACAAGCAATGAGAGTGTTCGGGTTCCTGACTTCATCATCATTCCCGGCAGTAAGATGGGGCCAACTTCACTCCAGATTCCTTATTCATATTCTGAAGAACTGGGACAGAACCCAGGACGGACTGGAACAACACCTGCCAATTCCAGGGGAAGTGAAGGATTCTCTGAATTGGTGGTTGGAAGACAATCGATTCTCGGTGGGTTTACCCGCTGGGGAGCACATTGCAGGACATGGACAGTTCAAGGGAAATGGTCAAAGGCCTTGAGTCAGTCCTCCATCCAATCTGAGAGAATTGATTTCAGTAAAGGAAGCATTATGGGCCCTGAAGTCACACCTATGGGGGAAGCATGTGCAAATCAGGACAGACAATGCTACATCTGTAGCTTACATAAATCATCAAGGAGGAACAAGATCCTCAAGACTGATGACTGTAGCAGCAGAGATTCTGTTCTGGGCAGAGAACAGCTTGAAATCCTTGACAGCAGTTCACCTGAAAGGGACCTTGAATCAGGTGGCGGATTTTCTGAGCCGGTCACAGATCAGAGATTTAGATTGGTCTCTGGATCCAGCAGTGTTCAAGGAAATTTGCAAGCTAAGAGGCGTCCCAGAAGTGGATCTATTTGCGTCAGCAAAGAACCACAAGGTGGACAGTTATTTCTCGTTGAATCCTTATGCCTTTCCTCCGGTACGTTTGATTCCGATGGTACTAAAGAAGCTCATCGGGGAACCAGCTACGATTCTCCTGGTGGCTCCATGGTGGCCCAAGAGATCTTGGTTTTCAACTTTGGTGGAACTATCGGTTCAGGATCCTTGGGAGATCCCTGTGAGTCCTCATCTTTTATCCCAAGGTCCGGTGTTAAGTCCGAACCCGCAATGGTGGAGATTGACGGTATGGACCCTGAGGTCTCCTTACTACAAATGAAAGGATATTCAGGGCCGGTAATAAACACTCTCTTCTTTCAAGTACCGGTAGGAAAGTTCTAACCAGAAAGATTTATATTAAAATATGGAAGACATTTATGTCTTGGAAAACGGAGCAAACTTCATTCAAGGTACCGGTGATACTGGATTTTTTGCAGCATGGAGTCGACATGGGGCTCAGTGTTAATACCTTAAAGGTTCAACTGGCAGCCTTGTCGGTCTTTCTGGATAAGAGACTATCATCCATATCTATTATCAAGCGGTCTCTGCTGGCAGTCAAGCGCTCTATGCCGGCACCATCCAAGGTGGTTCCGCAGTAGGACTTGGCTAGAGTTTTGTCTATGCTGAGTTCTCTTCCTTTTTTTTCCCAACAAGAATCTGGACATCAAATCACTCACCTGGAAGGTCTTGTTTTTGGTAGCCATTACCTCGGCCCGCAGAATTAGTGATATTCAGGCCTTGTTGTGTCGTCATCCATTTCTACAGGTGTTTCCGGATCGCATTGTAATGAAGGTGGATCCTTGCTACCTTCCTAAGTTTGCTTCAGACTTTCACAGATCTCAAGAGATCATTATTCCTTCCATCGCACAGGATGATCCTGAACTTATCGCTTTAGATGTCAGATCTCAACTGTAGCTGTATCTTCGGCAGACCAAAGATTTCAGGAAAGCAGACAGCTTGCTTATCTCCATTTCAGGCCCTAGGAAGGGTCTAAGAGTATCAAAGACTACGTTAGCAAGATGGATGAAAGGTACCATTAAGATGGCTTATAGAGATGTCAATTCACCAAGTGGGATAACGGCTCATTCTACAAGAAGTGTATCTACATCTTGGGCAGAGCAAGCTGGGGTCTCCATGGAACAGATTTGTAAGGCGGCCACCTGGTCTTCAGCTAAAACCTTCGCAAGACACTATCGTTTGGATCTCCTGTCTCAGAAGGATCAATCTTTTGGCAGAAGTGTGCTTCGTGCGGTTCTTCCCACCCAATGAGGTAATCCTATCTCTCAGGCGTATGCTGCCCGAAGCATGTTTTGAGAAAACTTAAGTTAGGTACCTGGTAACTTTTTTTCTAAACATCCGAAAGGGCAGCATACGCCAGCTTCCCTCCCTTATTATTTTTTAAGATATGGAGTTGGATTATGTATTAGAATATGAGGAGTTGTGGATCTGTATCTTTTCTCTCTTTCAGATCTCTACAACAACTGGGGAAGAGAGGGAGGAGTCAAGACTTTATTTTGGCTGGTGGTCATGTGTTCCCCTCGGTAGGAGGAGCCCGGAGGTCTCAGGCGTATGCTGCCCTTTCGGATGTTTAGAAAAAAAGTGACCAGGTACCTAACTTAAGTTTTTACTATTCTAATCACCATAATGAAGGCATCAGGGGATAGTTAGCTGGGGGCCACATTTGGGCAGGACAGGCTCTGCCCCTTGTGCAGAAGGAATCCTCTGGGTGGATTCAGCACTATTTGTCCCACTTGTGCCAGAGGCATTGTTTTGGACCATGAGCGGGCGATCGCCCCTGACCCTAGCCCTGTATTACAATCGGCCTCTCCGGACCCTCCACTGCTGCATTCAGCCCCTAGTAAAGGGGGAGCCAGGAAGGGGTCTCATACTGATTTTGCTCATAGGCTGGCTAATCTCGAGAAGCAGATCTCGTTGACGGCCCCTAAGAAGGCCTCGAGTAAGAAGCGGCATCTGGAGCCGATTTACTCGAATGACTATCTTTTTGATTGCTTGGGTTCTGCGGAGGAAGGTGAGTTGCCAGATGATTCACGCTCCACGGTGAAATATTCCGCTGGCGATGACAGTGTCTCTGGTTCCTCCTCGGTTGAGGATTCTTGTCTCCCGGATGATACGGAGAGTTTGCTCTCCTCCATGTTTGATACCCTTCACATTGTCGCTCCCAGAGCAGCTAAGAGGAAGCAGAGTGATTTATTTCGGCCTGAGAGGCAAAGGGGGGTCTTCCCGGAGCAACCCCACTTTTCTAACATGATCCTTAAGGCATAGGAAAGGCCCAACAAGTTACCGTTGGTCCCTAAGGGCCTGGATAGGCGGTACCCCTTTCCTGCTGAATTGGTTTGGTTATGGTGTCCCGAGGTGGATCCTCCCGTGTCAGGCTTGTCCAATACCACTGTTAAGCCATCACCTGATAATGCTTCCTTACGTGATCCTGCAGACAAACGCACGGATCAGCTGGTCTGCCACGCGTTCACCTTTGCTGGTGCCCTCTTTCGCTCGGAGTGTGCCTCGGCTATCTTCTCACTAGCCAACAGGAGAAAGGTGAGACACCTTATGGCTAGAGCTAAGGCTCGCAAGCAGGCTGAGGAGTATAAGGAACTCAAGGCTTGCTTGGATTTCATTGGCCTTGTTGTTACTTCCATGGATGATGTGGTCAGGCTTGGCGCCAGAATATCGGCCTTGCTTGTTGCTCTACGCCTCTCGCTCTGGCTGATCAGTGGGCGGCTGATGCGGCTGCCAAGAAGTCCCTCACAAGTCTACCTTTTGTGGGAAGTCGGCTGTTTGGGGAGCGCCTGGACCTTTCGGAACCCTTCTTCCTTTCGTTCTTTTCGAGGAGGAAGAGGATCTTCGTTTCCAGGTGGCCGCAGAGATACCTGGGGCAGAGGTAGGTCCGACCCAACTCTTCCTGGGGAGCTAAGTCCAAACCCCCTGCCAAGCCCACTCAGGCATGAGGGGGCGCCCTCATCCATCCGGGTGGGGGGACGGCTTCTGCTGTTTGCTCAGATCTGGAGGCGGCACGTCTCGGATCGGTGGATTCAGGAGGTAGTGTCCTCCGGTTACAAGATAGAGCTGGCAGCCAGGCCACCCTCAAAATTCCTCCGTTTCAAGGATATCTCAAAACCCGCTAAAAGCTCAAGCTTTGAGAACGGCTGTTCAACACCTGCGGATAGGTGTGATTTGCCCTGTTCCCCGGCAGGAGTAGGGTCAGGAATTTTACTCCAACCTGTCGCCTACATCAACCACCAGGGCGGGACTCAGAGCAAGAGATCCCTCAAGGAGGTAACCCAGATTCTGACTTGGGCAGAGGAGAATGTTCCCTGCATCTCGGTGGTCTACATCCCCAGGGTGGAAAACCAGGAGGCAGATTCCCTGAGCAGGAGCGCCTTGCTCCTGGGGGAATGATCCCTCAGCAGCGAGACATTTCAGGCTCTGTGTCTCCGCTGGGGGCAGCCGGACGTGGATCTGTTTGCGTCCAGACACAATCACAAGCTTCCAAGGTTCGTATCCCTCTCAAGAGATCCTCTGGCCTTTGCAACAGACGCTCTGGTGATTCCTTGGACGGAGTTCACATTTCTGTATGCATTCCCTCCATTTCTGCTCCTGGGCAGGGTGCTGCGCAAGATAGCCCAGGAGGGGGTACCAGCCATCCTGGTGGCTCCTCGCTGGTCAAGAAGGAGTTGGTTTGCAGACATAGTCCAGATGTCAATAGATCACTACATCATGCCCGACGACCCAGGGCTTCTCACACAGGGGTAGCTGCGTCACCCCAATTTACGGACGCTGGCTTTGACGGCCTGACTATTGAAACCTCAATCCCGACGGAGAAGGGGTTATCGGCCACGGTTGTGCAGACAATGATTCAGGCACGGAAGAAATCTTCTTCCATGATATACTACAGAGCTTGGTGCGAGGCCAAGAGCCTTCCTTGGCGGATATGTTCTATTTCTAGGATTCTGGAGTTTTTACAAAATGACTTAGACTTGGGTCTCCAGCTGAGCACCCTCAAGGGTCAGGTCTCGGCTTTAGCCATCTTTTTCCAGAGATCCATTGCCAACCATAGGTTGATCAAGACTTTTTTCCAGGGAGTTAACCATGTCCGGCCACCGCATAAGTCTGTACTACCGGTGTGGGACTTGAATTTAGTACTATCTGCTTTTCAGGGTCCTCCCTTCGAGCCATTGAGTGATGCTGCTTTGTCTGTTGACTCTCAAGGTGGTCTTTCTGGTAGTGATCACCTCGCTGCGTCGTGTATCAGAGCTGACCGCTCTTTGTATGAAACCACTCTACTTTGAGCGGCATAAGGATAAGGTGGTGTTTCGCTTTAAACCTAAGGTCGTTTCTCCCTTTCACCTTAATGAGGAAGTTGTCTTACCTTCCTTGTGTCCAGCAACGGCTAATTCCAAGGAACGGACCCTCCATGCTTTGGATGTGGTCAGAGCCATAAAGTATTACCTGGCTGCGACTGAATCCTTCAGGAAATCGGATTTGCTCTTTGTCCTAACAGAGGGTTCTAGGAAAGGATTGCCACCAGCCAAGTCCACTCTCAGTAAGTGGATCAGACAGGCGGTGGTACAAGCATATTCTGCCAGGGGGAAGGAACCCCCTTTTCGGATCACAGCTCCTTCTACCAGAGCTATTGGTGCCTCTTGGGCCGCAACTTGGTCTTCTGTTCATACTTTTACAAAGTTTTACAAGGTGGATGTCAGGGGCTCAGCTGACGCTGTATTTGTCCGAAAGATGCTTCAGGCGGTAGTGAAATGAACTACATGTTGTTCCGCACTGGGGATCCCGCCCATATAGACACTGCTTTTGGATGTCCCAATCGTGAGGATATTGGGATGGCCTGGACTGGATGTAGAGAAAAATACAATTCTGTGAAACTCACCTGTAGAATTGTTTTTGGATACATCCAGTCTAGAACGTCCCACCCCGCCCTTGTGTTCATTATGTCCTGTATGCCTGTTATGGTGATCAACCATTTTTTGTTTCATAGTTTTTTTTTGCTTAGAGAGAGTACAAGCTGAAGCTATGTGAAGTAACATGGTTTCTTAGGCCTCCCGACCTGCCCTCTTTTGTTGAATGCTGCTTTTAAACCACTGGGGAATGATAGAGGGACAGCTGCCTTTATAGGGGGCCCTAGGGGTGAATACCTAATCGTGAGGATATTGGGATGGCCTGGACTGGATGTATCCAAAAACAATTCTACAGGTGAGTTTCACAGAATTGTATTTTCTGGGTATAGGATCACTTTAAGAAACCCTAATAATTTTACATACAGTGAAATGTGATTATCTGTTAACCAGGACAGCGTGAATGTTGCCACTGTTCTGGTCTTTGTCCCTGGTGAGCAACATCTACTGATTACCCATCATTCCATAGAAACTAGTAAAAATATTTGTACTGCAGTGTTGCATTGTTCTCTTTTCCAGGCTTAATTTTGGCTGTAGTAATGCATTGATGCCCTAGGTGGCAGAATTGGCTTCTTATAGCTAGAGGGACACATTAAACTGGAACAGCAGCCTACAGAAGTCTATGGGACATTGTGTCCAGCATGTATTTTAGACTCCAGGGCCAGCCACATGCTGACGGATTTCCGACCTGCATTTGGCAGTAAATAAAGCATTTAAAATAAAGAAATCTTACCTTTCACATCTATCCCCTTAGAACTTAAGCCCTCTCATTGGCCGACCGCAGTCACTTGGTAGTTGGCAGCCTTAACTGTGTATCCTAGTGCCGACAACCATGTGAACTTGGCAGAAAATCGCAGGGCTCGAGTTCTCCGGGAGATCGATGTGAAAGGTAAGATTTTTTTATTTTAAATGCTTTATTTGCTGCCAAATGCAGACGGGCTTGAGGCCGGCCCTGGAGTTTAAATTACGCGCTGGGCACTGCCCCATAGACTTCTATAGGGCGTTGTTCTAATTTAAAGCTGAGAATGGACCTTGCCCACTATCCATAACCAGTCTATTATGCAAACACACAGTAACACAGGGGGCCATTAGGAGAGAGCCCTGCTCTTTTGAGCTTACAATCTAAACAATGGGTTTAATGATGAGGCACAGAATGACCATATCCGATCCAGCTTGTTTGCTATCCCATGTTTGTGGGACACCAGAAACATAACCTGGAGGTGCTCTTCTACCATCTATTTGGTGTGTGTTTGTGGGCGGCAGAATTGTCTGTTTGGATTGCTTTATGGAAGTTTTTATGGTATGAGTGGGTCACGAGTTTACATTATAGAAGGTGGTTTTTGAGCGTATGAGTGGTATAATAGGAGGTTTTTGAATAGAAAATTTGGTACACAGGGTTGTGTAATTGTATGGGGTTATAAAGGGGCATTTGGATAGTGTGTTTGGCTCCCAGGGGTGGGTGTGTGGGTTTTTTTTTTTTAAATAACATGGAGGTAATTGTTTTACAGAATGGGAGAGTTTTTGGTTTGGACACAACTCTGAACCCTTACCCAAATGTATTTTCCTGTCCCCAAATGTGTGGTCTGCCACTCTCTAGAAAGCTGTGCTTGCTGTCACATGTTGACCACCCCGTATATTTAGCCAACACATTAGACATGAGTGGATCTGGAACCAGGTGGATGTCACAGGCACAAGAACTCCAATTTAATGGTAACGGATTATAATAAACATTCAGTCTTGATGACACACATAGTGAAGCAAAAAGAAATTCCCACTTGAAATTAAAATATGTCATCAGAAAGTGATGGATGCCCACAGAATGTGACAGGGCAAAGTTTCCATTGGTGTGTCAACTGAACTGAAGCATATGATGGAACATGGCTTGGGGGTTTGAGTATAATTTAGACAGAGCGATTATCAAGCTAGAAATTGCTAAAGTGACCCCAATTTTAACGACAATCGCTCCGTGGAAATGGACGCTGCATTCAAGGGGTTAAACAATAATTACCATATTTTTCGCTCTATAACACGCACCTATGATTTGGAGGAGGAACATGAAAAAAAAAAAAGATTCTATACCAAATGCTGTGCTAAAAAACCCATTATAGGCAGTGTGGCATTCTCCTATCCCATTCCCATAGGCAGTGTGGCTGAATCCCCACCCCACGCTGGGAAAAAAAGATACTTACCGTCTCATCGATGAAAGAGCTGCGAGCAGGGAGAGGGCAGGGTAACTGAACGCCGCCCACTGCCCCCACTCTGGCCGCTGCCGACACAGCTGCTGCTTCTCCGGCCAGCGTGCGCACACACTCGGTCCATGCAGCCGGTGGGCGTGGCCTGTGTCTGCGTCCCAGCTGCATGCACGAGAAATACCAACGGTGTCGGCAGCGTCCAGTGTGGTGACAGTGGGCAGGGCTCTGTTACCCTGCCGGCAGCTCTTTCATCGGCTGGCGTCCCAGGGTTCGCGGCGTGAGGCTTATGGAAAATTAGTGCATCTTATAGGGCGAGAAATACGGTAGTTAATTGGACGGCCATCGTATTGTTTTGTCTGACCAAAAATTTCTCGTTCACGGCTTGATGGTTGGAATCTGTAAACAGAAGTCGCCCTCAAAAAAAGCGTTTTGCTTTGAGAATGAGTGACCTATTGACCAACAAATCTGAACACAGTCACTCATTCGCAGAGTTTATGGCCAGTCGCTCGCTGAGTGAAGCCAATTGATCTGCTTGTGTAAACATCACATAGGGCAGAGCACTGTGTAAAAAGCTTTGTGAGCAGATACACCTGGAATGTCACTTTTATGATTTAAGGCGCAAATACCTCTCGTCTTTTATGACCTCCTTTGTGATTAATGTTAGGACTGTGCATTAAAATCTGTTCCATTCTAATGGCAATCCAATTTTGTATTGTGTACTGAAAATGAAATAGCTTTTTTTTCTATTTAGTTTAAGAGGAGTCCTCCAAAGATCCCATACAAAGCCATTGCTCTGGCCATTGTCCTCTTCTTAATAGGCACATTGCTTATTGTGATTGGGGCCCTCCTTATAACCGGGCACATCAGCAATGCTGTAAGTAGTTTGAAAGCATTTCTTTTCTTTTTTTATTACATTTTTTTATTTTATTTAAAAAATTGTCCAGGCAAAAAAAATATTCTAATAATCAATAATAATAAAAACTTGATTCACACTTGGTCTGCTGCAACTCCTATGCTTAGCTCCAGTGTTGTAAAACTTACAGAATGCTGCAAGCAGCCTGGTATCTTATCGCTGGTCAGAAATGGTGGCCTCCATCAAGGTGGCATTCTGCTTCTATGCACGCCCACCCCATGCAATGGAATGAACGGAAGGTATATTTGCAGAGGATATTTCTCTCTTTGAAAAGGGGGGGGTGACGTGATGCTCATTTTCCAGGGTCAGTAAGTTTAAAGCGGACAAATGGCCCACCACGGCCGGCCTGGTATTTCAAAGATTCCAGGACCGGCCGCTAGCCTGCCCCCAGTCCCGCTGTGTGAAGCTCCCGGGCCGCCGGTAACCTTACCTGATCCCGCGGGTCCTGTGACAGGATCTCTGCCGGCGGCCATTCCAGCTTCTCTGCAGCTGTGCGTGCACACCACAGGGGAGCCGGGGATGCAGCCGCTGGCACAAAGTTTAAATCAGAGGTTTTGTGTCATGCATTAGTATGTGCCACATAAAGCGCTGATTGGACCAGCGCTCATACATGCACCACGGGGACAGGTGAGTTAAATCGGGCGATCTGGGGGTTTCATCCTACATCGGGA
Source organism: Gastrophryne carolinensis (assembly GCA_027917425.1). Taxonomy (NCBI): domain Eukaryota; kingdom Metazoa; phylum Chordata; class Amphibia; order Anura; family Microhylidae; genus Gastrophryne; species Gastrophryne carolinensis. The sequence continues at coordinate 366,214,090 of CM051238.1, forward strand.
TATCCCCAGAGCAGGGACCAATTACCAGGATAATCAAAATCCTAGTGATTGGTCCACTTTAAAACAGCTGAACCGTAGAAGCTTCTGGGGACAAAAGGAGAGTATTAATATTGTTTTGCCTGGACAATTTCACCTACATAATGCTTTTGCCTGAATGAGAACTGCATTTACATTGTCATGACCATTGGGTAAAAACTTTTAGTCCTGTAATATGTATTCCACACCTAGATATGGGGCAAATGATGGGCTTGCCAGGGTGTGATAGGTTGAGTGCCTTGCATCCCTGTCTTGTAGAGATCCTTCATTGCAGTAGGGAATGCTGATTTTTCTTTCCCACAGTCTTTACTGTGCTCTCTGTCTGCAAATCTGTGGTCCCTTCTAGAGCCCCACCCCCATACCAAATAGCGAGAGAACAAGGTGGGCACAATGACTGAATCGAAACAAAGCATCAGTGACGACTTCAGTAGTCCAACTTTGTTAAAGTGAACCAAAATCCAGCACAATCGATTCCCTGCCCCCGCTGTGTGTAAACCCCCAGGTCGCTCCATACACTTAACTTGCTTCCCAGTCCAACGGCTTAGACAATGTGACGTCAGCGGCTTCAAGAGCGCTGATTGGATGAGCGGCTGCACTGTAGGACCAGGAAGAGGTGAGTTTCTTTGGCCGATCTTGGGGGTTTCACACAGTGGAGCATCCCCGATCGGGGTGCCCCAGGAGAAAGAACCAAAACCCAGGATGGTAAAAATCCTGGGCTTTGGTCCACTTTATAGGAACAGTCAAGGCAATGGCAATAATAGGGCGGCAAGGAGCTCACCTGTAGCCTGGCCCATGGGCCTCTCCTCCTTTCCTGGGGGTGCTCTGTGTATTTTGTAGCAGGGCTTGAACATTTGCTTTTCCTTGCACAGATGTGGCCTTGCAGATGCCCTGGTCCCTCAGTGCTCTCAGTAGGAGTGACCATTGTGGCTTGGGGACACTGAGGGACAAAGGTGGCTGTGCAAACACAAGTGTGGTCATGGAAAAATGGAAAGGAAAAGAGGGGCACATTTTGGAGACCGGCTACAGGATCTACAGTCCATGTCAGGAAATGGAGGAGAGGCACACGGGACAGGCTTCAGGTGAGCTCCTTGCTGCCTTATTATTGCCATTGCCAACACTGTCTCTTTAACATCTTAAAAAAAAAAAAACCCTTAAAAATTGCAAAAAAAATGACATGGGGTCCCCCCTACCCAGCATAACCAGCCCGGGACCAGCTATGCAGGGCTTGTAGAACCGGGCGCAGGGGCCAGCTTTGATGGCCCCCCCGGCCCTGCCGACTCTAAGCCCACATAGCCTCCGTGGGCCCGGGATCTTTTGCCCCCCCCCCCCCCCCGGCCTTTGGGGAGGCAGGTAATTGGGGTGCCGGGGGTTAATGGCAAGTCACCTAGCCGCGGGTGACTTGCCAGCCCTCAGCCTTGGGAACTGGTATAGGGGTCGTATGGTCCCCTTAACAGTTCACAAAGGGTTAACATTAAACACATCAGAAAAAATGTCTTTATTAAAAAAGAGAAAAAAACATTTTTTTCTTTACTCACCTCTGATTGTCAGCTCCTGTGTGCCTCGCCGATCCAATGACAGATGTGGTGATCGCTGGAGGGGGAGGCAGGTGATCAGATGATCTCCTGCCCCTCTCCTTCTTTGCCCAGTGATCATCGCATCTGACTGAATCGCCGAGCTGAGAGCCGTGGTGACGTCATCCGAAGGGGCGGGGCTAGTCGTGAAGGTGGCGGCGCCCATTGGAAAGGCAGGGGGACGGTCGGGCACTCTCCTGGACACTGAAGAGCATCGGGGGGGGGGGAATCGGAGGCACCCCGGGTGCCTACCGGATCGAACGAGGGGCCAGGTAAGTGTTTTTTTTTTAATTTTTCTTTTTACTGTAGTCAGAATCGGTATTAGGGAAAAAAATAGATTCAACTATCGTCGAATTAAATATTGCGATACTTGATCGAATCTATTTTTTTTCTGACACCCCTAGTAGTTTTCTTTGCTGTCCTTAAAAGGATATGTGTAATGTTCCTTATTAATTTACTTCCATTACTTGTCTCCTAAAATAGCCTTTTTGTAAACTGTAAAAGGTACATGATGTATAAAGTAGTAGTAGTAGTGTGTAAGCCTATAATAATGGTGTTTAATATATTTTTATATATTTAAGGGCAATGACCGGGCCATACCCATCTTGGTCATTGGTGTTCTGGTCTTCCTGCCTGGCTTCTACCACCTCCGCATCGCTTATTATGCTTCTAAAGGCTACAGAGGTTATTCCTATGACGACATTCCGGACTTTGACGACTGAGCTGTTCCATGTGGCAATGGGAGGAACATGGCCCTGCACTGAGATCAAACAGGTCACCATAGGACACAGGGGAGAAGGTGACCATACATGAAGGCTTCAGTGATTCCAGGCAGTTGTGAAATTATAGTAGAATATTTAATCGGTTAGCGGTGGCAGAATAAATGGCCGCCTGTTATCGCTTAATATGCATTGTAGGGTAAAGGCGGTCTTGTAAGGATATGACAGATTTTTTTTTTAAAGTATGTCACCAAATCTGACCCTCAGAAGAAAGATATTCATGCTTTTTGTTTTTTACCCCCCCCCCCCCCCCCCAAGTATCCTTGCACAATTGCCCCAGTAGGGGTCTACCTGGCTCCCCATGCACTGATACTGGAATACTAAGGAATTTACTTTAAAGAGGATCTCTACCTTTGGAGAAATGTTAATAGATGAACTGATAACCTGTTGGCAATTTTTTTTACATAGTTTTTATCAAGGAGAAGCTTCTTTCAATTACTCTCCGTCTTGGTTGTCCCTGTTTACAACGTGACTTCCTTTTCTTTCGGACATTGGCTAATTCCACCTGCAGAGGGAGCTATTGCATCATGCTAACAATCATTTAGGAGACAGTCCTATACCTTACAGTAGAGGTTCCTGCTATTAAAGGGATATGAATGGCAAAGGTAATTGTTATACCATTACTGGCTACGCTTGGCACTGTCCTTAACAGCTTTCTAATTTTAAGAAATGGGCGAGATATCAAGGTTTATAGTGCCACCTTATGATTTAACTTTTGACATTTTTGGGTGTGATCCTTGGTTTTGTGCCACGTAATATTCAGTATTATGGGTGGGGTCTGTAAGACAGGCATTCTCATTACCCTGGCTTCCTCCTCCCTCCCAGTGTCCACATTCTTATGATGCAGAGCTTTAGACCACCAGCTTAGCCCTATTATTGGTGGTCTGTGGCAAAGGAATTCAGGGGGTGTTCCAATAGTCTTTGCCTTGATTCTACTTTCAGAAGCAGCTGTGTTCTGACAGGAAAGAGAGCGCAGCCATGATGAGGTGAGCTGCTGAATGACCATTTATGCATTTTGCCTACAGAGTACCTTTTAATTACTTGCCACATTTTGGTTGCAGACTTCTATTACATAGAGGCCCCTTTTATTGGCCAACTCAAGAAGGTAATGTGTGTCTGGAACGGTCTGTGTCATACTGATCTTTGGGAGGCTGGGTCCTCACCTACAGAAATGTTCTCTGAATCCTGAATCAAATGACAGCAAGCACCGAAGTGGGGGGGGGGCTGCTTCCTATTAGTTATTTTGTCCCTGATGAAGGGGTGACTCATCACCCTTAAACATTGGACATTTGGACTGTTGATTTCTTCATGCGATCGATATAGGGTCCAATTGATTTGCATGCATTGTGTGGATCTAATACATAGTTTTGGATTTAAAGAGTGGAGTGCTGGTTATTACTTTCTGCAGACTTAAAGTGGGCCAATCATCTTCCCGCAGCCACACTGGAAATTAAAAGATTTAAAGTGGACCAACACCCAGGATTTTGACTATCCTGGGTTTGGGCCACTTCGGTGGGGCACCCCGATCAGGGGTGCCCCGCTGTGTGAAACCCCCCAGAAAGCCCCGAAAACTCACCTCTCCCACGTGACCGCTGCAGCCAATCCCCGCCGGCGGACAAGCGAGAGGCAGCGCCAGACAAGCGGAGCGCGTCCGCCGCCTCCCGTGCGTCCCTCTTACAGGGAGCGCACCCGCGCCGGCCATTCACAAACGGCCGGCGCGGGAGCGCGCCCAGCTAGAGGGACGCGCGGGAGGCGGCGGCCGTGCATGCGCCGCTGGAACGTGGAAAAGGTAGGATTGTGGGCTTCCTGGGGGGTTTCACTTCGCGGGACATCTCGATTTCGGATCTTATAGATTCCCGGGCCGATCCCCCCTGGGTGTTGGTCCACTTTAAGTGCCGGCTGCTGACATGTCCTGCTGTGTGAAACCCCCTGGGGCGCCGGTTATCTTACCTGATCCCAGCGGGTCCTGCTATGCTCTCCTCACCTGCGACTGCATCCCCAGCTTCCCTGTAACTGTGCGCTCTCCCTGTGCCCAACCATAGAGATAGGCCAGGCGTGGCGGAGCGTGCACTCCACAGGGGAACCGGCAAAGCTGCCACCGGGGCAAAGTTCAAATCAGCAGCTTTATGCCGCACATTAGTATGCGCTGCATACATCGCTGATTGGACAAGCGCCTGCATTTTAGCCATGGGAATGGCGGAGGCGTGAGTGATCTGGGGGTTTTCACATGGGAGGGGGGGGGGTATCCTACATCGGTATTCAGTTGTCTACCATAAATAGTTTACTATCATAAATAAATATTCTTGCAGGTAGGGTGTGGCCGGGGCTCGCACATGCGCTGTTGGGGGCCTGTGGGGTTTCACACAGCGGGGAATCCCGATTTTGGATGCCCCATGGGTATGGAATCGATCGGCCCAGAAATCCTTTAGATTGGCGCAGGTTTTGGTCCATTTTAAACTTACAGATGAAGTGCAGAATTTTTCCATTAAAGTGGACCAACACCCAGGATTTTGACTATCCTGGGTCTTGGTCCACTTCGATGGGGCACCCCCGATCGGGGTGCCCCGCTGTGTGAAACCCCCCCCAACCCCCCGAAAAACTCACCTCTCCGCGCTCCCAGCGCCAACGTACAAGGACGTCTAAGCGGCTGCCGCCGCCGCCGCCGCCTCCCGCGCGTCCCTTTTGACGCGCGCGCGCCCGCGCCGGCCATTCGCAGACGGCCGGCGCGGGCGCGCGCACGCCTGCAGGGGCGCGAGGGAGGCGGCGGCGGCCCGGCCGCCGCCGAAGATCAGGTAGGGTTTTTCGGGGGTTTGGGGGGGTTACACCCCGCGGGACATCCCGATCTCGGATGTCCCGCGGGGTGGGGGGTGATCGGCCCGGGAATCTTATAGATTCCCGGGCCGATCACCCGTGGGTGTTGGTCCACTTTAAAAGGACTCAATGGCAAAGTGCATTAACTATCATTCGCCAGCTCAGCTCCTATTGGCTGCCGTCTCTCGTCTGCTGGATGCTGCTGGAATTATAAACAAGGCATAAAGTAGCGTCGCACCCCCTGAATTCCTTGCCATAGACCACCAATCATAGACTTCGACTGATGGTCTAAAGCTCCGGCCCGTTTTTATTTAAAAACGGAAAAGTTTAGGACAATGCCAAATGTAGCCGACACAACGTTCTAACAATTGCCTTTGCCTGCTTTATCCCTTTTAAGATGAGGATTTTTTTCAAATATTTGGAAAGAATAGCACCCTTGGGCTAAGCAGAAAATTCAGAGGTTATTTTCAAATTGTTAAAAAAAATATCCTTGGCTTACTGAAGAAAATGTGGACCTCACAACAAAGGGTTTTGTTTGCACTTTCTTATGAGTTAAAGTTAAAAAAAATTTCAAAACTCACCCAAAGCTGAACTTCACCGAATAATTCTTGTATCAGCAGGGTTGTTCTAGACAGAGATAAGAGCATTCATCATGGCTGTTCTTGGTTTGAGCCTCTTCACCCAACTGGCATGGGAGCTTGCCCCCCCCCCCCCCCCCCCCCCCGACAACCGCTGGCTTAACAAATAGGGGATGTGGGAGTTTGCCCAGTCCTAGAGTCTTGGGAAAAGTCCACAGATGTGACCTATTACACCATAAATTTACTTAAGGGCGAGCCTATATGAAAAACATCCCACCAAGCTTGTTTTTTCCTTTCCTGGAAGGAAGAAATAAAAACAAGTTCTTCATCTAACATAGCATTCTAATTTTACAGGTGAGACAGCCTGAGGGAAACGGCAATATAAAGAGCCCGAATTGTTATTTGTAAAATCAGCTACACACATCAGACTTGCCGTAGCCATGGACCAAGTGGTCAGCAAAGGCTAGGTTAGGAGACAGGCAGTGACTGTTTAGCAGTTCTTCCTGTATAATGAAACACCTGTTTGTGGTGTGGGCACCCCAATGGTCACACAGGGTTGCAATCCAGCAGGATCGATCATGGAAGTGGGTAAGTATCAGGGCTTTCCTTGCTGGTATGCAGAGTGGTACATCCAGCAATCGACGCCCCTCACCCACCATTTCAGAGGAACAACATTCACTTTTTTTTTTTTTTTGTGCAATGTCTTTGAGTTTTTAAATTTTACATAGACATTAATACAGCAAAGACAACACAGAAAGAGTGTAAGAAAATTACAAAGCCATACTACTGTGTTATACCTTGGAGAGGCCCGATGGAAGCGTCAAAATACTGTAGAGGTCAAAGAAAGAAAAAAGTCCTCGACAATAATATCCGAGCAACCTCTTCCAAAGTAATGACGATACCCGGGACATGCAACACCGCAGGACATCCCATCCATCGTTCTCCAATTACTGGTCACTATTCAAGGGGGTGACCCGGGTCATATCATAGGTCCAACTAAAGGAGATGAGGGACAGAGGGGCCGACCCCCCAACCCAGGGACCCCCGCGGCCCAAACCTGAAGGACATTTCCCTGGCCCGATGGGCCCGACCCCCCCCCCCAACCACCGCAAATCCCCAAACCACCGCTCTCCCAGGCCCCCCCCCGCCACCAGCTCTGTCCACCCCCGGGGCAGGGCCCAGGGGAGGCATAAGAAGAAAAGAAAGAATAACAAGAAATAGGGGGAAAAAAGAGGAAATACGGAAAAAAAGAGAATAAGAAAAGAGCAAGAACACCCCCCTCACCCATTCCCCTCAAGCAGGTCCCGAATTCCCTGAGAGCTCTTGGAGATCTCGCATATTGTCCAGGTCCTGTAATGTTTCTCAGCTCCCCCCTCCACACAATCTAGTGCTAATTCTTCCATCCTCTTAATGTTTTCCAATTCACCAAACCATTCCATCAAGGAGGGCACGGTATTGGAGCGCCAGTATCGGGGTATCACTGACCTGGCTGCTCTAAGCATATGCCTTAGCAGGACCCTCCCCCCCCCCCCCCCCCCGACACCACTGAGCCTGGAGTCATTGATAAAAGGGCCACCTGTGGGGAGTTGGGAGCACTCTCAAGCGTCGTACATTCAAAGACCTTCAGCACCCCCTCCCAGATAGTCCTAATAGCAGGGCATTCCCATGGGCTTTGTTGCACCTCCAGCAGTCTCCAGTCTCAGACCCTCCAAACCTCACCAAGTCCACTGGGCATCTGTACCACCTTGTCAAAATGTTGTAGTTCCTCTCCTGGGCTCTACACGCCATTGAAAATTTGTGTGTCAAGGCAAAGGATTTCTCCCACTCTTCCCTTTCAAACGTCTGACCCAAGTCCGCCTCCCATCTTCTGCAGAATTGCGGGAGCTTGTCCTCCATACCCCCATTCTGGTAGATCCTGTACAGGGTTGAGATTGCCCGAGCCGGGGGGTTCTGAGCTTTAAGGATCATTTCTAACGCCGTTAAGGGCTGGGACAGGGCATTCCCTGGGGCAAAGGTCCCAATGAAGGCACTCAACTGGGCGTATAACAACATTCACTTTTAATGCTAAGAACTAACTAGGAGCAAACACATTATATAGACAAGAGAACAGCACACTTCCTCTCTAGTGTGTAAAAAGCTAATTTCACACCATATTTATCTGTACAAAAAAAAAATTTCACAGCTAAATATGAGGGCTGATTAAAGCAGACCAACACACTCTATGGCGAGGGTGTTGGTGGCCGACGCTATATGACAGGCTGGGGGGGCATCCAGAATGCTGGAGCCCCTCCGAACATAATCCCCAGAACACCTGTAATCTTTACCTAATCCTCTGGCGCTCACTTGGGTAAGATATTTAGCAACCGGAACTTCGCTGCCCACATGAGCCAATCATGGTGATGGATTCCCTGCAGGGGGGGCGAGATTAAGGTAAGGGTTATGTGGGGGCACATGGTGCCGGCTGCTAACAACACCCTTGCTGCAGAGGGTGTTCTTCTGCTTTAAGCATCGTGAGATGTTTAAAAATGTATTTTACTTTATTTTTTGCGAAAAAAAAAATGTAGAATGATTTTTTTATTTTTAAATACTTTGCTTAGCTAAAAATGGTGCCGAATTGCATGAAGTAAATAATCACTATACATATTTTTTCTCATGAAAAATGTGGGGAAAAAAAATTCTCGTGGCCGATTAAGCCAGTGGTGCTTTATTACACCGAGGGAAAAAACATAAGAATATGTTTTCGCACAAGGAAATGCAGCTACTGCTGAGTAATTCTTGTTTACAGGGAATGTGCATCCTCCATCTTGTATTCTGCTCGTGTACATTTCAATAAATGCTCTTATTATACCGTGTACGTTTTTATAGTCTCTGTTGGATAACAAGAATTCTGTGGAGATTTAAAGCTGACCAAACCCAGGATTTTGACTATCCTGGGTTTTGATTGATGCCCCGCTGTGTGAAACTCCACAGGTCGCCCAAACTGACTCCCTTTTCCCTGGGTCCTAGGGAACATGCGCAACCTCCCGTCCAATCACTGAGCTGCTGCATTCTCGGCTTACCTCGTCTAAGGAGCAGAGTCTACTCGAGCGGTGCCGCATCTAACAGGACGCGTGTCTGCACCGACCATTCACAATTGGCTGGCACAGGGATGCGGCACTGCTTGTGAATGCGCCGAATGGTGAATGGACCAGGGCTGGATGTGAGTATACCGAGCGACCCTGCTGGCAAAGTTGCATTGTGCAGCTCCCGCCGCCCATTCATTTGGGTGGGAACGCGCATGAAGCCAGGGGATGTGGCTCTGTGTCTTCAGTCCAAGATGGCGGCACCCAGGATCTGGAGTGCCGAAGGAGCGGCGCAGGCGCCTGGATAAAGTAAAGTAAGGGGTGTTTTTCTTTGTAACCCCCCATCCTGCCTCAGCGCCAGGGTAGGGGGGCAGGGCGGGGGGGGGTAATTTTTAAGCTAAGTTCTGCTTTAAATTGAACCAAAACCCACCCTGATTGATTCCCTCCCCTCCGGGGCATTCAGAGTCGGGATATCCCACTGTGTGAAACCCCCAGGTTGCCCCATACACTTACCTTGATTCCTGGCCCAACGGCGCATGCGCAAGCCATGCCCACATCCCCACTACCCCTCTAGCAGGGCGTGTGCCTTTGCCAGGCATTTGTGAATGGGTGGCGCAGGCACGTTCCCTGTTAAGAGGGAAGCGGGGGATGCGGCCGCCAGCGCAACGCAGCGGGGTGCCTCGGGGGGGGGGGGGGGGGAGACCAAAACCCAGAATAGTCAAAATCCTGGGTTTTGGTCTGCTTTAAAGCTTATCCACGCCATTGGCTCGCATTGGATTACTACAAAACATCTCCATCATCCCCTTTCCTCAAAAATATCTGTTTATTACAAGGGGCTAATCCTTGCTGGAGGACTAGTTGCCGCAGCACACTTATTAGTGGAGTAGGTATTCATGAGGAGGGCCATGTACCTGGCAGGGCTCTGGTTATTGATCAGGAACTTGGTGACATTATAGCTTCACTGGGAAAGAATTTTTCTTTGCTGACGAAGTCAGAAACAAGGAAGCGCATTCTATTCTAAGTGTGCCATACACTCCACTTCGGTCTTCATGACATCTGGGTAATCTCCAGTAGAGGGCGAACTTCTGCAGAGATGAATATGCAAAAAAAGAAAGCCCCTCCCGGTCCATATATACCTGGGACCTCCCACCAGTTCCTAGTTCCTTCTCTGCAGGGAAGGCGACAAGACAAAAGATGAAGACTTCTTTACTTACAGGTAAGCCGGACTCGCGCCCCGCCTTCTATTATCCCTATTACTGCCAGGACCCTTCTAAATTGCCCTATATTGAGCCTCCCAGCTTAGGCTGCGGGTCCTGGTAAAGGTAGGAGCACCCTAAGGGTGCAGCAGGAGCACTGCTCCACCGTGAGACCTCCCTATGGGGTAGGCGGTTATCCAGGTTTCTTGGTGATCCTGGTGTGGGATGCCCCATCCCATTAGGCTTATGGCCGGCTCCTGGCAGGATTCCCCCCCTCCGGGTCCCTTTATTCCCCTTCGGGGGGGGGGGGGGGGGGGGGTTGCCTGACCTGGACGATATTTCGTTTTCCCCAGCTGGTGTCCGTGTGTGTGTGTGTGTGTGTGTGTGTGTGTGAGTGCTTACTGCCATACCAGGGACTAATTACAGCCTGGGGGAGCTTCTCACCCTCAGGCTGCGTTCGGGAAGGGGGCCGGGCTCTCGGGCGGCCGTGGTAGCCCCGCCCCCTTATTTGGCGCGATGGCTGTGCTCGTTTTCTAGGGGTCCGCGTTGCTGGGAGGGGGGCGTGGCCTCGGCAAACGCGCGTTCTGCGCTGGCCCGCCCTCCCCCTGCTCTCCCTCCTCAGGCACGAGGCTGCGTGGGGGCCATCTTCTCGAGCAGGCCGCATAGCAATCGATGTGGTAAGGGCCCGATGGCCACCTCCTTAGCTTGTGTGTGTGGGGGCCCCCACTGATCTGAAACGTGTGTGTGTGCGCCTTAATTGCACTGTCTGGCTGGGATGTGGTATGTATGTGTGTGTATATATATATATATATATATATACCTGTATATTTACATATCGTATGGCTGCATGATCAAATGCTGTGGTTTTTTACATGTAAGGTTATGGCCATTTTTACACAGCTCTGCACTTTTATTGCTTGTTTTGTGTGTTACAGGTTGCCCTGTATATGTGCATATTAAGGGGGTCCCTCTTGGTCCTGTGGTCCCTAGTGTAAAATTGTCCACCTAAAATCCTCCCACTGGGACTTTTAAGGGGCATCCCGGGTTGCTTATGCGTAATTCCCTGCGGTCTTGCGACTGACCACAAAAATTCACCATATGGAGGCTCCGCAGGATACTGGGCTTGCCAACGTGGGCTCGGCCCTGCGGCCTGTTAGTGCATCTGCCTGGTGTCGCTTGCTACCAGGTCTCTTATCAGGGACTGGCTGAATAACGCTCAGTTTGATCCAGCTGGCACCGAGTTCGCTATCCTTAAGAAATGCGAATTGTTCATGGATTTTGTTATGGCTGCGATGGAAGACTCTATTGTCGTGTGTAGTAGGACGTCAGCCTTTACTGGTGGCTATGCGCAGATTGGTCTAGCTCTGCCAGTGGACAGCGGACGTTGGAGCCAAGAAGTCGCTTGCAGCGCTTCCCTTCTTGGGTTCGCGGGTGTTTGGAGATAAATTGGATGCTGTTGCCAAAGGAGGTAAGTTACCTCAGCGGAGGAAGCAGCGCCGCCCCTTTCGGGGGCGGGCTTGTTCACTCCTTCCTTTTGAGGGGCCAGAGCAACTAGGAGTTTGGCCTTCTCAGGTGTCAGGGGCTCATCCTGGAACAGAGGCAGAGGTCGGGCACGTCCCGCGCCTACCTGGGGTTCCAAGCCCAAGCCTGCCGTTAAACTGGCTCAGCAATGAAGGGGCGCCCTCACCCGCAAGGGTGGGGGGATGGCTGCGGCTCTTCTTCCAGGTCTGGGCCCGGGAGGTCACAGACAATTGGATATTGGAAGTGGTCTCCTCCGAGTACAAACTGGAGTTCGAGTACTGGCCGCCCCCCAAGATTCTTAAGGTCTCGGGTGCCCTCGGACCCTCTGGCTGCACAGGGGCTCCTGTTAGCAGTAAAAAACCTTCTGGACATGGGGGGGTTATATGCCCGGTGCCTCTGTCGGAGAGAGGCAGGGGTTTCTACTCCAACCTTTTCACGGTTCCCAAAAAGGAGGGTTCAGTGAGACCCATCCTAGATCTCAAGGTCCTCAACCGATTTCTCAGAGCCAAAAAGTTCCCCATGGAGACTCTGCGCTCGGCTATCAATTCCCTTCGCCAAGGGGATTTTATGACATCCATAGACATCAAGGATGTGTATCTGCATGTTCCTATTTTTCAGGCACATCAGAGAGTCCTCCGATTTGCGGTGGAGGATCAACATTATCAGTTTGTAGGGTCTTTCGAGGGTCTTCACCAAGGTTTTGGCGGGCATAATGGCTCTGCTCAGATCTCAGGGCATTCACATTGTGATCCACAATAATTTGGAGTGGGCGTGCAAAGAACACACCAATCTCCCAAAGGAAGCACCACTACAATCAACAGTATATATTAATGATTTTATTAGTACAAAAAAACAAAGGATTAAAATACATACACCACAAGACAAATTTAAAAACAACCAGTATGGCCAAATGTATCTATATCAATGTATATGGCCCCTAAGGGCCGCTTAAATAACTGCCCTATGGGTGAATAATATTGATTATCCTAGAATAGTCATAACCCATCCTTTTTGTGCCGGCACAAAAAATCCTAACCACATGTAAATATATGTGCAAATTCATGAAACCAATACTACAAAAATATTAATAATATATATAGCAAAAATATGTGCAAAAACAGTGAATATACAATAAAAAAATATCAATATATAAAGTGCAAATACATGAAAAACACATGAACCTAAAACACTACCTAATATTGCACAGGGAAACCCATACCAATAAGACTTTAAAGTGCAGACAATAACAATATATGATATAAATGCAAGTGCCAGCACTTATATCATGCATTTATGCATTTATATCATATATTGTTATTGTCTGCACTTTAAAGTCTTATTGGTATGGGTTTCCCTGTGCAATATTAGGTAGTGTTTTAGGTTCATGTGTTTTTCATGTATTTGCACTTTATATATTGATATTTTTTTATTGTATATTCACTGTTTTTGCACATATTTTTGCTATATATATTATTAATATTTTTGTAGTATTGGTTTCATGAATTTGCACATATATTTACATGTGGTTAGGATTTTTTGTGCCGGCACAAAAAGGATGGGTTATGACTATTCTAGGATAATCAATATTATTCACCCATAGGGCAGTTATTTAAGCGGCCCTTAGGGGCCATATACATTGATATAGATACATTTGGCCATACTGGTTGTTTTTAAATTTGTCTTGTGGTGTATGTATTTTAATCCTTTGTTTTTTTGTACTAGTAAAATCATTAATATATACTGTTGATTGTAGTGGTGCTTCCTTTGGGAGATTGGTGTGTTCTTTGCACGCCCACTCCAAATTATTGTGGATTGCATTTTTTATGGGTGAGCACACAGTTGTATACATTTTGTAGGAAGATTTGGGCGGTGCACCCTTTGTTAGTAAATTGTTGCATTCACATTGTGCCTTATCTGGACGATCTGCTGATATCAGCTTCTTCCCTCCGTCAGGCGGAGCTGGACACCCTCCAGGTGGTGTCGACCCTGGAGAGGTTCGGGTGGGTGATCAACTGCTCCAAGTCTTCTCTCTCCCCGTCTCATGTGATTTCATTTCTGGGCATGAATCTGGATACCATTCGGGCCAGAGTGTTTCTGCCCCAGACCAAGGTGCAGGGGATTCAGGGCCTGATCTGTCTTCTTCTGGCCAGTCCTTGTCCCTCTATCCGACAGGGGATGAAACTGGTGGGTTTGATGGTATCCTCCTTCGAGGTGGTGCCGTTTGCACAGTTTCACATGAGATCTCTTCAACTTCACCTATTGATGTATTGGGACAGATGCCCACAGTCATTGGATCAACCTTTCAGGATGTCTCCCAGGGTTCGGCAGTCCTTCCGGTGGTGGCTGGACTCGAGCAATCTGGTGAAGGGCAGATCCTTTCTGGTCCCTTGTTGGGAGACGGTTACCACGGATGCCAGCCTGTCGGGCTGGGGAGGTTATTGGAAGAGTCATCAGTTCTGCGGGGTGTGGGGTCCCCAGGAGTCTCACACCCCCATCAATGTATTGGAGCTCAGAGCCATTCGACTGGTTCTGGCTCGGCTGACCCCACATTTATGGGGTCTTCCGGTTCAGGTTCGTTTGGACAACCGAACGGCAGTGGCTTACATAAATCACCAAGGAGGGACTCGCAGCAGGAGTGCCCTCAGGGAAGTCTCTCTGATCCTGCACTGGGCGGAGAGCAATGTTCCTTGCCTTTCGGCAGTCTACATTCCGGGAGTGGAGAACACGGGGGTGGATTCCTTGAGCAGGGGATCCTCTCGCCATGGAGAGTGGTCTCTCAACCCCGAGGTTTTTCTGGATCTTTGCCGCAAGTAGGGGACTCCGGAGGTGGATCTCTTTGCCTCGAGGCACAATCACAAACTTCCGGCCTTTGTGTCTCTTTCTCAGGATCCTCTGTCTCTGGCAGTGGATGCCTTGTCACTGGCTTGGAAGGACCTGGGTTTTCTGTACCTGTTTCCACCTGTCTCCATGCTGGGCAAGGTAGTTCGCAAACTGGTTCTAGAAGGGGCACAAGCGATTCTGATCCAAGTCTTCTCTCTCCCCGTCTCATGTGATTTCATTTCTGGGCATGAATCTGGATACCATTCGGGCCAGAGTGTTTCTGCCCCAGACCAAGGTGCAGGGGATTCAGGGCCTGATCTGTCTTCTTCTGGCCAGTCCTTGTCCCTCTATCCGACAGGGGATGAAACTGGTGGGTTTGATGGTATCCTCCTTCGAGGTGGTGCCGTTTGCACAGTTTCACATGAGATCTCTTCAACTTCACCTATTGATGTATTGGGACAGATGCCCACAGTCATTGGATCAACCTTTCAGGATGTCTCCCAGGGTTCGGCAGTCCTTCCGGTGGTGGCTGGACTCGAGCAATCTGGTGAAGGGCAGATCCTTTCTGGTCCCTTGTTGGGAGACGGTTACCACGGATGCCAGCCTGTCGGGCTGGGGAGGTTATTGGAAGAGTCATCAGTTCTGCGGGGTGTGGGGTCCCCAGGAGTCTCACACCCCCATCAATGTATTGGAGCTCAGAGCCATTCGACTGGTTCTGGCTCGGCTGACCCCACATTTATGGGGTCTTCCGGTTCAGGTTCGTTTGGACAACCGAACGGCAGTGGCTTACATAAATCACCAAGGAGGGACTCGCAGCAGGAGTGCCCTCAGGGAAGTCTCTCTGATCCTGCACTGGGCGGAGAGCAATGTTCCTTGCCTTTCGGCAGTCTACATTCCGGGAGTGGAGAACACGGGGGTGGATTCCTTGAGCAGGGGATCCTCTCGCCATGGAGAGTGGTCTCTCAACCCCGAGGTTTTTCTGGATCTTTGCCGCAAGTAGGGGACTCCGGAGGTGGATCTCTTTGCCTCGAGGCACAATCACAAACTTCCGGCCTTTGTGTCTCTTTCTCAGGATCCTCTGTCTCTGGCAGTGGATGCCTTGTCACTGGCTTGGAAGGACCTGGGTTTTCTGTACCTGTTTCCACCTGTCTCCATGCTGGGCAAGGTAGTTCGCAAACTGGTTCTAGAAGGGGCACAAGCGATTCTGGTGGCTCCAAGGTGGCCAAGAAGGGTTTGGTACACAGACGTCGTAAGGATGGCCGTAGACCAGTACCGGCTTCCCTTGCTGCCGGACCTGCTATCTCAGGGTCATCTACTTTACCCCAATTTACAAACGCTGGCTTTGACGCCTTGGCTGCTGAAACCTTCATCTTGAAAGAGGAAGGTTTGTCTGAGGCTGTTGTTCAGACCCTTATTAGGGCTAGGAAGCGGTCCTCTTCTGGCATTTACTATAGGACTTGGAGGTCCTATATTGATTGGTGTGAGGCTAGGGCCTTGCCTTGCAGGGTTTTTTCGATACCCAGGATTTTGGAGTTTCTTCAGCATAATCTGGATCTTGGGTTCCAGCTTAGTACTTTGAAAGGACAGGTTTCTGCTCTGTTGGTTTTCTTCCAGAGGTCTTTTGCTTTACACCCGCTGGTTAAGACCTTTTTCCAAGGGGTGGCGCATGTGCGGCCCCCTCGGAAGGCTGTAGTTACTGTTTGGGATTTGAATTTGGTTCTTTCGGCTCTGCAGGGTCCTCCTTTTGAGCCGTTACAGGATATTGCTCTTTCGGTTCTCACTCATAAGGTTGCTTTCTTGGTGACTATTACCTCTGTTCGGCGTGTCTCTGAGTTAGCGGCCCTGTCGATTCAGGCCCCTTACTTTGAGAGACACCAGGATAAGGTGGTTTTTAATTTTAAGCCAGATTTCCTTCCTAAGGTGGTGTCTGCTTTCCACCTCAATCAGGACATTGTTCTCCCTTCCTTGTGTCCTAAGCCTAACAATGACGAGAGGGTTCTGCACAATTTGGATGTTGTTCGCTGTGTGAAGTACTATTTGGTGTCTACTTCTTCCTTTCGCAAGACGGATGCTTTTTTCGTGGTGCCCTGTGCGCCCAGGAAAGGTTTGGCGCCCGCCAAGTCTACCATTAGCAAATGGATTCATCAGGCCATTGTTGGGGCCTATTCTGCTAAGGGGAGGACTTCCCCTTTTAGGGTCACTGCGCATTCTACTCGTGCTGTTGGAGCGTCCTGGGCTTTTCAGCACCAGACTTCTGTTGAACAAGTTTGTAAGGCTGCTACTTGGTGTGCCGTTCATACTTTTTCCAAGTTTTACAAGGTTTATGTGCGGGCTTCAGCGGATGCTGTTTTTGGCCGCAAGGTTCTGCAAGCTGCAGTGGTTTGAGTTGGTACATTCTTTACTGTTTCTGGTTCCCACCCATGACAGACCCTGCTATTGGATGTCCCAGATGTCATGAAGACCGAAGTGGAGTGTATGGCACACTTAGAATAATACCGTTTTGTGAGTACTCACCTTTAAAATGGGTATTATGAGTGTGTCATACACTCCACTTCGCCCCATCCCTTTTTTTCAGGTATTCTGGGGCTTTTATATGGTGAATCATTGGTTTGGATTGTTAAGGTTATAATTGGTTCTTCCTGGTCCCTTTACTGCTTTTATACACTGGGGAACTGGTGGGAGGTCCCAGGTATATATGGACCGGGAGGGGCTTTCTTTTTTTGCATATTCATCTGTGCAGAAGTTCGCCCTCTACTGGAGATTACCCAGATGTCATGAAGACCGAAGTGGAGTGTATGGCACACTCATAATACTCGTTTTAAAGGTGAGTAGTCACAAAACGGTATTTTTGTGCGCTGATTTCCTGTGTACAGTCATTCTTTTACTTTTGGTTTACTTTGTATTTAAAAGCATCTGACTATGTAGCAGCAAAGAACAATGTTTTGTCTGTTAAAAGAAATGTCAAGGTATTGGAAGAGTTAAAGGGACTGTAAACCCAACAGCAACATTAAAGCAGACCATAACCCACATTTTTAACTAGCATCCCCTGAATTGCTCTCCCCATGAGGAGAACCCTTTGCCAATTCTCACTGTTCCTGCTTCTCTCTAATCCCAGATTATGGCGCCTGTTTTAGCTGTAAAGCTCCGCCTTCTCCTTTCATTGCTATTGTGTGTGGCAATGATGTCATTGCTGCACCTATACAATGACTTTGCGGTGGCCATCTTACAGAGCAGGACGGCAAAAAAAAAAATGTTCCAGGACAATTCGAAAAGCAAAAGTATCCATTTCTAGTTCAACACCCTAAGAAGGGAATATCAGCAGGGGCTTTGGCCAAATGGATTTCACAAGTTCAGTGGATTTTGGTCTGCTTTAAGGTGGCAAGCACCTTTCTTGATGCCTGTCCCATGTGGCTCCTATTCATTTCATGCAGTGCAAGGTAAATGCCATATCAGGGCTCCAGTTTGCCCTTCTTTAAACTTCATTCATCCAGGCCACACAAAAAAGTGGACTAACGGCTACTCTGTCCCGTGATGCTCTAACTGTAAGCATGCCTGGTAAGTCAAATTGGTCTCACAGCCGTCTCTGACTGCAGCAGGACATGCTCATGACTCATAAATCTGCGACATGGTATGTGCTTACCAGCTTAGAAATTGATGCAAAAAGGGGTATTTGTTTAGCATACAGAGTATTTATGTATAATCTGAGATTTGGAGATGCTTTGAATTGACTTATTTATACAGTTCCCATGGGAGGTAATTTGGGAGAAAGTCGGTGTGAGCACGGAAAGGGACTTTAAAGGTTAAATGACAACTATAGTTTGAAACCTGAGTCGCTGAAAATGTTATGTTCTTACATTATAGACATTAGTAAAAGAAACATTTCACCAATATATATGTTTTTAATAAGAATCTTTCCTTCTGTAATCCCCCCCCTCCCCCCACTTAAAGTGGACCTTCAGCATCATTTTATGAAAAGCCCAAACCCTTAAACTATATTTCCAGCAAAATTAATATTTAATGTTTTTAGTCACTTTTTATTATTTCCCCCACTAGTCTGCGACTCTGTTCAGGACTCTAGGATATGGGCGCCGCCATCTTGGCTCAGTAGCATCACATACTGAGAGGAGAGGTCAAAAGTGCAGGGGGCGGGGTTATAGCTGTGCTTTGCACAGACAAAGCAGAGCTGGGGTCAGGAAAAAGACAGCAATCCCAGAATGCAGAGCGGCACAGTCATAAGACACTTTCTGTTTGCAGGCAGAAATCGATATAAATGGTCTACTAACATAACTGGCACTTATGATGGATGATGGATTGTGATTTGCGTGTCTGAAGATACAGCGCTGTGCAGACACTAAGAGTGTCATTTAAAAATACAATTCTGTGAGTACTCACTTGTAGAATTGAATTTGTAGTATACAGCACGTTCTGTTTCACAAGTATTCTTTACTCTTCGCCACAAGGGGGCGCAGTGGACTACAGAAGAGACTTATGGCGTCTCCCGGCCCTATAAAAGGACAGGAACCTCCCACAAATTCCCAGTGTTACAAAGCAGTTAGACAAGAAGCCGGGAGAATAAAAATGAAGGAACCCCAACCAAACATTTAAACAAATCACCATACAGAGGTAACCAAAACAATGATAACAAGGGAGGGGTGAAACAGGACGTGCTGTATACTACAAAATCAATTCTACAGGTGAGTACTCACAGAATTGTATTTTTCCAAGTATACAGCACTTCCTGTTTCACAAGTATTCTTTACGCTTGGGACGTCCAAAAGCAGTGTTCGTAAAATAAGGTGGGATCCCCAAGAACAACAGCGGGCAGTTTAAACCACTGCCGCCTGAAGAACTTTGCGGCCAAAAGCAGCATCAGCTGAGGCCCTAACATCAACCTTGGAAAACTTGGAAAAAGTATGAACAGAAGACCAAGTTGCGGCTTTACAAACTTGTTCAACAGAAACCTGGTGCTGAAAAGCCCAAGAGGCACCAATAGCACGAGTGGAATGAGCAGTAAGGCAGAAGGGAGGTTCCTTCCCCTTAGCAGAATAGGCTTGCACCACCGCCTGACGAATCAACTTGCTGATAGTGGACTTAGCCCTTCCTAGGACCAGAAGGAAGAACAAAAAGAGCATCAGTCTTCCTGAAAGATTCAGTAGCTACCACGTAAAATTTCAGAACCCTGACCACATCCAAAGAATGCAGAGTCCTTTCCTTGGAATTAGCAGGATTAGGACACAAGGAAGGTAAGACAATGTCCTGATTGAGATAAAAAGCAGACACAACCTTAGGCAAGAAATCTGGTTTAAAATGAAGCACCACCTTGTCCTGGTGATGGAAAGCGCCACCTACTAAGAAACACGCCTGAAAGAAGTAATAACCACTAAAAAGGCTACCTTGAAAATCAAAATTGGCAAAGCAGCCTCACGGAGAGGCTCAAAAGGACGACCCTGCAGAGCAGATAACACCAGATTTAAATCCCAAACTGGTAACATGTTTACGTGGCGGACTCACATGAAACCCCCTGGAAAAAAGTCTTAACTAAACGGTGACTGGCAAAAGATCTTTGGAAGAAAATTGCCAGAGCTGAAACATGACCTTTGAGGGTACTAAGTTGAAGGCCCAAATCCAAACAATGTTGCAAAAATTCCAGAATTCTGGGAACAGAAAACACCCGACAGGGAAGAGATTTGGACTCACACCAGGCAATGTAAGCATGCCAAACACTGTAGTAGATAAAGGACGAGGACTTCTTCCTAGCCCTAATCATGGTACCAACATCAGAGGCAGGCAACCCCTTTTGCATCAAGATAGAGGTTTCAGCAGCCAAGCCGTCAAAGCCAGCTTTTGTAAATTGGGATGGCACAGCTGCCCCTGAATGAGCAGATCTGGATCCTTGGGCAGGACGTACTGATCTACTGCCAACTGCACGATGTCTGCGAACCACACCCTTCTTGGCCAACAGGGGGCCACCAGAATAGTTGGCACCCCTTCCTGGGCTACCTTGCGCAGCACCCTGCCCAACAGAGGGAGCACATAGAGGAGCCGAAACCCCTTCCAAGGCACTGCCAGCGCATCCGTGGCAAAGGCCAGAGGATCCTGAGACAGAGAGACAAAGAATGGAAGTTTGTGATTTGTGATGTGAAGCAAACAGGTCTACATCCGGCAGACCCCAACGGTGGCACAGAGAGTGAAACACCCTTACGCTGAGGGACCACCAGCCGAGACATCCCCCTGCTCAGGGAGTCTGCCTCCAGGTTCTCCACTCCCGGGATGTAAACTGCCGATATGCAGGGAACATTCTCCTCCGCCCAGGACAGTATCAGGGACACTTCCTCGAGGGCTCGCTTGCTCCGAGTCCCTCCTTGATGATTGATGTAGGCAACCGCCGTCCAGTTGTCCGAGCGGATCAGAACAGCCCGACCCCGAAGGTGTAGAGTCAACTGGAAAAAAAACAACCTTATTGCCCGCAGTTCCAGAATGTTGATGGGAACATGGGCCTCCTGAGGGGCCCACTGACTCTGGAACTTCAGAGACTTCCAAAAGCCCCCCAACCTGTCACCTGGCATCTGTGGTGACATTCTTCCAGCAAAGAGGCAGAAAGGTCCTGCCCACTAGGAGATTCCTTGAGTCCAGCCACCACGAGAGGGACTGACTGACCAGAGGGGACAGAACAAAGGTCTGATCCAGGGACACAGGGTCCCGATCCCAAACTGACAAGAGGTGCAACTGAAGAGGTCTCATGTGAAACAGCATAGGGAACCGCCTTGAAGCATGACACCATCAGGCCCACCAGCTGCATCCCCTGCCGAATGGAGGGATGAGGCAGAAAAACCTTGACCTGAGATGTATCCAGAGTCATGCCCAGAAAAGATGTCACCAAGGACGGAGACAGAGAAGACTTGGGGTAGTTGATCACCCAACCGAAGGACTGGAGCGTGGAGACCACCATCTGGGTATCCAGCACGGCTTGATAGAAGGCCTGAGACGCAATCAGAATGTCATCCAGATAAGGAAGGATGCGAATGAGATCTCAACAGAACCATCACCCCCGCCAGCACCTTGGTGAAGACCCGAGGGGCTGAGGTAAGACCAAAAGGTAAGGCCACAAACTGGTAGTGCTGATCCTCCAGAGCGAACCTGAGAAATCTCTGATGACCTGGAAAGATAGGAACATGAAGGCAAGCATCTTTGATGTCCATAGAAGTCATGAAGTCGCCCGGGCGCAAGGTACTGACCACCGAGCGCAGAGTCTCCATGCGAAAATGCTTGAACTTGACAAATTTGTTGAGGCGCTTCAAATCCAGGATGGGCCTCAGGGACCCATCCTTTTTGGGAACAGTGAACAGATTGGAATAGAAACCTCTGCCCCTTTCCTGGAAGGGCACCAGGCAAATGACTCCCAAATCCAAAAGGCTTTGGACCGCAAGCCCTGAGCTGACATCGGATTTTGACCCATCCGGGACCTGATGGATCTGGGGGGGCGGCCATGCTGCAAACTCTATCTTGTACCCGGAGGACACCACCTCCTGAATCCACCTGTCTTGAGACGCACAGTCTCCAAACGTGAGCAACCGTCCTCCACCCGGATGGGTGAGGGCGCCTCCTCATGCCTGAGGGGGCTTGGGGGAAGATTTGGACTTGAGACCCCATGAGAGACCGGGGCGACCACGGCCTCTACCCCGGCCCCAAGGGTCTCTACGTGCCCCGGCAAATGGTGCACCCTGACCGGAAATGGGAGCACGGAAGGAGGGGAAGGAAGAACCAGCCCCCCGAAAGGGCCGCGTTGAGGCAGCCTACCATCCTTGGCAAACAGATCCAGATGCTCCCCAAAGAGTCGTAGCCCAGTAAAGGGGAAGCCAGTGAGAGCCTTCTTAGCAGCATTATCAGCCGCCCACTGACGCAGCCAAACAGAGCGGCGTATAGCCACCAAAAGGGCAGAAGTCTTACCACACATCCTGACCGCATTAGAAGAAAGAATAAATGCCACAAATTCATAGCAAAGCAGGAGGGATCTATACTCCTCCCCTCTATTGGCATCCGAGGCACTATCCAGAAGGCCCCTGAGTAACCCTTTAAGAGCAAGAACCATGATGGCAGAAGCGCACACAGGGCACAGCGCAGTCCCTGCACAAGCAAATGCGTGACAGGCCAGCTGGTCAACACGCTGGTCCTCACCATCCCTCAGAGTAGAAGTGTCAGGGGAATGCATGACCGAGGTATTGGACAACCCAAGCACGGGAGCATCCACCTCAGGGGGGACATAACCAGCGCTTAACCACATCAGCAGGAAATGGATACCTCCTGTCCCAACTCCTAGGCACCGCGGGCAATCTGCTAGGACGTTCCCACTTTTTGAGCACCAAATTATTGAAGTGGATCTGCTCCGGGAACTCCAAGCGTTGTTAAACAGTGTGAAAAAGCTCACCCTGCTGCCTTTTAGACGGGACAGGAGGTGTAATACACAGTACTTCAAAAAATGTGAGACAACAGCCTGTCTGAATCCTCAGGAGACCATGGGTCTTCTCCAAAAGGAGACCCAGTACCACAATAAACCTCCTGCTGCTCTTCAGAGGACTCAGAATCAGAGAAACGTTCCCCTCTTATAGAGGGTACAGGCCGGGAAAAGAAAACTGTCCCTCTTCCTCAGGAAAAAGGGAAACAGCGGGAGTTAAATGCCGCTTCTAGGCAGAAGCCTTATGGGGGACCGGCCCAGCCATATGCCTTTCCAGGCTGGCCACCCGCAAGGCCAAGTCATAGTTTGATTCCCCACTAGCATGCCCCTCACTAGGGGTCAAATGCAGGCGCGGGGGAGGTGATGTAGAAGGGGACGCAGAGCTGGGCAGCGTAGCAGGCAACCCAGACTGCAGCGCAAGTACCTTCTGGGCGCAGGGCACACATACCCTGACACCGTCACTCACAGGGGATACCCCACACGCGGCACACAGCTGGGCTTGTCCCTTAGGAACCCCAAGCACATTATCCCCGGAAGCCTCCATATGGTGATTAAAGTGGGCACACTAGCCAGTATAGGGTTAAGGCTAACAAGAGCCACCCGGGATGCCCCAAAAACCCGCTAGGGAAGGTGGAAGATGCAAAGGGGAAGGGGGCCGGGAGAAACCACAGTCAATGTTAATCCCGCCTGAAAGACATAAGAAAACCACACATAAAATCGAAGCGGGGAAGAGCAGCGGTAGGCGCACCCAAGGCATGCATAGCTAGGGAAGAAGGGGGGGCAGTGGAGGGGGGGCAGGAAAAAGGCCCACAATAAGGCAGGAAGTGGCATCCCACAAGGCTCACCATAAGCCTGAACCGCCTACCCTTGTAGGTACAGGGATTGCGGCTGGAGCAGCGCTCCTCCAGCACCTGGCGCTGTGGGAGGTTCCTGTCCTTTTATAGGGCCGGGAGACGCCACAAGTCTCTTCTGCAGTCCACTGTGCCACCTTGTGGCGGATATACCAAGCGTAAAGAATACTTGTGAAACAGGATGTGCTGTATACTTGGAAAAACAGATAACACCATGTAGTGCCTCGTAGTGTCAGGCCGTGACTGGTGAACGCCGGTGAATTGCTCAGTGTCGCTCTCCCATACATTTCAATAGGCTTCATTAGTTGTGTATAAATAGCATGTTTGCCAATTAAATTTTGATCAAATCATTGTGTGACCTCTCCTGGCTGCAAACAAATACTTTTATACATTTTTTGGACTTTTTATATTTTTATGCAGAATTGTCATTACAGGACTGACACTAAAGTGTTAATTTTACAACAATGTCATTCGCTTTGTTACTGACTTTGATCACACAGTGTCTGGTGCTCTATGCTACAGCGCCCATCTTTAGAGCACCGACGCTGTGTGTGTCTAGTGTTTTGTTAAATATGGTGTGGAAGCGCCAAGACACACTGAGCTGGCGCTACCTCTCGCTCGCTGCAGCGTTGTGTTGTTTCAGCGCCCAAAACACATCACATTCATAAATGCCGGCCAGGTTCCTACAGCGACCACAACGCTAGGTTACAACGCCCGATACCCGCTTACAGCATCTACTAGCGGTCGCTCTAAGCGCAGCTATACAGACATTAAAAGTGGGAAAGAGTACAGAAATAAAGATTTTTTTTTAATATATTGTAGAAATATTTCTTTTTATAATGCCTATAATATAAGAACATAACATTTTCAGTGGTTTGGAACAATAGTTGTCCTTTAAGAGAGAAATCAAATCATTCCCCACCAAGGATTTAACAAAATGACTACTTTCCCCCTCCTATATTCTGCCATCTTGGTGCTCTGCTCTGTGTAAATAAGAGCTGCAAGTAGATGATCACTGGCTACCTCTGCTGGTGTCCCTCTAGGGCCCAGATGACTGGGCTGGAGTGTGTGAACAATTTGTTGTTCCATACCCCCCAAGTGTCCCTAATTTGGAGGGACTGTCCCTCTTTTGAGTCAAAGTTCCCTTGTCTCTTGTTCTCATTTGTCCCCTCTTTGAGGTGTAACATGTAGATCTGCATCAATAAATAATCGATGTGCCTATTCAAAGTGTTTATATTGTTGTAACTGTTACACCCTATCGCCTATCAATCCCTCAACGATGGGGTGTGGCCTAATTTAACAAATGCCCCTCTTACCCACCCTGAAAAATACAATTCTGTGATTACTCACCTGTAGCATTGGTATTATGAGTATATAGTACGTCCTGCTCCAAATCTAATACTCAAAATACCCAGGGACCTCCCACAAATCCCCAGCATTGAAAATCAGTTAAGGAGAAGCCGGGAGAATTAAACAATCCAAACTATCAACTATAACAATGATAAAAATCACCATACAGGGGATCCATGAAAATGCAAACCAAGGGTGGGTTGGAGCAGGACGTACTGTATACTCATAATACCAATTCTACAGGTGAGTAATCACAGAATTGTATTATTCTTAGTATACAGTACGTCCTGCTCCAAATCTAATACTTACAGTTGGGACATCCAATAGCAGTGTCCATAAAGTAGGGTGGGATCCCCAAGAAAAATCAGCAGCAGGCAGTTTAAACCACTGCCGCCTGCAGAACCCTTCGGGCAAAAGCAGCATCAGCTGAGGCCCTAACATCAACCTTGTAAAACTTTGAAAAGGTATGAACAGAAGACCAAGTAGCGGCCTTGCAAACCTGTTCAACAAGCCTGGTGCTGAAAATCCCAAGAGGCACCAATAGCGCGAGTGGAATGAGCAGTAAGGCGGAAGGGAGGATTCTTCCCCTTAGCAGAGTAGGCCTGAATCACAGCCTGACGAATCCAGTTGCTGATAGTAGACTTGGCAGGAGCCAAACCCTTCCTAGGACCAGAAGGGACCACAAAAAAGAGCATCAGTTTTCCTGAAAGGTGCAGTAGCCACCAGATAGTACTTCAGACACCTAACCACATCCAATGAGTGCAAAACTCTCTCCTTAGCATTGCTAGGATTAGGGCACAAAGAAGGAAGAACAATATCCTGATTCAAATGAAAGGCAGAGACTACCTTAGGCAGAAAATCAGGTTTGAAACGAAACACCACCTTGTCCTGGTGTCTCTCTCATAGTAGGGGGCTGAATGGACAGCGCCGCCAACTCAGACACACGCCTGACAGAAGTGATATCCACCAGAAACACAACCTTGAGCGTAAGAATGGCCAAGGCAGCATCCTGCACAGGTTCAAAGGGAGCACCCTGCAAGGCTGACAGAACCAAGTTCAAATCCCAAACAGGCACCATAGGTTTACGTGGGGGACGCACATGGGTGACCCCCTGGAAAAAAGTCCTGATCAGAGGGTGCTGAGCAAAGGACTTCTGGAAAAAAATAGCCAGGGCAGAAAAATGACCCTTCAGAGTACTGAGCTGGAGTCCCATCTCCAACCCATGCTGCAGGAACTCCAGAATCCTGGGAATAGAGAACACCCGACAGGGAAGAGACTTAGACTCACACCAGTCAATGTAGGCACGCCAAACCCTGTAATAAATGGAAGAGGAAGACTTCTTCCTAGCTTTAATCAAAGTATCCACAACTGAGGAAGACAGCCCCTTCTCCATCAAGATGGAGGTTTCAGCAGCCAAGCCGTCAAAGCCAGAGTTTGTAAATTGGGGTGGCGTAGTGAGCCCTGAGTGATCAGATCTGGCACCAAGGGCAGAGCGTATTGATCTACTGCCAGCTGTACCACGTCTGCGAACCACACTCTTCTTGGCCACCTGGGGGCCACCACAATTGCTGGCACCCCTTCCAGAGCAATCTTGCGCAGAACCCTGCCCAGCAGGGGAATTGGGGGGAAGACATACAGGAACTGAAAGTCCTTCCATGACATTGCTAGCGCATCTGAGGTCAGGGCCAAAGGATCCCTAGACAGAGAGACAAAAGCTGGAAGCTTGTGATTGAAGCTTGGATCTGCCCCCCAACAGGTTCCTTGAGTCCATCCACCACAAGAGGGACCTCCGGACCAGGGGGGAGAGCACACAGATCCTGTACAGGGACGCTGGGTCCTTGTCCCATACAGACAATAGGTGAAGTTGCAGAGGCCTCAAGTAGAACTGAGCATAAGTGACCGCTTCGAAGCACGCCACCATCAGGCCCACCAGCTGCATCCCCTGCCTGATGGAGGGATGGGGACAAGCTAGGAGGGACTGAGCCTGTGCAATCAGACTGTCCACCTTCTGCTGAGGAAGGAAGATCCTTGCATGAACTGTATCCAGATTCATTCCTAGGAATGGAGTTACCAAGGAAGGGTACAGTGAGGACTTGGGGTGGTTGATCATCCATCCAAATGACTCCAGAGTGGACACCACCAGCTGAGTATCCAACTCTGCCTGATGTAGAGACAGGGAAGTGATGAGGATGTCGTCCAGATAGGGAAGCACGTGGACACCCTACATCTGAGCAGAGACATCACGCCAGCCAGCACCTTGGTGAACACCCTGGGAGCTGAAGTGAGGCCGAAGGGCAAGGCCACAAATTGGTAGTGTTGATCCATCAGAGCGAACCTGAGGAACCTTTGATGACCTGGGAACACAGGAATATGAAGGTAAGCATCTTTGATGTCCACAGAAGTCATGAAATCCCCTTGGCGCAGGGAACTGATGGCAGAGCGCAGAGTCTCCATGCGAAAGCGCCTGCCCCTGACAAACTTGTTGAGAATATTTAAGTCCAGGATGGGCCTGACAGAACCATCCTTTTTGGGTACTGTGAATAGGTTGGAATAAAAGCCCTTGCCTTTTTCTCTTAAAGGGACCTGGCTGATGACCCCCAGCTCCAGGAGGCCTTGCACTGCTTGCACTAGCTCCTGAGCTGACACAGGGTCCTGAGGAATCCGGGACCCGATGAATCTTGGAGGGGGATCGGCAGCAAACTCCAACTTGTAACCGGAGGACACTACCTCCTGAATCTACCGGTCTGAGACATAAAGCCTCCAGACGTGAGCGAAGTGCTGCAGCCGCCCCCCCACCCGGATGGGTGAGGGCGCCCCATCATTCCTGAGGGGGCTTGGGAGAGGATTTAGCTTTGGGACCCCAGAAGGAGCCAGGACGTCCACGTCCTCTGCCTCTACCCCAGAAATCTCCCTGGGCCCCAGGGAAAGACAACCCCCCTTCCCTGTCTTGCACCACGGTAAGGGGAGGAGAAGGAACCCTGACCCCGAACAGGCACCATAGGTTTACGTGGGGGACGCACATGAGTGACCCCCTGGAAAAAAGTCCTGATCAGAGGGTGCTGAGCAAAGGACTTCTGGAAAAAAATAGCCAGGGCAGAAACCTGACCCTTCAGAGTACTGAGTTGGAGCCCCATCTCCAACCCATGCTGCAGGAACTCCAGAATCCTAGGAATAGAGAACGACAGGGAAGAGACCTAGACTCACACCAGTCAATGTAGGCACGCCAAACCCTGTAATAAATGGAAGAGGAAGACTTCTTCCTAGCTTTAATCAAAGTATCCACAACTGAGGAAGACAGCCCCTTCTCCATCAAGATGGAGGTTTCAGCAGCCAAGCCGTCAAAGCCAGAGTTTGTAAATTGGGGTGGCGTAGTGAGCCCTGAGTGATCAGATCTGGCACCAAGGGCAGAGCGTATTGATCTACTGCCAGCTGTACCACGTCTGCGAACCACACTCTTCTTGGCCACCTGGGGGCCACCACAATTGCTGGCACCCCTTCCAGAGCAATCTTGCGCAGAACCCTGCCCAGCAGGGGAATTGGGGGGAAGACATACAGGAACTGAAAGTCCTTCCATGACATTGCTAGCGCATCTGAGGTCAGGGCCAAAGGATCCCTAGACAGAGAGACAAAAGCTGGAAGCTTGTGATTGAAGCTTGGATCTGCCCCCCAACAGGTTCCTTGAGTCCATCCACCACAAGAGGGACCTCCGGACCAGGGGGGAGAGCACACAGATCCTGTACAGGGACGCTGGGTCCTTGTCCCATACAGACAATAGGTGAAGTTGCAGAGGCCTCAAGTAGAACTGAGCATAAGGGACCGCTTCGAAGCACGCCACCATCAGGCCCACCAGCTGCATCCCCTGCCTGATGGAGGGATGGGGACAAGCTAGGAGGGACTGAGCCTGTGCAATCAGACTGTCCACCTTCTGCTGAGGAAGGAAGATCCTTGCATGAACTGTATCCAGATTCATTCCTAGGAATGGAGTTACCAAGGAAGGGGACAGTGAGGACTTGGGGTGGTTGATCACCCATCCAAATGACTCCAGAGTGGACACCACCAGCTGAGTATCCAACTCTGCCTGATGTAGAGACAGGGAAGTGATGAGGATGTCGTCCAGATAGGGAAGCACGCGGACACCCTACATCTGAGCAGAGACATCACGCCAGCCAGCACCTTGGTGAACACCCTGGGAGCTGAAGTGAGGCCGAAATTGGTAGTGTTGATCCATCAGAGCGAACCTGAGGAACCTTTGATGACCTGGGAACACAGGAATATGAAGGTAAGCATCTTTGATGTCCACAGAAGTCATGAAATCCCCTTGGCGCAGGGAACTGATGGCAGAGTGCAGAGTCTCCATGCGAAAGCGCCTGCCCCTGACAAACTTGTTGAGAATATTTTAGTCCAGGATGGGCCTGACAGAACCATCCTTTTTGGGTACTGTGAATAGGTTGGAATAAAAGCCCTTGCCTTTTTCTCTTAAAGGGACCTGGCTGATGACCCCCAGCTCCAGGAGGCCTTGCACTGCTTGCACTAGCTCCTGAGCTGACACAGGGTCCTGAGGAATCCGGGACCTGATGAATCTTGGAGGGGGATCGGCAGCAAACTCCAACTTGTAACCGGAGGACACTACCTCCTGAATCTACCGGTCTGAGACATAAAGCCTCCAGATGTGAGCGAAGTGCTGCAGCCGCCCCCCCACCCGGATGGGTGAGGGCGCCCCATCATTCCTGAGGGGGCTTGGGAGAGGATTTAGCTTTGGGACCCCAGGAGGAGCCAGGACGTCCACGTCCTCTGCCTCTATCCCAGAAATCTCCCTGGGCCCCAGGGAAAGACAACCCCCCTTCCCTGTCTTGCACCACGGTAAGGGGAGGAGAAGGAACCCTGACCCCGAAAGGGCCGAGGTTGCCGCCTGCGCTGGGGTAACCTGCCTCCCTTAGCAAAAAGGTCCAGGCAGTCTCCAAACAGACGCAGTCCTTTAAAGGGAAACCCAGTGAGGGCCTTCTTGGCAGCGTTGTCAGCAGCCCACTGGCGCAGCCAAACAGAGCGGCGTATAGCCACCACAAGGGCAGAAGTTCTGGCACACATTCTGATGGTGTCATCCAATGCTGATAGGACAAAGTTTACAAAAACATCACAACTGGAGAGTGCATTAAGCACCTCACAAGGCAAATCATCAGGAGCACTATCAAGCATATTTCTGATAAAGGTTCTAGTGGCCACAGCAGTAATGGCAGAGGCACAGACCGGGCGCAGCGCCATCCCCACACATGCAAAGGCGTGGGATGCCAGCTGATCAATACGCCGGC
The DNA here is from genome assembly GCA_027917425.1 of Gastrophryne carolinensis. Lineage (NCBI taxonomy): Eukaryota > Metazoa > Chordata > Amphibia > Anura > Microhylidae > Gastrophryne > Gastrophryne carolinensis. Next base: position 366,244,423 of record CM051238.1, read on the forward strand.
CTTCGGCATCCCACAGGGTAGTAAAATCAGGGGAATGCATGACAGAGGTGTTAGATAGCCCTAGGATCGGGGCATCCACCTCGGGGGGGGGGGGGGGGGGGGATGACCAACATTTAACCACCTCAGCAGGAAAAGGATACTTCCTATCCCAACTCTTTGGAACCCGGGGAAGTTTACTGGGGCGCTCCCATTCCTTGAGCACAAGGTTATGGAAATGTGCCTGCTCTGGAAATTCCAAACGTGATCTTGCTGTATGGAAAAGCTCCCCTCTTTGCCTGGGAGCCTCAACAGGGAGAGAGATAGACAGAACCTCAAAAATCTGGGTCAATAATCTGTCAGTGTCATCCGGGGCCCAGGGGTCAGAGCCAGAATCGTCATGACCCCTTGGTCTCTCATCAGATGAGCCTGAATCAGAAAAGAGCTCCCCTTCATCAGACGGGGTATAGCCACACAGATTCCAAAACTCCTCAGTTCCCATAAGGAAAACAGTAACATTAGGCGTCAAGTGCCGCTTCTTAGCAGGGGCCTTACGCGCTAAAGACTTCGCAATAATCTGTTCAATAGTAGCCAGTCTAGAAGACACATCAGGCTGAGAATCCCCACTAGTATGCAACTCAGCAGGAGTGAGATTTAAGCTTGGGGGAGTAGGTGAAGTGAAACGAGGTGCAGCCACTGGCAGGCCAGATTGCAATGCAAGCACCTGTTCAGCACAGGGTACACAGACCCGCGCCTTGTCAGCGTCAGCATGAGGCTGCCCACACGCTACACACAGCCGGTCTTGTCCCAAAGGGACCCCAGTAACATTATCCTGGGATGCCTCCATATGGTGATTATAGCGGTGCTATACGCCGATAGGGAATAACGCTATATAGCAACCCTGGATGCCCCAATAACCCGCTAGGGACGTGGGAGTATAATTTTTACAAGGCCTACAAGTAATATACTAAAAACAGGGCCGGGAGAAGCCAAGAAGGGTTTGTCCCGCCTGAAAGACATAAGCAGACAAGACCTTAAGTACATCGTAACAAAAGTGAAGCAGATAAAGCCGCTCGCGAGGGCACTTACGGACCGCGGTAGGTAGGAGTCCGTCGCGCATAGGCCAACCAAGTCAGAAAAGATGGTGTCGGTATACCTCGAGGGGCGGGCCAGTAATAGCGATGACGCGGAACGCACGAAGCCAGAAAGGCCAACAGCCAATGATGGCGCACCAGCTCCTGAGGTAATGCCGCCGCCAAGCGCGGAACCAAGTCAGCGCGCGGCGGTGGTAAATTTAAAAGCAATAAAGACAAGTCAGCACGGCGGCTGACACAAGAATAAAGACATGTGAAAAGTGAAAGCACAGACTGCATAACATACATATCTATACACATACACCCCCCCCCCTCTTTTCCCCTGAAGACTACAAGGAGGATGAGGGAGGACGGCGGCCACTTAAATAGGGCCCACCGTTAGGCAGGGGCAATAGTGCGGGAGGAGCATCCCATAGAGGCTCACCATAAGCCTGAACCGTCTACCCTTTGGTAGGGGATTGCGGTGGAGCAGCGCTCCTAAGCACCAACGGCGGTGCTGCCTACCTTCACCCGACCAGCGCAGCCAAAGCTGGGAGGCATATTACTAGTGGAACGGGTGGGAATAGTCCTACAGGGCCGCAGGTTAATAACCCCGCTCACCTACGAGTAGAGAGCCAATTTCTTGTCCTTCGCAGCCAGACTTCAGAGAAATTCTGGGGATTTGTGGGAGGTCCCTGGGTATTTGAGGGGCCGGGAGGAGCCTATTTTCGACGTATCTGCAGTCCAGCGCCATCTGGCGGAGTATATCCTAACTGTAAGTATTAGATTTGGAGCAGGACGTACTGTATACTAAGAATAGTTGGTAGGTATGCAATTCAAAAACCTCTCCTTATCTCGGCACAGTCGGTTAGAACATTGACTGCTCTTGTGAAGTACATCATGCCACATAACCTGCACTAACACAATGCCAGCATGTTATTTATTAGACTTGGCTCATTACTCTGGAAGGGGAAAGTGATTTAGTGTAGGAAAGCTTCCTGTGACTTACGGTTTTCAAGTTTCTTATATTCCTATGGGTCTGTGTTACTCAAGTGGGAGTGACTATCCTGGCTAATCCCAGCAGCCTTCCAATGGCAAGGGTGAGCTCAACAGCAGTTCCCCCACAAAGCAGAGCCTAGAAAAATCGGGCAACTGTAGTGACAGGGACGTCTGTGTCAAAACTCTGCTGCCCCCCCCCCCCCCCCCCCCGATAAGTGTTACTTGGCTGGGATTGTATCCCTTATCTTATCGCTATATGTCCGAGTCCCTCACCACGGAGCTTGATCGTGGTCACATTCACAACAGGATGATTCCTCCTGACATCTGTCACACCGACGTTGAAATGCCCCCTCCATTCATTGTAATGGTTTGACATGTCTCCTCAATTGCAGTGAATGCTGCCTCCTTGTGCATGTGAATGTGACTGCCGATTGGGCAAGGTGGAGTGGGTCTAAGATCTGACAGGTAAGCGATACAATGCCGGCCTGGTCGACAATCAGCAGGGGACCAAAGGCTAGTATATTGTATTTTTGTTTTCACTCTGGACAATTCCTGATCCTATACCCAAAAAGGAAGTTTATGTTGTCACCTTCTATCCCCAGTCCAGTGCCCCAAAACAGCATGTTTTTTTTTTTTACGAAAGCCTTTGCCCAATATTCATAACAACATAAACAGGATGCAGTCTGCTCTTCGAATGGTCTGCCATATTGCTCCCTGGTGCTTTCCAGTGATGATACATTCAGTTAAACACAGCTCAGCATTGGGGGTCAGCTTTATCAGTTATAACTACAATAAATCTGAAAGCACTACAAGCTCAATTGCCATTATGTGGCAGTTTACCTGGGAATTGAATGAATTAGCATATAGCTGCCATTCAACATCAAACTGCTTTCTGTCAGTGTTTTTATGAATATTGGGCAAAGGCTTTAGTTAAAAAAAAAGGAATCCCATGCTGTTTTGGGGCACTGGGCTGGGGATTTTAGGTGACGACATAAACTTTCTATCTGGGTATCAGTGCACTTTATCTCTCCTTCATAAGTCACTAAACAGTTTCATGTAATTTTGTGAGAAATGAGCCTGAAGCGCAGACTTTCATCTATACCCTGAAAAGAATTTTCCTCTAATCTAATTAAATGCAGATTTGATTTACCATTAATCTTTTAATCCCTTGTTATATTAGTTTGTGTGCACGTGCCGTCAGACTGGCCATTCTCACTAAAGTAGCTGTGGCCATGATATATGTGTGATTAGGTATTTGGCATTTCCAAATGTCATTTTTAGGATGTGGAAATATACTGGGGAACTGATGAAGGCAGCGTCTGAATTCTATTACACACCCTCAATGACATTAACTCTTCATTTAACTTTTCATTTCAAATAGTTGTCTTTGGCAGTGATGTGTGCGGGGCCGGCTCCTGGTCTATGTGAGCCCTGGGCTACAGAGCGTCAGTGGCCCCCTTGTGGTGTGACATGACACCCCACAAATGGTGAAAAAGCTGTCTGGGAGATATTGCCAAAGCTTTCACCTATTTACTCCAACCCACTCCTGGCCCTGTGCCACTCGTTGTCACCGCTTAGGGGTCATTTTCTTGTCGAAATGCAAAAAACAGTTTGGGTTTTTTGGTCTCTCATCCTGGCATTGCTAACCTGCTTAGCAAGGAAAGAAAGAAGGAATAAAAAGAAAGAAAGAAAAAAAGTAAATGACAAGAAGGAAAAAAAGGCAAGGATGACGAAAAGAAAAGAAGGAATGACAAGTAAGAAGGAAAGAAGCAATGGAAAGAATGGATAGAAGGAATACATGAAGTAAGAAAGAAAGAAGCAACAGAAAGAGAACAGAAGGACTAAAAGAAAACAAAAAAAATTACATGAATTGTATAAAGACAGACTAGAAAAGACAAAATAACAGCATGGACGTCAAAGGATAGAAGGAATAAAAGAGCAAAAGAATACTATTAATTATAGAAGGAGTTAGAATAGAAAAGAAAGCATGAATGTCAGAAAGAGAGATTAAATAGGAATAATAGCTTGAATGACAGAAAGAATAGAAACTATAAAATATAGACTTTAATAGTAGCATATGACAGGCAGAAAACAGAAGAAAAGAAAGAAAGAATTGCATGAATGATAGAAATAATAGAAAAGAATGAAATAATAACATGAATGTGAGAAAAAAGGAATAAAAGAAAGAATAGCTTGAATTAAATAGTCAGAAAGAAAAGATAGAAGCAATAAAAGAAAGGATGAGGGGGGCGTGGCTTGACATGGCGGCGTGAGGGAGCTTTTTGAGGGAGCTCCGCAGACGCCATTCTAGTACCCCCAGTCCTGATGACTAGGAAGGAGAAAGGCAGCAAGACACAGCGGAGGGGGCAGGAGTGCCCTATACCTACATTCTTTTCTGCGCGGGGAGGTGAAGTGATGGCAGGCGCGACCAGCAAGATGGCGGCGTGCACGGCCCCGGCGGGAAGGAGAGGAGGTGAGGGAGCTGAGCCTTAATGGAGGGCACCATTAAGAGAGAGTTGATGTGGTGGAAGCCTCCCACAGTTACCTGGAAAGACGTATGACGGCGATTGAGCAGCAACAAGAAGGAAACAAACACCTCCTGTCAGACCTATTCCTAGCCCAAGGCGACATAGAAAACCACAACCGCAGGAATAATCTACGCCTGCGAGGGGTTCCGGAGTGGGTGGAACCAAAAGATCTACAAGCAACAGTCGCCTCCATCTTTAATGAGCTCCTCGGCTTACCAGATACAAACCATATAGAGCTGGATCGAGTTCATAGAGCTCTTGGCCCCCGTCCCTCCGATGCAAGCAGGCCAAGAGACATTGTTTGTAGAGTTCACTTCTTCAAAATCAAGGAGGATGTGCTCCGGAGGGCCTGGGAGAGAGGCCCGATTCAGTTCCGAGGGGCTCAGATCATCATCCTTCAAGATCTTTCGCGGAGGACATTACAAATGCGGAGACTCCTAAAGCCACTACTCGAGACCATCCAGAGGCAGGGCGCCTCATTTCGGTGGGGTCATCCTTTTCAGCTTCTGGTCCGGAGGAATGGGGGGCTCTTTGTCCTCAGATCCCCGAGCCAGCTTCCGGACTTGTTCCACTTTCTAGAGGCCGCCTCGGTTGACATACCGGACTGGACGACGCCCGACCTAGCAGTCTACAACAGGCAGCTACCGCAGCGCTTCGGTGGTGCTCCCTGTGGCGTCGGGAGAGGTGGGAGAGGGCGCCGACGATAATTACAGGAGTCACTAGCTGAGTCGTGCAGGCCTCCTCTGCCGCTCACCCCAAGCTAAAAAACAACCCTGCGTACCCCCGACTGTCTGGAGACGATGGGGGGGGGGCGGTTGGGGAGTGCTGGGTCGCGGCCTTCGGGATTTGGAGTGTTACCGGTCGAGTACTGGTGGGGTCTTGGGAGCTAGCTATCCGGGCCGCAACCGCGCGACCGGAGGGCTGGCGTGCTGGACCGTTGTGTGATATATGCTTTGCTTACCAGTTATATGTTAAGGTTGGGCTCGGGGGCCCCGGGGGGTGTTTCCCGCTCACTTGCCCTCTCAGTCTTGCATTCCGATGGCATAGCGTGCCCCCTGCTGACGGGCATCCACCCCCCCTCGCTGGCTGCCTGGGCGGGCCCCCCTGGTCCGCCGCGGCCCATGCGTTCTAGTTGTTTATGTTGAGAGTTCTTTGTTGGGCAAGTGGTTGCATAGCTGCGGCACTAGCTACTGGCCTTTTCCCAGGGCTATCGCAGGGCGCTCGGCCCATGCACTGGTCAGGATGTGCTGTGGTGCACTTATGCTACCCCCCTCTTATTGTTAATGCCATGGGGTGCAACACTAGGTGGTAGTAGATATAGTGCGTCTCCCTCATTGCTGGCCCGAGTTCTGTTCCTCCACCCCCCCCACCCCCCCACGGAAATCTGGTGCACCCCTTTGGGGAGGTTACTCGACCTCCTCAAACGGGGAAGTGTGGTGCTTGCCGGAATTGGCGCATACGCAGTCCGAGTATCGGAGGAGGTCTAGAGGAAAGTAAAAGTTCCCCCGTGTTCTGACCTCCGGTTGACTACTTCGGTAGTCTTGTAATCGAATATAGTTAATCTGTTTCTTTGGTCTTCCCATTTTGTTTTTCCCCTAGAACACCCGTTCAACAGTCCCACCCTCCTGTCTCACGGCCCCCCCTGTCTACCCTCTCCCGCCCTTACCCATTACCCCAGCCCCACACCAAGTAACCCAGCGAGGGGCGAGGCGGCGGAGATCCGGGGCAGCTACACTAATTAGTAACCTTAGTGTGAGTATTGTGACATGGGCCCGATGAAGTTGATCTCTATGAATGTAAAGGGCCTCAACTCCCCGGAGAAGAGGACGATTCTCTGGCAGGAGCTGAGGAGGCTCAAAGCGAAAATTGCTTTTGTCCAGGAGACACATTTCAAAAGGTCTGGGGTTCCCCGGCTGAATAGCAGGCTGTTCCCGCACGTGTTCACCAGCTGCGCAAGTGGAGAGGAGTTGCGATCATGATAGCGAGGGGGGTTCTGTTCACACTACGGTAAACCTGGGGAGACGAGTCTGGGAGGTTGCTGATGGTGAGATGTCTCCTGGGCCAGAAAACCTATACCCTGGTGTCCTTGTATGCCCCCAACCAGGGACAGGTCCAGTTTATTAGGCAGTGACTAAATAAGATTGAGGAATTTGCAGTGGGGGGAAATAGTCCTGGCAGGCGACTTTAATCTGGCCATTGAGCCACTGATAGATTCCTCAGCGGGCAGATCGGCAGTGTCCCACTTAGCACACTAAATTGAAAGCTCCACAGTATGCAGCTGGTGGACACGTGGCGGGTGCAGAACCCTGCAGACAGGGACTATTCCTTCTATTAAAGAGTTCATGGGACATACTCCAGGATTGACTATCTCTGGATCTCACACAGCTTACTGGGCCTGGCATCGGGATACTCCCGACCTCCTTCTCAGATCACGCCCCTATCTATCTAGATCTGAAACTCTCCGATAGACCCCCACCTCCATTGACGTGGCGGCTCAACGAGTCCCTATTACAAGATGAGGTGGTTGTCCAAGCTGTCAGAGAGGGCTTAGAAGCATACTTTAGAAATAATGATAATGGGGAAGTGTCACCATTGATGTTATGGGGGGCGCACAAAAGCGTGATTAGAGGGATACTGATCAGCCAGGCATCCAGGCTGAAAAGAGATAGAGCGATCCAAGTAGAGCAGCTCACGGAGTGTGTCAGGTGCCTGGAGTTAGGAAGAAGCAGTAAAACCAGCACTTCAAATGATAATCCAAAAAGAATGTATTCAAGCCAGTTGCACATAATCCAATGTTTCGGGGGTTACAGTGGGCCCCCTTCATCAGGGATAACAAACAACAAGTACACAGGCTAAGCAGGTGTTAAATAGGGACAAACAGCCAATGATGGGCAGGGGAATTCCCGCCTGACGTCACTGATGACGTCACAGTATGTCTGTATATCATGTACACTAAGTATAAACAATAAATCCAAAACCAGAAGTAAAGAACATAAATAGTTGTACATAAAGATCAGGGTGTACTTACCTAAAGGTCCCCTCCGAGCCATCCCGCATGTCTGCAGCACTAACATTCGGCTGCAGCAGCGGGGAGCGCCGCTGTGAGCAAGGCTGGTTGCATAGCAACCGACCTGTCAGCTCTCCTCCAATCAGAGGGGGGGCGGATGTGACGTCACAGGCAGGGCAGTGATGCCCTGCGGTAGTGACGTCCGCCCTACCCTTGCCGTGATTTGCTAGGGAGGGCGCACCTCCCTGTCAGAGCTGTCACCGCTCTGACAGGGGCTGATAATCCACCTAGTAGCGGTGTTTGACCCAGGGGGAGGTTAGGTAAGTATTGCAAGTAAGAGAGATGGAGCATAACCCGGTGCAAAGTGACAGAAATAAAAATAAAATACAAATATAATACCATAGAAAAATATATTAGGCGTCCCCTCTTCACCACCCCGTGTGACAGCGGTGCTAGTGCCCAGCTGTAGCAACGGGGAATACCGCATAGAGGGCGGCCGGTTGCCTAGCAACCAGCCACTCAGCTCCCCTCCGGGGAGGAGGTAGGCGGCTTCACGTCACGGGTAGGGTGGTAATGCCCTACCGGGGTGACGCCTGCCCTCCCACTGGCTGGGAAGGGCAGGAATATCAGCACCTGTCATTGCTATATAAGCTCTGACAGGGGCTGGTAGCCGCCTGGTGGCGGCCTTAAGCTAATGGGGAGGCTAGGTAAGTATACAAAGTCAAACACCATATAACACTATAAAGCACGCAGGTATATGTACCACATAGCATTATATGATTGCGTATTATTAAAGAACACTATGAGCTGCTGTGTAAGAAAAATACAATTCTGTGAAATACTCACCTGTAGAATTGGTATTATAAGTATACAGTACGTCCTGCTCCAGATAGATTACTTACACTTGGGTTATCCTCCGCCAGATGGCGCTGCACTGCAGAGACATGTAAAACAGGCTCCTCCCGGCCCCTCAAATACCTGGGGACCTCCCACAAATCCCCAGCATTGAAAAGCAGTGAACAAGAAGCCGGGAGAATTCAACCACCAAAAACTGGTAACTATAACAATGATAACAATCACCATACAGGGGATCCAGAATAATACAAAAACCAGGGTGGGGTGGAGCAGGACATACTGTATACTTATAATACCAATTCTACAGGTGAGTATTTCACAGAATTGTATTATTCTTAGTATACAGTACATCCTGCTCCAGATAGATTACTTACACTTGGGACATCCAATAGCAGTATCCATAAAGAAGGGTGGGATCCCCAACAAAAAGGTAACAGAAGACAGTTTAAACCACTGCCGCCTGCAAAACCTTGCGGCCAAAAACAGCATCAGCTGAGGCCCTAACATCAACCTTGTAAAACTTTGAAAAGGTATGAACAGAAGACCAAGTAGCGGCCTTGCAAACTTGTTCAACAGAAGCCTGGTGCTGGAAGGCCCAAGAGGCACCAATAGCATGAGTAGAATGAGCAGTAAGGCGGAAGGGAGAACTCTTCCCCTTAGCAGAATAGGCCTGAATCACAGCCTGACAGATCCATTTGCTGATAGTAGACTTGGCAGGAGCCAAACCCTTCCTAGGACCAGAAGGGACCACAAAAAGAGCATCAGTTTTCCTGAAGGACGCAGTGACTACCAGGTAATACTTCAGACACCTGACCACATCCAAGGAATGCAGAACCCTTTCCTTAGCGTTGGTAGGATTGGGGCACAATGAAGGAAGAACAATATCTTGATTCAAATGAAAAGCAGACACCACCTTAGGCTCAAAGTCCGGCTTAAAGCGGAACACCACCTTATCCTGGTGTCTCTCAAAGTATGGGGGCTGGATAGACAGAGCCGCCAGCTCAGACACACGCCTGACCGAAGTAATAGCCACCAGAAAGACAACCTTGAGGGTAAGTACAGCCATACAGCCAGAGCAGCATCCTGAATAGGTTCAAAGGGAGCACCCTGCAAGGCAGACAAAACCAAGTTCAAATCCTAAACAGGGACCATAGGTTTACGTGGGGGACGCACATGAGTAACCCCCTGAAAGAAAGTCTTAACCAAAGAATGCTGAGCAAAAGACTTCTGAAAGAAGACAGACAGGGCAGAAACCTGACCCTTCAGAGTACTGAGTTGGAGATCCGACTCCAACCCATGCTGTAAAAACTCCAGAACCCTGGGGACTGAGAACACCCGACAGGGAAGAGACCTAGACTCACGCCAATCAATATAGGTACGCCATGCCCTATAATAGATGGAAGAAGTAGTTTTCTTCCTAGCCTTCACCATGGTCTCAACCACCGAGGCAGACAAGCCTTTCTGCATCAAGATGGAGGTTTCAGCAGCCAGACCGTCAAAGCCAAAGTTTGTAAATTGGGATGGCGTAAGGGGCCCTGAGTGAGCAGATCTGGCACTCCTGGCAGAACGTACTGGTCTACTGCCATCTGCACCACGTCTGCGAACCACACTCTTCTTGGCCACCTGGGGGCCACCAGAATCACTGGCACCCCTTCCAGAGTAATCTTGCGCAGGACCCTGCCCAGCAGGGGGAATGGAGGAAAGACATACAGGAGCCGAAATTCCTGCCATGACATGGACAGAGCATCTGTGGCCAAGGCCAGAGGATCCTGAGACAGGGAGACAAAGGCCGGGAGCTTGTGATTGTGAACGGGATGCAAACAGATCCACATCCGGTAGACCCCAACGGTGACACAGGGACTGGAACACCCTGTTGCAGAGGGACCACTCTCCCTGACGAGAGGTCCCCCTGCTCAGAGAGTCTGCCAGTAGATTCTCTGCCCCCGGGATGTACACAGCCGAAATGCATTGAACATTGGCCTCCGCCCATGTCAGAATCCGCGACACCTCCTGGAGGGCCCCCCTGCTCCGGGTCCCTCCCTGATGGTTGATGTAGGCAACCGCCGTCCTGTTGTCTGAGCGCACCTGCACAGACAGACCCCTTAGGTGATTGGTCAACTGCTCCAGTACCAACCTGATCGCCCGTAGTTCCAGAATGTTGATAGGCAAGTGGGCCTCCTGAGGGCCCCACCTCCCCTGGAACCGCAGGGACTTCCAGAATCCCCCCCAACCTGACAGACTGGCATCCATGGTGACCGTCTCCCAGGAGGGGGCCACAAAGGACCTGCCCCCCAGCAAGTTCCTGGGATCCAGCCACCACGAAAGGGACCGCCTGACCAAGGGGGGGAGCACACAGACCCCGTCCAAGGACGTTGGGTCCTTGTCCCATACTGACAGAAGGTGAAGTTGTAGAGGCCTCAAATGGAACTGAGCAAAAGGCACCGCCTCAAAGCACGCCACCATCAGGCCCACCAACTGCATTCCCTGCCTGAGGGAGGGCTGGGGACACGACAGCAGGAACCTCACCTGCGCAGTTAGAGCTTCCACCTTCTGTTGAGGAAGGAATGTCTTTGACTGAACCATATCCAGAATCATTCCCAGGAACGGGGTCACTGAGGAAGGGGACAGAGAGGACTTGGGGTGATTGATCACCCAGCCGAAGGACTCCAGGGTGGACACCACCAGCTGAGTGTCCAACTCTGCCTGCTGTAGAGACCGAGAGGTGATGAGTATGTCGTCCAGGTAGGGCAGCACGCGTATGCCCCTTGACCTCAACAGAGACATCACTCCCGCCAGCACCTTGGTGAACACTCTGGGAGCTGAAGTGAGGCCAAATGGCAAGGCCACAAATTGGTAATGTTGATCTTCCAACGCGAATCTGAGAAACCTTTGGTGTCCTGAGAACACAGGGATGTGAAGGTAAGCATCTTAGATGTCCACAGACGTCATGAAATCCCCTGGGCGCAGGGAGCTGATGGCCGAGTGCAGAGTTTCCATGCGAAAGCGCCTGTTCTTGACAAATTTGTTGAGGATCTTTAAATCCAGAATGGGTCTGACTGACCCATCTTTTTTGGGAACTGTGAAAAGGTTGGAATAGAACCCCTTGCCTCTTTCTCTTAAGGGAACCTTGCAAATGACCCCCAGACCCAGAAGGCCTTGCACGGCCTGCTCCTATGCCAGGAATCAGCACGAGCCCCCGCGAAGGGCACCCCTTTTCCCTGCTTAGCACCACAGTAGGGGAGTGAGAGGGAGCCCTGGCCCCGAAAGGGCCGAGACTGCCGCCTGCGCTGGGGTAACTTACCTCCTTTAGCAAAAAGGTCTAGGCGGTCCGCAAACAGGCGTAGCCCCTTAAATGGAAGCCCAGTAAGGGCCTTCTTTGCAGCATTGTCAGCAGCCCACTGGCGCAGCCAAACCGCGCGGCGTATAGCTACCACCAAGGCAGAAGTTCTCGCACACATCCTAATGGCATCATCCAAGGCAGATAGGATAAAGTTTACAAACACATCACAGTTAGACAGAGCATTAAACGTTTCAGGAGCAAATCATCAGAAGCTCCGTCAAGTACACTTCTGATCAGGGCCTGAGTGCCCCTGGGCGCAGCGCCGTCCCCACAAATGCAAAGGCATGGCACGCCAATTGGTCAATGCGCCGGTCCTCGGCATCCCGCAGAGTAGTAGAGTCAGGGAAGTGCATAATAGAGGTGTTAGACAGCCCTAGAATAGGAGCATCCACCTCGGGGGGGCGCAGACTAGCACTTGACCATATCAGCAGGAAAGGGATACTTTCTGTCCCAACTCCTAGGTATACCGGGAAGTCTACTGGGACGTTCCCACTCCTTAAGCACAAGGTTATTGAAATGGGTTTGCTCTGGAAATTCCAAACGAGCCTTAGCAGTATGAAAAAGCTCACCCCTTTGCCTGGGTGCCGCAACAGGGGGAGAGATGGACAGAACCTCGGAAATCTGAACCAGCAATCTGTCAATATCATCCGGGGCCCAGGGGTCAGAGCCAGAATCGTCATGACCCCTGGGTCTCTCGTCAGATGACCCTGAATCAGAGAACAGCTCCCCTTCGTCCGAGAGGGTGTAGCCACATAGATGCCAAAACTCATCAGACTCCACCGCTTTTTAGCGGTGGCCTTACACGCTAAAGTATTAGCAATCAATTTTTCAACACTGGCCAGTCTAGCAGCCACATCAGGTTGAGAATCCCCGATTGTATGCGATGCAATGGGGGTGAGACTCAAGCTTGGGGGAGTATGTGAAGTGAGACGAGGTGCAGGCCCAGCCACAGGAGGGGCGGGTTGCAACGTTAGCACCTGCTGTGCGCAAGGAACACAGACCCGTGCACTGTCACCGCTGATAGGTGAGACCCCACAAGCTACACACAGCCGGGCTTGTCCCGAAGGAACCCCGGTCACCTTATCCTGGGATGCCTCCATATGGTGATTAATAGGCACAATAAGCCAGTAGGGATTGACGCTGTAAAGCAACCCTGGATGCCCCAATGACCCGCTAGGGAAGTGGGAGTAATTATACTAGGCCCAACTATCAATTACACCGGGCCGGGAGAAGCCACTGGATTCACCCGTCTGAAAGACACAATGAGAAGAAGGGGCGTCAAAACCATACACAGTAAGGAATGAGCATAAAGCCACCCGCGGGGGCACTTACGGGCCACGGTAGGTAGAACCGTCACACACGCGCGCGCAACCTCACAAAATGGCGCCGAGCGAACCTCGAAGGGCGCGCCAGAGCGGGCCGTGACGCAAAGCGCGCCAAGCCAGGCCCGCCCCCCCGAAGAGCGCGAAGCCCACAGACAAGCAGCCAATGAGAACGCAAAAGCGTCTGAGGTAACGCCGCTGCCCGGCGCGGAACATCCAAATGAAGGAAAAGACGCGCGCGGCGGTGGCAATTGTAATAGTAAAAAGACAAGTAAGCGCGGCAGCTGACACCACATATACTAGTCAAAACAGACCAAAAGCCAAATGCACGAAACACTAACACACTCACCCACACCCCCCCCTTCTTTCCCCCCCCCCCCCCCCGAAGGATACAGGAAGAATGAGGGAGGATGGCGGCCCTCTGTACAGGACCCACCGCTACACGGGGCATGGGGCAATAATGCGGGAGGGGCATCCCATAAAGGCTCACCATCAGCCTATACACCCTACCCTTTGGTGGGGGATTGCGGTGGAGCAGCGCTCCTTAAGCACACATGGTGCTGCCTACCTTCACCCGACCAGCACCGGGGGGGGGTGATGAGCAGATGGCAAGGATAGTAGGACCAAACTATTATCTAGGGACCTTTAGGTAAGTACACCCTGATCTTTATGTACAACTATTTATGTTCTTTACTTCTGGTTTTGGATTTATTGTTTATACTTAGTGTACATGATATACAGACATACTGTGACGTCATCAGTGACGTCAGGCGGGAATTCCCCTGCCCATTATTGGCTGTTTGTCCCTATTTAACACCTGCTTAGCCTGTGTACTTGTTGTTTGTTATCCCTGATGAAGGGGGCCCACTGTAACCCCCGAAACGTTGGATTATGTGCAACTGGCTTGAATACATTCTTTTTGGATTATCATTTGGAGTGCTGGTTTTACTGCTTCTTCCGGATTCGCGGCGTCACCGCTAACCGTGCACCCCCATTATATAATATACAGGTAGGAGTGCGACGGCATACGAGATTTGTTGGAGGTGCCTGGAGTTGTCCCATAAACAAACGGAGGCTGCGAGAGTACTTGGGGAACTGAGCCAGGCCCGGGAGGCTCTCAACGCCCTGCTTAGACAGAAGGCGAAGTATGTGATCAAAAAATGCAGGCGTAGATATTACGAGCATGGAAACAAAAGCAGCACGATGCTTGCGAGAGCCCTTAAGCAGCAGCACATTCAAATTCTGGACAGCTCTCAGCAGAAGCACCACACCTCAGAGAAAATTGCGAGAGCATTCCAGGCATACTACGCCGGATTGTACGATTTGGCCAGTGGCCAGGCGGCGCGGACGCTCCCGAGGAGGGCCAGGGCATATATAGAGGGCTCAGGCATGCCGTCGATCTCGAGGGAGGCTGCGGAGATGCTGGAAGACCCGGTCAGCGTAGAAGAATTGGCTGAGGCTATTAAACTACCTCCAGCAGGGAAGGCACCAGGACCGGACGGTATTATAGATCCTTCATCACATTACTAGGCCCCCGCTTGGTGAGAGTCTGGAACACTATAGCAGACCAGGCGTCCCCCAGCTCTTTCTCGGGGAGGGACCTAGAGGCCCACATCTCAGTGATACATAAGCCAGGCAAGGACCCGCTGTCCTGCAAGAGTTACCACCCTATTTCCCTGCTCAACACGGATCTGAAACTGTACGCTAAAATCTTGACTGTCAGATTGGCCCCTGTGGTGGCACCACTAGTGCACCTTGATCAAACGGGATTCTTGTTGGGCAGGGAAGCCAGAGATAATGTGGTGCGAGCCATAAATGTTATACATAGAGCTAAAGCCACCGCGGTCCCTACTATGCTCCTATCTACAGACGCGGAAAAGGCATTCGATAGGGTGAGCTGGCCTTTCCTCCGGGAAACCCTTAGACACATAGGTCAAGGCGATAGAATGCGGGCGCTCATTGAAGCCCTGTATACCACACCGTCGGCTAGGATTAGGATAAATGGCCATCACTCTGAGCCGGTACTCATCCACAATGGGACCCGGCAGGGATGCCCCTTGTCCCCCTTGCTATTCGCCCTATCACTAGAGCCATTCCTATGCAGAGTCAGGGACAGTGCTGACGTCCGAGGGGTGGACTTGGCCGATGGCACGCACAAGGTTGCTGCATACGCAGATGACCTCCTTTTCTTCGTCACAAACCCTGCAGTCACAGTCCCAGTCCTGATGAAGGAATTGAAGGTATACGGGAGGCTATCCTACCTCAAAATTAATTTAGACAAATCAGAAGCTCTGAATGTCTCACTCCCCGGGGAGGTGGTCAGAAATATGCAACAATCGTTCCCATTTAAGTGGGCTAGTTCCTAGGTTACCTATCTCGGCACGCAACTGCCAAGCCAGTTGTCAAACATCCTAGCCCTGAACTTCTGGCCATTGGCGCGGAGAATTAAGACAGACCTAGCAGCGTGGGACCACCCTACATTCTCCTGAATGGGCAGGGTTAACATTATTAAAATGTCTGTACTCCCTAAGATGCTGTTCTTGTTCCAGGCTCTCCCAATCCGCATCCCGACACACTTTTTTCGAGAACTAAATAGCGCATTAATAGGATTTGTTTGGAGGAAGAAAAGGGCGAGACTGGAGTTGGAGCTAGCCGCAACCCCCGCCCAGTTGGAAAACTCGGTGTGGAACAAGACACCCTCCACCCCGGAAACTAGAGCGCACCCGACCATTGGGGCAACCCTGGGGGTATTCAGGGAGTACAGGGAATGATCAGTGTTCTCCCCTTGGCCCTCTCTGGTGGTGCCAATTGTTGGTAACCCACTACTACACACTGGCCCCTTTAGAGCAGACCTGCGGGAATGGGCTAGCCTGAACCGGTTGAGAAGCAGGGACCTGATGAATGGGGGGGCTGGGTCTCTCTGGAGGAATTGAGAAGTAGGTGGGAGAATGACAAGCTTGACCCATGGACACTTTTGCGTTTCCAGTCATTGGCCTCAATTAGGCTTCAGAAGAGATGTATGCAGGGACCCCAGGGAATTCGAGAGGATATGCCTGGGAGGCCAACCGTACCCGCACTTAATTTCCAAATTATACTCTCTGCTGGTAAATGAACAAATGACCCCCCTCGGCCTTTTGGAGCGAATGGGAAAGGGATCTGGGTAGACTCTTAAGAGAGAAGGAGAGAGAAAAAATAGCTACGCTGGCGCATAAGTCCTTGGTAGCCACCAGGGTACAGGAGACAAATTATAAAATCCTCACGCGTTGGTACTATACGCCTGATAGACTCAGTAAGATGTACACCTCTACAGATCCGCAGTGCTGGAGGTGTGGCACCGAGCGGGGCTCGATGTTTCACATATTTTGGACTTGCCCCAAAATCAGAGAATACTGGGGGGAGGTCTTACCCATCATCACGCAGGTCACTAGAGCACAATTTCAGGAGGACCCGGTTGGGAAATACAAGAAAACCTTGCGAGTCCATTTACTGAATGCAGCTAAACAAGTGATTCCTAGGTACTGGAAGCAGAGAAGCGCTCCATCTGTGAGGGACTGGGTAGGGGAGGTATTAACTATCTGTGAGATGGAAGACTCCATGACAGAGAAGAGCAGTTTAGGACAGCATGAATGCCCTGGCTAATGTTCCAGGAGTCAGAAGAGTTCAGAGCCCTGTTTGGCTAATGGGACCTCGGATTGCGTCCGTGCTGCTGGGCCTGCGACTAGCAAGGTAGGGACAGAGTCCCTCAAGAGGAGCCACATTCATGTTCCTGGTGAGCTTATCGCTGCCAGGAACCGGAGGTATAGTCGGCTGCTCACCGCCTCCCCCCTCTCCCCCTTTCCTTTCACTCCCCCTTTCCCGTTGCCCCTATGTGATCCCCTCCCCCATTATGTCTCGCAGAGGTGGGAGTGATGGGTTTCCGGGTAATCCAGCATAGAGAATGTAAGGAGCCATCTGGAGACATAACTGGGAGAAAGATATAATGTACTCTGCGAGGATACCCCGTGCCCTACCATGGGGCTGTGGAGTAGCGGTGGGATTAAGTAGGCTCTGCTGATATGTGAACTAAGTGTATGATACTGGCATGAGGCCCGGTCTCCCTGTCCCCCCCCCCCCCCCCTTTTTCTACTGTATTCCCTTTATTGTATGTGTTTGTTACAATGTACTTGAAATTTGCTAAAATAAAGAATATATATAAAAAAAAAAAAAAAGAAAGGATGAAAGAATAGTATATATCAAATGAAGATTAGAAGAATAGTATGAATGATAGAATAGAAAATAATGAAATATTAGCATGAAGGTAAGAATAGCATGAATGTCAGAAAGAAAGAAATTAATGAATTTCTTCCTCTGCTGGGAAGAGGTGTGTCACATGACCACCATGTGAGGTGGGCCCTTTCAAGCTGCAGGCCTGGGCATCTACCTGGGTAAGCCCTGGGTGTGTGTGTGTGTGAATCATCATATAATGTAGCGTTAATTCTCAGTATTAGATGAAATGAAAAAAAATAAATTGGCAGTAGTGCACACTAGTCCATAAAACTTAATGCCAGAGGTCAGACTGACCTAGGCCACTCTGAATTAGGCATTTGGGGCCCTTGGGGCAGTGTCTTGTTAAATGAGAACTGGAGAAGCAGATGGGACAGGCATCAGGTGAGCTGTTGCCGCCATATTATTGCCATTACCTGGACTGTCGCTTTAACCAATTATATGCTACCATGCAGATAAGATAGATACTCTGTTGCTCTATACCACTATGCCCCTTATGCTAGAGGTTTACTGCTATGAATTATATATCTTATGGAACACCAAATATAAACTGAAAAACAAAAAGCATCCTGTGAGTATTAAAAACTTTCCTGCACAGACTTTCTTAAAAAAGTATTTACACAAGCTCTAAAGTTATTAATGTAACTTTGATCAGCTTCTGATCTGTTTTTCTATGGGGATTAAATCTTCAAGCTTGTACTTGTTGGGTGAAATAAAGATTAACTGTGCTAGCTGTAAAAGCTTCTGTAATATACACTGCTAGTGAAAGCAATATGGCTCTTATATAAACCAAGATGATATATGAACGAAACATCCCACGGCGTTCAGAACTAGCGTAAATGCTGCAAACTCAGCTATGCACTTCAACATTATTTCTTTAAACCGGATCTTCACCCTGAATAAGAGTTTATGTGCCCCCCCCCCCCCCCTGTACATACACATTGCTCACATTAAAAATCATCCTACCTGCATCTTGTGCATTTTATGAGCCTTTAAACATCCAAGATGGTGGCTCATGGAGTCTCAGGCTGCCTGCAGAGAGGAAGTGTGTTCTGACTGTGTCGCTTTGAATTCTGGGATTGTTGTCGTTTTCCTGACCCCAGCTCTGCTCTGTCTGTGCAAAGCACAGGTATAACCCCATCCCCTGCACCTTTTCCCCCTCTCTTATCTTCAGTATGTGATGCTTTTGAAGCAAGATGGCACCGCCCATATCCTAGAGCCCTGAACAGAGTTGCAGCCAGTGGGAGAAAGAATAATAAGTGACTAAAATCGTAAAATATATTCAATTTAGATGCTGGGGATTAGTATTTTAAGGGTTTGGACTTTTCATTAAATGATGCTGAAGGTCCGGTTGAAGTACTGGACCCCAAGGCTTCAGTCTTTGGCCCAGAACTGGTCTTGCTTTGTACAAGGTTGTCTACTGTATGACAATGGAATCTAGCACTTCCCGATACTCAGATCTCCCTGTGGCCCCTTAAACTACCTCTTAAATTGCCCGTCTTCAGGGCCTCTATTAGGGAAGGGCAAAGGGGAATTGCCTAAGACCCAGCCCCAGGACAATTAGCACTTGGAACCCCTGCACTATTTTCCTTTCATTGGTGGCTCAGGGCAGTGGCAGACTAACTATGTGGAGCACCAGCATACTTCCCGATGGGCTGCCAGACTGTGCATCACCTCTGCAGCTCTACATAACATGCTTTGTATTGTATGCTTGAGTACACATAGGATTTTTAGTGTACACATACCTGGAGCAGTGGGCTGCCCTAGTTACAGCGCACAGGGTGCAATTGGGGGTTGGGTGGCTTTGCTCAAGAGCACCTCATTCATGCCCGGGATGGGAATCAAACTAACCACCCTCCAGTTTCAGCCGTTTCCTTACCTCTAGGCCATGACTTCCCCCCATATATATATATATATGTATGTATATCTCAGAGCAGCATGGGATACATGCAGAAACAGACAATTAAATGCTCTGCATGTTGCTCTAAGGAATTAGAAGGTGACAGGCTGGCAGCAAGCTGACAGTGTGTCTCAGACTATGGGTAAATGAACTCTGGAAAGCATCTTGGTGCCACGGAGGTGGGAAGGTGTGGGGGGGGGCATAAAGATTTATACAGCCAAATCACACACTTTCTATTGCACAGTCCACTCTTCACATATAACATTGTACATGAGTCTTGAAGCGGACCAAAACCCACTGAACTTGTGAAATACATTTGGTCAAAGCCCCTGATGATACTTTCTTCTTAGGGTGTAGAACTAGAAATGGGTATTTCTGCTTTTCAAAACATCCTGGAACACTGATTTTTCGACTGTCCCTCTCTGTAAGATGGCAGGTGATCAGTCATTGTTTCATTGCCACACACAACAGTGGCAGTGAATGGAGGAGGAGAAGCTTTACAGCTAAAATAAGTGCCATTATCTGGGATTAGAGCGAAGCTGGAGCAATGAAAATTAGCAAAAGTTACTAATAGGGGGAGCAATTCAGGGGGATGCAAGTTAAAAATGTTGTTTTGGTCCACTTTCAAATAATTTAAAAACATTATACAGTAAAATACAACCGCGATAGGAGCATGGTGGTCCTGACATGTTCCCCTGGAAGACCAGAGCAGTATGTAGTAATAATACACACTGACTGAATACATTCTGTTTTTTCACATTAACTGTTATGTTCATTTGTTTTTACTCATGGCTGCTAGGCACTTGATGTAGACATCCTGTTGTTGTCGTAAATCTCTTCCTGTTGTTGGTACAGATCTCTCCTAAGTAAAGGGCAAGGATATATATCCATAAATAGCCAGTTTGTATAACCCTCAATCTGATCAATCAATGCGTGTGCAGGACTTTATAATTAGTCTTGTTAACGAAATACTTTGATGAATCATCAAACATATTCTTATCTAAGTCATGATTGTAAATAAATAAAACCACATACGATTCCTCATTTAGTTATTAAAAGAATTAGATTATTAGATACTTAGATATGTATTTATTTAAAGCAGAAGTCCAGTCCCTGGATAACCCTCCCCTGGTGCTGAGGCAGGGCGGGAGGGGGCTACAACAGAAAAATCCCTTAACTTGTCAAATCCCACGAGGCGACATCCCCCACCATGTGCATGCTCCTATCCACCAATGACTTGAATTGCCGGGGGGGGGGGGGCATGCACAGAGCGGGGAAGCAGCTTCCTGTCCAAGATGGCGGCACCCAGGACTCGAAGCAGCAGGAGAAAGAAGCTGGACCGCTGCTGAGGTAAGAGTTAATTTTCTTGGTAACCCCTCCTGTTCTGTCTCGGTGGTAGGGGAGGGTGGCAGGGCGGTTAACGGTCACTGGACTTCCCCTTTAATTTCTACTTTAGTATAAATATATGATATGCACGGCATAGAGCGTTGTTTTAATTAGAGCGATTGCACGGGCAGCGGCTGCATCCCCAGCGTCCCTGCAGTCTGCAGCACCCTCTTTCCTCCAGCCCTTCTGAATGGCTGGGCATGGGAGCGCGCCTCATTTGCAGGGATGCCAGGAATGCAACCACTGGAAAAGTTAGTGAATGTGAGGGGGTTCACACAGTAGAGCATCAGCATGCTCCAGGAGCACTTAGTCTGCCAGCACTGGAGTCGGATGGCCTGGCAGTAGTAGTGATAGTGTTGATGGTAATTGTAACTATCCTGGGTTTTGGTCTGTGCCCCGCTGTGTGAAACCCCCCAGGTCGCCGAAACCAACTCACCTCTACCCGGTTCTATGGCGCATGCGCAGCCGCTCGTCCAATCAGCGCGCTTGGATTTGCTGATGTCACGCCGTCTAAGGCGAGCGGCTCAGAGTCGAGTGGTACCGAGTGTGCTGACGGCCGCATCCACCGCTACCTTCTAACAGGGAGCGTACCCGCGCCGGCTGGTTCTAAACTTTTTATGCCAAGTACCCCCTACTGACAAGAAGTTTCATTAATTATAAATAGTACCAAAATAAGTAGGCCACAGGCCTCGTGGCACTTTTAAAGCCAGAAGGGCTTAAGCTTTGCTTTTAAAATAATATATCAGACTAGTGAGACACCCCCTGAAGGTTTGCCTTGGAACACTGCCATGTACTGCAGGTTGAGAAAAACTTAAAAATGTGCAGAATAGACACAGGAAATAGGAATGACTATAGCTATAGCATACTGTACAGCTTTCAAGTTCAAGTCCTGTCACAGGAACCCCCCGACCACCGCCCTGGCTCTCTCTCCTGGCACTGGATTGGGTGGTTACAAAGAAAAAAACCCAGCTAGTCTTACCAGTAACGGTATTTCCAATAGTCATCCAGGACAGCTAGCCACTCACTTCCCCTCCCTAAACAGGAAACACAAACTGACATTAAAGCCCCGCCCCTTCCCCTCAGCCCTCAATGTTTTTTGGCAATCGTACAGGAATAATCCAAGCCCCAAAGGGAAAAAGACAGGCAAGAGTTAACCCCAGTGCAAACAAGTTAGAATAGATGCAAAAAAAGTATTGGGATATAGGACACCGTCCTGGAGGACTATTGGAAATACTGTTACCGGTAAGACTAACTGGAGTTTTCCCCAGGCTTCCTCCACAGACGGCTAGCAAACACAGAGCATTCTAACCTCAGGGTGAGCAGACTGCCTGAAGAATTTTCTTTCCAAAATTTTGCTGGTCGTGATTCCACAAGTCCACCTTGTAGTGTCTCTGAAAGGTGTGTGGTGAAGGCCAGGTGGCGGCCTTATATATTTCCTCCAATGAGATGCCGCCATTATAAGCCCAAGAAGCTGACACTGCCCTAATGGAATAGGCTCTAATATCTATGGACCTATGGAGGGGTGGGGCACCCATTGCTTGATAGGCCAGAGCTATAGCATCTCTGATCCATCTCGCTATGGATGCTTTGGATGCTTGCAATCCCTTGCTCTTCCCCCAAAGGAGACAATAAATGATCCGACTTTCGCCATTCTACTGTAATCTGTAAATACAGGAGAACCAGCTTTCCGTCATCTAGGAGCTTTAAGGACCTGTCCTCCTGATCTGACTGAGCTGGCTCTACTGCCGGCAACACGACCTCCTGTGACTTGTGAAGTTTTGAGGCCACTTTAGGTAAATATATCTTTAATAGACAGGGCATGCAGGTCACTAACCCGCCTGGCCGATGTAATTGCTAGGATGAAAGTCGTCTTTAAGGATAGCATCTTTAATGTTGTGTTCTTAATGGGTTCAAAAGGGGGTAATGTTAGTTCTTGATGAAATAAAAACAAATCCCAACTGGGAAATTGTGGGTCTTAAATGGTTGTTTCCTAGAAATGCCTATGAAAAATCTATCCACCAAAGGATAGTCTCTAAGACATTCCTCCAGAAAGACTGAAAGGGGCGAAGTCTGAACCTCAAGGGTGTTTAAAGATTAGGCCTAACTCATATCCTTCCTTTAGAATTTTTAAAACCAACGCTCCCTCTTTTGTCCCCAAGGACCTAGTTGAGGTGAAAGATCGGTATCTTTTCCATACCTTACAGCAGATCTTGCGTGACGCTACCTTTCTGCTTTCCGACAGGGTGGAAATAACTCTTGTGATAACCCCTTTTTCTTAGTAAGCCCCATTTAGGGTCCATATTGCTAATTTTAGGGACTGGGCCTGTGGATGGAGAATTGGGCCCTAATAAATGACATCTGGATACTCAGGAGACAGGAGGGAAAACCATGGACTCCTGGGCCAATGTGGTGCAATCCAGAGAACCCTGGCTTGCTCTCATTTGATATGAAAGGATTTTATGTATGGTATGGAGGAGGTCATTAGACCAAGTATAGCCAGAATCTGCCTCAGTGAGACTGACTAGTGGGAGAAAACTTGTATAACATATTCCACCATTGTTTGCGTTTTGGCCCTAGGAAGAACTTTGTTTTCGGGGATAAGGCTGGATAAGGCCCAATGAACCTGAATGGTTTCCAGTCAAAGAGGATGTGCAAGCTGTGGCTGCCATAGCCCAGGAACATGGAAGCAAATAAAAATGTCTTAAACTCTCCAGCCAGCTGCCATTTTTGCATTCATAATAGATTACTGAATCTAACTAGGCGCCAAAATCTATTCATATTACCTGGAAAGGTATGGAGAGGGATAAACATTCTACCAATCCTCAGTGTATTAGGCAAATGCGAAATTGCCCCTGGATTGCACCGACCACCAACTTTTTTTTTTTTTTAATTCTTTATTTATGAATTTTGCAGGTTTATAACATACATACATTCAATAGGGTCAACAATACAGGAAACATAAAAGGAATAGGGGAGCTCAAGTAGATCACCATCGTAACAGAGGTGACGGATCGCAGTTGAGTAATGGTGTCAGACAATAGTACATGATGCCGTATGATGCGAATACCAGTTACGGGGGATCACGAGGCGGGGGAACACAGCGTGACGAGAGCCGCCCAGCGACCATCTGTCCACTCCACCCCGTCCCCCCCCACGTTTCAGTGGGTGCATTTAGTCATGGGGCTTTCAGATGAGAATGGTTTCAATTTCCTCGTATCGAGTAGGAACCCAAGCTCTCCCCAGGATACAGGGGCTAGACGTACAAGGGGGGACCGAGGGGGGGTGCGATGGCAAGGGGTACAAAGGGGGGGGGGGTAGGGGAGGGGGAAGGGGGAGAAAGAGGGGGAGGTAGACGATACAAGAGGCATGGGGGGGGGTAGGTGTTGGTAGAGGTATGGGTATGGCGTGTGGGACAGGGCCCCAGGCCAGGCGCCGCCCAGCAGCTGTCCAACTCAGGCCCATCGCGGGAGGGGGCGAGATATATCTCGCTCGAATTGAGCATGACCGCGGGCGGCACCGCAGGCGGCATAGCATCCAATCAATCACGTAAACAAATTGCGGAACTCCGCTGATTCTTCAAAAATCAGCCAGGGTAGCCAGGTGACTTTGTATTGCTCATCCCTGTCATGAAGAGCTAAAGTTAAATCCTCCATTTCCTTAACGAGGACAACCTCCTTCACCCAATCCCTGACGGAGGGAGCTTTCTTCTGTTTCCAGAATCTGGGTATAGCCTGTTTGGCAGCGTTCAACAGGTGAATCAGCAATGTTTTCTTATATTTCCCTATCGGGGACCTCGTGGAGTGAAGCAGGACCTGCGCCGGGTCCCCCAGCAACTGTGCCCCTGTCAGCTGTGCCACAATGCCCAGGACCGCCCCCCAATACTCTTGGATTCTGGGGCACTGCCAGAACAAATGGAAAAGAGTCCCACGCTCCCCTCCGCATCTCCAGCAGCTCGTATCCGCCGAGTCATACATCTTGCCTAGTTTGTCAGGAGTGTAGTACCATCGAGTCAACAATTTATAATTTACTTCCTGGATTCTCGTGGCTACCGAGGATTTATGTATCAGGGTGGCTATCTTGGCTCTCTCCTTCTCACCCAGGGGCCGACCCAAGTCCCGCTCCCACTCTCCCCAATAAGCAGGCGGGGACTCTACTTCCCGGATGAGCAGCGAGTACAACAAGGAAATCAGATGGGGCTGTGGCTGTCCTGTCAAACATTGCGTCTCAAAATCGGTATGCTTCCTGAAATTCTCCCTGCGATAGCCCATCCTGGACAGAACCGACTGAAACCGCAATAGTGTCCAGGGGTCCAAGTTCCCTTTCTCAAATTTCGCCCTCAGCTCACCCAGCGCGGTCCAGCCCCCTTCCGATAACAAGTCACATCCCCTTAGCTGGGCTACCTTCCCCCATTCCCTGAGGTCTCTCCTGGTACAATCAGGCATGAGTTGCGGGTTATCCAATAAAGCCACCATGGGGGAGGGCCATGGGGAGATATCCGAACGCTCCCTGGAGCTCCGAAGGACATCCAGAGTGGGTGCTACAGTGGGGTGGGATCTCAGGGCTGGCACTCGATTCTCTCTGTTCCAAACAACGGCATCCAGGGGGGCAGGGGCCAGGGAGTGCTCTAGCTGTACCCATCTCTTTGTCTCCCTGCACGTGTGCCACTCACATACCCTTTGCAAATGGGAAGCCACCCAATACGACTGGACATCCGGCATAGCCATACCACCCAAGTGTTTGGGCTTGAATAACACCTGGCGGCGGAGCCTAGCCCTCTTCTTCTGCCACACAAATCCCATCAGAACTTTCTCCAGGTCCCTGAAGAAGCGGGTAGGTATCTTGATCGGGAGCGCCTGGAACAGGAACAGTAGTTTTGGCAGGATCGACATTTTAATTATATTCACCCTACCCATCCATGAAAAGGTAGGGGAATCCCATTTTTCCAGGTCATCCTTTATTCTCTGAAATAGGGGCAGGAAGTTTAAGGCGAAGATGTTCGTCAGGCGGTTCGGCAACCGCGTACCAAGGTACGCTATTGAATCCTTGGCCCACTTAAAAGAAAATGCCTGTTGCGCAGTCCCGGCCACCTCAACAGGGAGGGAGATGTTTAACGCCTCTGACTTCTCAAAGTTAATTTTAAAAAAGGATAGCCTCCCGAAGGCTTCAAGCTCCTTCATTAACACAGGGACAGAGACCGTGGGATTTGTGATGAAGAACAAAAGGTCATCCGCGTAAGCGGCAACCTTATGAATACTGCCATCCACACTCAAACCCCTCACGTCCACATTCTTCCTTATTTTACATAGAAAGGGCTCCAGAGTCAAGGCGAACAACAGGGGCGACAATGGGCAGCCTTGTCGGGTTCCGTTACTGATCGGCAATGGGGCGGAAAGATGGCCGTTCACCTTGACTCTCGCGCAGGGTGCCGTGTACAGAGCCCCAATGCGTTTCCTAATGTTTTCCCCCAAGCCTATATGTCTAAGGGTTCCCTGCATAAAAGGCCAACCCACCCTATCAAAGGCCTTTTCCGCGTCTGTGGACAACACCAACATTGGCACCCCCGTGGACTGCGCGGAGTATGTGACACTGAGCGCCCGCACCACATTATCCCTGGCCTCCCTTCCCACCACAAAACCCGTTTGGTCCAAATGGACCACCTGGGCCACCACCGGGGCCAATCTATTGGCCAAGATCTTTGCGTACAGCTTCAGGTCAGTGTTGAGAAGGGAGATAGGGCGGTAGCTCCTGCACGACAGGGGGTCTTTCCCCGCTTTATGCAAGACAGAGATGTGGGCCTCAAGGTCCCCATCTGAGAAGGCACCCGCCACTTCCGGGTCTGTAATGGTGTTCCAGGCCCCAACCATATGAGAGCCCAGGATAGAAATGAATGTTTTATAGTATTGGACCGAATAACCGTCAGGTCCTGGGGCCTTCCCTGTCGGGGTCTGTTTAAGCGCCTCTAGCAACTCTTCCAATCCAATCGGGTCCTCCAAGGAGGCCGAGACTTCATCTGTCACCGAAGGCATGCCTGACTCCTTAATATAGTCCTCAATTCTATCCAGATGCGACCGCGTCGGGGCCCCTCTACTGAGGTTGTACAAGCCTGAGTAGTATGCCCTGAATGCATCTGCTATCCCCTCCGTGGTATGTCGTGTTTGCTGTTCACTATCTAGAATTGCCGAGATGAAATTCTGGGATTGTTGTTGCCTGAGGGCCCTAGCTAGCAAAGCGCTGCTCTTATTACAATACTCGTAGTAGGTGCGTCTGCATCTCCTAATAACATGTTTTGCTTTCTGCCGTAAAAGGGCGTTGAGTGCCTCCCTAGTCTGAGTCAGCTCCCCAAGCACCCGTGCCGCCTCAGATTGCTTGTGGGATAGCTCCAGGCCCCGCACCTTCTCTGTAAGCTTCACTATTTGGGCCAGTCTTTCTCTCTTGAGCCTCGCCCCGTGGCTGATTAGGATGCCCCTGATCACGCTCTTGTGTGCCTCCCATAATGTGAGTAACGAGACCTCCCCATTATTATTGATTCTGAAGTAGGACTCTAGGCCCTCCTTCACAGCCTGAGCCACCACCGCATCCTTAAGGAGAGACTCATTCAATCTCCAAGTGGAGGAGGGGGGTGGCCTGTCCACGAGCTCGAGGTCAAGAAACACCGGGGCGTGATCTGAAAAGGAGGTGGGGTATATCCCGTCTCCCGTAGCCAGGCTCAACAGGCTATGTGTCACCCATATGTAGTCTAGCCTAGAATATGTCCCGTGTACATGCGAGTAAAAAGAGTAATCTTTCGTCCCGGGGTTCCTGACCCGCCAGGCATCCACCAGCTGCATCCCATGCAATGCCTTCTTCAGAGAACGCAAGGCCAGGTGCGAGAGCGCTGACTTCCCTGCCGAGGAGTCCAGTAGTGGTTCCAGAGTCAGGTTAAAGTCACCCCCTAGAATGATCTCCCCCTCCCTGAATTTCTCAAGCTTATCCAGAGTGTGCTTCAGGAATGGTATCTGCCCCTGATTGGGAGCGTATACAGAGGCTAAAGTATACATTTTCTGATTAATCAGTCCCTTAGCCAGCACCACCCGTCCCGACTCGTCTCTCCAGACCTCCCTCAGCAAGAAGGGGACGTCCCTGGAGATCAGGATTGCCACCCCTTTTTTCTTAGCATCCGCAGCACAGCTGGTGAAAGCCTGGGGGAACAACTTACTACAGAGTCTGGGCACGGAGTCCCGCCTGAAATGTGTCTCTTGTAGGAAAATGATTTGCGCTTTACATCTCTTTAACTCCTGCCCCAGGATGGTTCTCTTCTCTGGGGTGTTAAGGCCCTTCACGTTCAGGGTAACCACCTTTACAGGGGCCATACCTGCGGGGAAGGGACAAGGGGGGATGAGGAGAACCACCAACTTTTAATGAAGCTAGACAAAGATATATTTTACTAAAGAAAAAGTCACTCTTCTCCTATTAAGCCCTAGAGAATGTGTGGATAGGAAAATCGCTTATCCTTACTGATAATACAGCTATGATCCAATGCATCAATGTGGTAGAAGTTATCAGAACACCTGTGTTCTATAGCTTGGCTGCACTTTCTTATCTTAATCTTTTATATAATCCGTTATACAATCTGTGATAACAAAGAAATACATTTTCTGTAGCTACTTAAACCAAAGTGGTATTGTAAGGAACTTACCTGGGAGTCTGTCCCGCGGCGCCTCCGCGCGCTCACTGGTGGCGCGGCCCCTCCGGCGGCCGCGCTGGGCAGCCGCCCCTCCAGTGTCGGGCGCGCCGGCAGCCTCTTCCTCCTCCTCGGGAGGCGCGACGGCCGTGCACGTGCTTATGTGTGAGCACGTTCCTTTTATGTCCCCCGGCGGCGCTGCTCCCAGCGCATTCACCAGGGGCAGATTTAAAGGGACCAATCCTGGCCCAGGGATCCTCTGCTCTGAGGAGGTCAGGGACTGGACAGCCTGACTGGCCAGGGCGATCCAGTACCTGAGGTTTCTCCTATCAGGGGTAAGATCGTGTGTTGCAGCAATCAGCACATTCCCCTTCCCATTGGTCAGTCACCATTTAAATATCTTCCTGCCCGGACCACCAGTGCCTGTTATAGCCATTTACTAGCTTGGGTGTGCTTCTGAATCTCGTTTTAGTGTTTTTGAGCCGGCTTCATCCTTGACTACTCCTGCTCGCTGCCTGTACCGACCTTCTGCCTGTCTGACTTCGTTTCTGCGTAAACCCTTGGATACAGCGCTTCTGTGATCACCCGGCCTTGACCCTTGCCAGGCCCGACTACTCTTTGCCTTGTCCCTTGGTTTTGACGTTTACGGACTTTTGTGCATGAACTCCTGTTTTGGGATACCCGCAGTTCATCCGTCTTTATCGTAAGCCAGCAATCTTTGCGCCAGTAAGTCCTGGGGGCAACCGAGTCTGGAGAGGCATAACCGTGTCTCCAGCGAGCGGGGGCTTGTCTATAGGCACAAGAGGCGGTGGAGATTGGGGATTGTTGGCTCACGAGAGAAGGATGTCCAGCGGTACCTGACAGGTATTTTGGAGGTATATATCAGAGACTCTGGCTTGCTAATCTTCTGATTGGCTATGGCAGGGACACGTTTAACTCCTTCTGCATTAATTCAACTCTGCAGATAAGGGGATTGCAATCCTGTGTACCAGAAGCTGGGATTACTGCAGCATTCTCACCTGGTGAGGTAATGACTGCTGTGTGATTTAGCAAAGCTACTGACGGGTTCACTCACCTGTTACAGTGAAAGCCCCGCCCACCTTAGGATCACAGACACACAGAAATATACAAAACCTGAACACATCATGCTCATAAGGAAATCACAGGTATGGGGGAGCAATCCTAAAAGTTTTTTTCCTTAAAGTGGACCAACACCCAGGATTTTCACTATCCTGGGTGTTGGTCCACTTCCGCGGGGCACCCCGATCGGGGGTGCCCCACTGTGTGAAACACCCCAGAAAGCCCAAAAAAACTCACCTCACCCCGCTCCTACGGCGCATGCGCGAGCGCTCCCCCAATCAGCGCGGACGGACAAGCTGGAACACAGACCGGACACAAAGAGCGCGCCCGCCGCCGCCTCTCGCGCTTCCCTCTAACAGGGAGCGCACCCGCGCCGGCCATTCACAAACGGCCAGCGCGGGTGCGTGCCCTGCTAGAGGGAAGCGCGAGAGGCGCCGGCGGCCCGCGCATGCACCGTTGGAACGAGGAAAAGGTAGGAATTTTGGGGGTTCTGGGGGGTTTCACACAGCGGGGCACCCCGATCGGGCAGGGAGCTGATCGGCCCGGGAATCGTATAGATTCCCGAGCCGATCAGCAGTGGTTGTTGGTCCACTTTAAATCCCAGAGAGGAAAACAATAAGGCACAACACCAAATGTTCCGGTATTCTGGCAGCTCCACCTCTTCAAAATCCTCTACTTTAGTGGAGCAGGGGGAAGGGGGCCCTGGAATGCCCCTCTTCCCAGTGAAGAGACCATATCCACATAGTAATGCTGTATCCTTTTATACTGGCAGCTTCACTCATTTTGTTCAGGATTTCGACAAAGTGGCAGAATAGTGCAGGCAGAGTCTAACCCTGTGGCATAGCCCTAGGAGGCCCTCCTTGTCCTTCACATTATATATAGCAACCAGGTATAAGGGCTAGATGTATAAGGGACAGGGTAGACTCTAAGGTGACACGAACTAGGGGGTGTCAGAAAAAATTGATTTTGTCAAATATTGTGATTTCATTTGACTCCCCCCCCACTACAGTAAAAGAAAAGTAAAACAAACACTCACCTGACCCCTTGTTCGATCCAGCCGGCTCTTCTCTTCACCCAGGGAGCCTCCGATTCCCCCCCCCCCCCCGGGGCTCTTCGGGAAAGATTTCACGATGAGTGCCACCATCTTCACGACTAGCCCTTCGGGGGTGGGGCGGATAATGTCACCCGGGTGTCATTCCAGCTCCCAGCAGTTCAGCTGTCAGATGTGATGATCGCCGGCCAGAGGAGGATGGGCCAGGAGATCCTCTGATCTGCTGGCTTGTAGCCTGCAGGGCCAGCTGTTCTACAAGCCCCTATAGCTGGTGCCCGAGCTGGTTATGCTGGGTAAGAGGGGAACTCATGCCATTTTTTGGGGGGGAATTCTTAAAGTGGACCAACACCCAGGATTTTGACTATCCTGGGTTTTGGTCCACTTCGGCGGGGCACCCCGATCGGGGGTGCCCCGCTGTGTGAAACCCCCCAGAAAGCCCCAAAATCTTACCTGTCCCCGCTCCCACGTGACTGGACGGTCCAATCCCCGCCAACGTCCAGGCGGGGATCAGGAACGTCCAAGCGGCTGCCGCCGCCTCCCTCGCGTCACTTTCGGCGCGCGCGCGCCCCCGCCGGCCATTCGCAGACGGCCGGCGCGGGCGCGAGCACGCCTACAGGGGCGCGAGGGAGGCGGCGGCGGCCGGCCGCCGCCGAAGATCAGGTAAGGTGTTTGGGGGTTTTTTGGGGGGTTTCACCCCGCGGGACATCCCGATCTCGGATGTCCCGCGGGGTGGGAGGTGATCGGCCCGGGAATCTTATAGATTTCCGGGCCGATCACCTCTCGGTGTTGGTCCACTTTAAGGATTTTTAACCCTTAAAACTCACCAAAAATGCTCCCCCGTGTCATTTTTTTAAATTAAAATAAAATATAAAAAAATCGCAATATATCGTCTTTGAGGCAGAATCGGGATATATCAGGATATATCGTATCGTCATACGTGTATCGCGATACGCATTGTATCGGCAGATTCTTGACGTAGATGTCCCGTGATCCACACCGCCACAGCCCGGGTTCTTTTGCTAAGGGTAGAAGCCAGCCGGCTGCACATGTTTCAGTCTGCTGGAACACACGAGTGCCGAGGCTATGCACCAGGACCAAGTCGGTTGCCGCCGAAAGGGAGGCTAACGCCGACCAGACCGCAAGCCTGCTAGGTACATTAGGAGATCAGAAGCCAGCCAGGGTAGGTGATGTGGTGCTCCAGTTAGTGAGCACTTCACGAGGTGCCTCCTGGGGTTGAAAAAAGAAATTAAAAAAATAAACTTGACAATGAAAGAAGGTCCCAGAGATTTCCTGGAGAGGAGACACAATACAGAGGACTGGGAGGGAGGGGTGGTGCTTTTAAACCTGTAACAGTTTGTGTTTCCTCTTTAGGAAAAACCTGTCCCAGTTTGTGTTTTCCTCAATTACACGGTTCATGTGCCGGCTATCGTCCAATCAGTGCTGTAATCTGAGCATATCAATGGTCTTGGCTTGGCAATGGTGAACGATAGTGGCCGCCTCCCTGGTTTCCCTACCGAGGCTGCGTGGAGTAAATAGCTGGGCACGGGAGAGCGCCTCAGCCCAGAGATGTTGGGGATGCAGCCGCCATTTCTGTTTATATCGCTGCAGGATTTGGGATGCCCCAGGGGAAGGTCCGCACATGAGCAGGCTGCGCCTACATCCCAGACAAGCTGTGTTAATATTGTATATCGATTTACTAAATTTGTCTTTGATCCGGGGCATGGCAGGGAGGGTGGCGCCAGGGGGGGGTCTGAGCACAGGTGGCAGTGCTGAAATGCCCCAGTGTGAACCCCACTGATCTTTCCGGCACTCTAATGCTGCGTTTTCTGAAACAGTATGTATGCACGGCATAAAGTATTAGTATGCATGGCATTAAACACTGAATGGACAAGGGTCTGCACATATGCAGTGGGAATGGTGGAAAGGTGAGTTGAGTGATGGGGGGGGTTTACATAGCAGGACATCCTAAATTGGGATGCCCCAGGGAAAAGGACCTATCACCAGATTGTTTTAGCAGGGATATATGACAATTATAGTCATACATTCTTATAACTGTACTTTTAACAGTGGTAATCTGACTTTTATGAGTCTAACTATTACCAAGTGCTGGACCAGATCTAGCTATTTATAGCAAAAAGAAGGCTCCCACTGTACGAAAAAACATGTGAAATAAGAGACTATCATAATACATTTGAGAGAATCTGGGGTAATTGGGTGCAAACTGAAGAAATGGCAAGTGATAATATTACTGATACTTCATAGATAGGCTATGTAAGTTGATCTCCTCTAGCCTCTGTTCCAGGATGCATTGAAGTGGTGGTTTAAAAATAATAGTGACATGATATAATCTTAAAATGTTTGGCAAGTCATTTCATTAAGTGGCTCCAGTGCTCTGCTTCCTCCTCTGTCTTCTTAGTGTGGAAATCACTTCCTCATTCAGCTTTCAGTCCCCACTCCCTGCCCAGATGTCCTGATTGGCTGCCTCTATGCAGTTCTGAAACCCTGCCCTCCTCTCTTCCCTTACACTCATCACAGTGTACTTACATTACATCGCTTTTGCCACACCCACTGTTTCCCATCATTTTTTTCTCTGCATCTCCAATGCTCTAATACTTTTAAAGATACAAAGTACAGGGTCTTTTTCAAAACAGATTGATGTTTAGTACAGTGCAACGTGTAGCCTGAGACAATAGGATAACAATCAGGCTTGCCTTTAGTATAACTTTAATGATAGCTGATAGTTGATTGGTCTCTTCGCCTATGTATGTTAATGTGATTGGCCACTGAGCACCCGATCCCTGACCAGATGCAGCGGCTCTGCGTTTTTAGCTGCTTGACAGGCCGTAACTGACTGCTGTGCAGTGATTGGCTGACTAAGGATTAAGTCTCACTTGGCCACCGGGGGATCAGGCACCCAGCGCTTGGCTGTTTTTTGTTTTAGACCAAGTGGCAAGAAAGGTATGGCAAATGGGGGTTCTTATTTGGTTGGACTTGCACTTTAAAATGGATGGTCTCCAATTGGGATAATACTCCTCCACTGCAGGACAACAATGTTTTTTGTGACCAAGCATAAAATGCAACTGTTTGATAATTTTAAAGCAGATCAAAAGTCTAAAAATTCTCCACTGTGTAAATCCCTAAGGAAGCCCCACACCCTTAAATGCTTTCTTTCTGCAGTGGTATCCCACTGTCCATGCTGTGCCTGAAAGACCTGATGGGACGCACACAGCGGAGAGAGCAGGGATAAAGCTACAGAGCAAAGCAGCTCTGCTCAATGCCCTATGCGGTGTAGCCTACGAGTAGTCCTTAAAATTTAACACTGCGAGACATGCTTAATTGGGATACCCCAGGAAACATTCTACTGGACCAAAAGTCGATTCTGATTTTTGGACAGCTTTAAAGATCAACAAACCATGGGATTTTCTCTTTGCTGGGTTTCAGAGCAAGCCTGATTTTGGATGCCCACTGTGTGAAACCCCCAAGAATGCCTAATATTGTTACCATTTCCAATCAGCATTCTATGCTGTGCATAATAATGTGGCATAGACTGCTGAATGGAAGGGGAGCGGCAAGTATTCCCAGGCATTTCACACATTAGGGCATCCCAGTTTGTATTGTCTGGCCTAGAGGGAAACCTGCAGTCTTATAGACTGTATTCTGGTGGTTGCTCCCTTTTAATGACTGGGGGTCTTTGTCAGGCTAGGATCCCCTAGTTCCTTGCATATTAATTTTTGGGTCCAGGGTGGAATCTGCTCGCACTCTGCTCCACCTTCAGGGCCCGAGGGAACTTGCTTACATTGTGTTTATTCCTATTTAGTTTTAAGGCACAGGAATGCATAGGGATAGTAGTGGGTGGGTTGTAGTGCTATGATGCAGGGACTTTAACCCACCCCCTCTTACTGACCCTAAGCCCCACAGACCATAGCAGAGTTATGCTCAACTCGTTCCTGCATTCCGTTGTCTTGGCAGACATTGGCCATATATGCACCCCCCCAAAAAAAAAAAAAAAACTTTTCTTGCATTGCCCTGTCTAATGCCCAGAAACAGCTGAATGTGGTGCCACAGTGTGCCTCCATTTGTGGCCTACATCAGTTTGAACAACACAAGGAAAGGGTAAAAGATTCTTCAGTGTTGAGCCTTACAGGCGAGTGGAGCACAAAACTGAGGGTCTGCTTTGAAGTAAACCTCCTGAAGGGTTTGGGCACACAAGGTTCCCATATAAACCTTGCACATCTCTTCATACCACAAAAGACACCTACCTTTCCTTCAAGTCACTGTGTCCAATAGGAAAACTTGCCATTAACCCCCTGCCTCCCCAAAGCCTGGGGGGGGTGGGGGGCAGAAGAGCCCGGGGCCACAAGGCTGTGGGGTTTTGTAGCCTTGCAGGCCCTTGTGCCCTGTTTTACAAGACCCTATAGCTGGGCCCTGGGCTGGTTCTGCTGGGTAAGGGGGACCCCATGCCTCTTTTGGGGATTTTAAGTTAAAGTTTTAAGTTAAAAGTACCTATACATGCTGGGTATCTGTTCTTTCAGATTTTGCTGTTTTTTCTTGTTTACATATTGTTATTTTAGGAAAATGTGTTTTTTATTCTGCATTTTTATACAATTTTTTAGGAAAATCATGTGCAACCAAAGAATTCTTTGAGGGATTACTTCCAAAAAGACAAGCCCACTACAACATGCTAGGTACGCCTATAAAGCTTAACATGTGTACATAGAATATATGGTTTGTGGGGGGTATTCCAAATGTAAAGGGTTGTTTTGGTTGAAAAAGCACAAGGTGCACACTTTGTAGAGCTGAAATTTTCAAGTAAAATTACCGTTACGCACATGCTTTACTTTGGAGTGTTTGGCAACTCTTCCCTTGACAGGACCTATGCATGTTGGGTATTGTTCTGTTCGAGGGACCTTGCTTTTTCAGATTTAGCTTGTTTTTTCTTGTTTGCATATTGTTTTTTTTTTTAGGTAAATGTGGCTTTGAGTCTGCTTTTTTAGGGAAACTCTGTGCAACCAAAGAATTCATTAAAGGGATTACTTCCAGAAAACTGTGTCCACGTCAATAAGCCTACTACACCTAGAAAGCTTGAGGTGTGTACTTCCAGAGAATATACAGTTTGTGAGGGGTATTTCAAATATTAACCCTTCCAGCCAGCCTTCCTAGAATTTTTGTCACCCCACCCCGTTGCCAGACCACATTTCACTATTTTGCGCTACACATGTTCAACCTTGATTTTTGAAGGGATTTCAAGGGATTTTCCAGAAAAATCTGGGCTTCAACATGAAATGTCTTGTTTGGCCTTTTTTAGTGTATTCTCAATACTTTTGGGTAAAATAAGTGCTGAAGTTTTTTTAAAAATATATTTTTTGCAATTTGTAGTGTTTTTTGTAAAAAGTTTTTCAATAAAATCTTATTGCGTGTGAAACCCCAATTTCTCCCGGTCACAGCGGTACCACATATGTATAGATAGACACCCTTTCTTGCCCAGGAGACTCCCCCAAACTGAAACAGCGCTTTAGGAGATTTTCAGATAAAATACAACTGTAATATGCACTATGAGCACCTTGCAGTTTTTCCAGAAAAACAACCCTTTACATTTGAAATACTCCCCCCCCCCAAACTATATATTCTCTGGAAGTACACACCTCAAGCTTTCTAGGCATACCAGGCTTGTTTATGTGGACATAGTTTTCTGGAAGCAATCCCTCAATTTGGTTGCACAGAGTTTCCCTAAAAAAGAATAAAAAAGAAGAATCAAAGCCACATTTTCCTAAAATAACTATATGCAAACAAGAAAAAACAGGTTAAATCTGAAAAAGCAACATCCCCCGAACAGAACAATACCCAACATGCATAGCTACTGTCAAGGGAAGAGTTGCCAAACACCTCAAAGTAAAGCATGCACATAACGGTAATTTTACTTGAAAATTTCAGCTCTGCAGACAAAGTGCACACCTTGCAATTTTTCAACCAAAGAATTCCCTGAAATTACACGTTAAGCTTTCTAAGTGTACCCAGCTTGTTGTAGTGGGCTCATCTTTCTGGAAGTAATCCCTCGAAGAATTCTTAGGTAGCACAGGGTTTCCCTAAAAATGTATAAAAAACATGTTTTCCTAAAATATAAATATGCAAATAAGAAAAAAACAAGCTAAATCTGAAAGCGCAAGGTCCCCCGAGCAGAACAAGGAGGAGAGAAGAAGCGACTATGTGAGACTCCCGTAGCTGGCACTAGAAGGGTTAATTCTCTTGAATAACTGCAAGGTGCGCATAGCAGTTGTATTTTTTTTTTTTTGAAATTCTTTATTTATTTTCAAGAATATAACAAGTCAATACAAAAGCAAAAGAATAGGAATTAGCTTAAAGCCTAACGCAGCCAATCAGCATATAAACAATTAGGTAATGGACATGCATTTAGGGCTAAAATCCATCATTACATTCTCGTGTGTCATAAAAAAAAAAAAGTGTGACATAGCCCGTCTCTTGATCAACCGCCCGGATCGGCAGTAGGCCCCCATGGGGGCCAAGCAACTAGCGCCCGCGGCGGACCCCGCCAACGCGGGGGGGGAGATCGCATCAGATCCAAACACAGTTATTCTGTTTTGAAGTAGACTGGCTTAGCAGAACTTGAAACATAGAAAGAGAGAGGAGGAAGAGAAGAAACCGAGAGAGGAAAGAGTAGGGGGAAGAAGGAGGAGGGGAAGGGGGAGGGGCTGGGAGTGCTACGAGTATACCCCCCATAGGGCGTTTTATAGATCGTCGCCTAGGATTCTCCAATTCTATAGAGCACTTCACACAGAAATCAGCAAAGGGGTGAAGTAAGTATGGTTGTCAGAGGAACTAAGGGCCTGTCTGGGACCCATCCCTTATAAGTGTCTTGTATCTGTCTGAGTCTTTAAAAAGGAACCACGGTGTCCAGGTCTGTAGAAATTGTTGTGTTACCCCATGAATAGAGGCGGTGAGCTCCTCCATTTCCATTACCCGGTTAATTTCCCCCACCCAGTCCGTCACTGATGGGATCCCCTCCGATCTCCATAATCTTGGGATGACAACTTTTGCTGCGTTAATGAGATGCCTCAGAAGCGATCTCTTATAAGTCTTCAGGGGGACATCCGCTAAGTGCAGGAGGAGCAGAGAGGGGTCTCGGGGTACCGGGCTGCCCACAATCTCCCCAGCAATGCCGGCTACAGATTGCCAAAAAGGTACTATCTTAGAGCATTCCCAGAACACATGGAAAAAACTCCCCGTCGCTCTCCGGCATCTCCAACACTCAGCAGGAACTGTAGGGTCTATCCTATGCAATCTCTGCGGGGTGAAATACCATCTTGTAAGACATTTATAGTTTGTTTCTTGTATCTTGGAGGACATAGAGGTTTTATGAGTTGCTAAAAATACATATCTCCACTGGCCCTCCGTCAGCTGCCTGTTCAGGTCCCTCTCCCAGTCTGCACAGAAACGGGGCATCTCCCCCTTTTCAGAGGTCCCCAGCAAGGCATACAGTTGAGATATTAGCTTAAGGGGGGGGGTCCTGCGCAGTAGCCAGCCGTTCAAAGGGGGTGAGGGTCCTGGTCAGCGCCTGTTTAGGTCCCAGGCTCAGGAGAAAGCTCCGGAAGGTAAACAAAAGCCAATGATCAAACAGGTGCGTATCCCACCTCTCCCGGAGGTCTTCCAGCCGAGTCCAGCCCGAAGGCGATACGAGATCCAGTCCCCTCGGGGTGCCCCTCTCGTTAAAGGCCTCCCTAAGGCGAGGGAGTATGCCTATTGGGAGGGACGGGTTGCTGACCAGCGGGATCAGGGGGGTCGGCCAGGGTGATATCTCTGCCCTACCTCTAACTCCGTCCAGGACCCCAAGGGAAGTAGCTATAAGCGGGTGATCCTTTCCGAGGGCCTTCCCCCTTCCAGCCACCCAAGCAGCGTCCCTCAGAGGGAATTGCAGCCAGGTCGCCTCCAGGCCCACCCACTTATTTCTTGTATGGTGATGGTGCCAGTCCAGCACTCGTTGGAGATGCACCGCACGCCAATACTGAAACAGGTCAGGGCAGGCTAAACCTCCGGCTGATTTGGGTTTAAAAAGAAGCCGCAGTTTCACCCTTGGTTTAGCAGTTGTATTTTATCTCAGAATCTCCCAAAGTACTGTTTCAGTTTGGAGGAGTCTCCTGGGCAGGAAAGGGTGTCTACCAATACATATGTGGTACTGTTGTAACCAGGAGAAATATATTTTTTTAATTTTTTTGCACATATTTCACCCAAAAATATTCAGAATACACTTACAAATGACAAACAAGACATTTCATGTTGAAGCCCAGACTCTGCTGAAAAAAAAACAATATATCATTTTTTTTTAAGTCCCTTCAAAAATCACAGTTGAACATGTATAGTATAGGTGACAAAATCTGCAAGTAGGCTGGCAGCAAAAGGGTTAAATAATAATTGAGATGAGTTTTGGTGTTCTTGAACTCTGCATAATTATGTGCTGGGGCAGGACAAGGGGTGACCATATTTCCATTCTGTCAGCACCCTGTAACCCCCTTACAGGATGATATGGTGACCCCCTGAAATAGAGGTTATACCTGCAAGGAGCATAAAATAAACCTACCAAAATGTTTGCAGGGTATAACATTATCAACATAATGAATGACGGTCATTTAGCGGCAAAAAGGAAAATATGAGGAACAAGTCAAGTGACCACAACCTGCGTAGCCATAGCCAGTCAACTACGAGCAGAGGGAAGGCGGCACGTGGTAGCCGGCAGTGACGTCACCTCCTCGAGCTTCATGGCAGTACTTGGAGGTGTTACGCAATGACGCAGAGGTGGGCGGGGTCGGAGAGAACTGTCAGTGGGGCACAGTAGGGAGCGCGGGGAGTGATCGGTGTCGCCGCTCCGCCTCACGAGTACAGACAAAGCCCCGGTGAGACGGCCGCCATTCACACAGCGACAGGGGATGGCAGGTATCTGTGCGCCGCCATGTGGGGGGAGGAGGGAGGGATAGAATAATGACACACATGCCGGCGGGAGGAGCTGTCATCCATGCTGGAAGCGGCCCGCTGGCTGGATAGGCTCCTATGTTAGTCGGGATGTGAGTGGGCCCTTACCTCTGTTATAGTAAATGGGGCGGCAGTCGCTGTTGCTGGCAGATTAGGAGGTGAAGGCTATTATTTGTCTCGACTTTCTGTTGGTAGATAATGACTTACCTGTGTCACCCTTCTCACCTTCTGTCCTGTTACACCCCCCCGCAGCCACCCATGGGTCTGTTTAAAAAGAAATGGGGGTCAGGGCAAAATTTAGAATGGGTTCCAAAGTTCGGAAATGCACCTCTAATGAGGCTATGTGAGGCAACTGCCTCAGATGGCAATGACCGCAGAGGATTCTGTGGAGGGGACTCTTTTCAAGTCAATCATTGGTGGCTCAGCGGCCAACGCTCCCCACCCTTTCTGGTTGCTCTATCAAAGTGGACCAAAATCTTGCCCTGATCGGGGTGCCCCACCATGTGAAACCCCTCAGGTCCCCGAACAAACTCACATCTTCCCAGTCCTACGGTGCATGTGCGGCTGCTCGTCCGATCAGCACGCTTGGATGCGCTCGAGCCCCTTTGTCCTGGAGCTTGTCTAATGCAAGCAGATCCGAGCGTTACATCCCCCGCTACCCTCTAACAGGGACCGTGCCTGCTCCAGGCATTTGTGAATGGCACGTGCCTTGCTACAGGGATAGCAGGGATGCGGCTCGCATATGCGCCATTGGACTGGAAAGGAAGGTGAGTTTACGAGCGACCTGGGGGGTTTCACACAGCAGGGCTTCCCGATTTTTGCCCTGGGGGGGGGGGGGGGACAATCCATCTCTGTGGGTTTTAGACCAAACCCTGTGATTTTCACTTTCCTCTGTGTTGATCTGGGGCACCCCGGTTTGGGATGCCCCACTGTGTGAAAGCCTGCCGTTCACCAGTAGAACTCCTGTCCTCGCTCCAATGGCACATGTACGGTCTCTCGTCCTATCGCCTTATTAACGTGCGACTGGAGAAGCTGAATGGAATCCCAGCCGCACACATAGCTGGGATCACGCACTTCCTTCTGCTGTGTACAGCCATTCAGGTGGGGCCACACACAGCCCAAAGGGGATGCAAGTGATGCTGCTGCCGGCCCAGCATGTGCCGTGGGCTCGTGGGACAGGTAAGGTTAGCGGGCAAATGAGCGGGTTCACACAGTATGGCAGGCCCCAGAGTGTGGGAATCAGCCGGCTTTAAGGAATGGATCTGCAACTCCTTGGTGGGGGGGGGGGGGGGGTGCACCTTTCTATAGTTCACCTTTGGCAGCAGAGGGGGTAGGTTCACCCCTGAATACTGTACCAACAAAACAGTCCTATTCAGTAAACCTCAATCTTTTTCACGCACCTTCTCTGTGTCCAGGCTAGTTTAAAGCGGACCTTCA
Organism: Gastrophryne carolinensis; assembly: GCA_027917425.1. Lineage (NCBI taxonomy): Eukaryota > Metazoa > Chordata > Amphibia > Anura > Microhylidae > Gastrophryne > Gastrophryne carolinensis. The sequence goes on from CM051238.1 coordinate 366,285,279, forward strand.
CTCTGAATAAGAGTCTCTCTTATATGTTTCCCACACCCTGTACATACAGATTGCTCACATTAAAAATCATCCTACCTGCATCTACTGCATGTTATAAGCCTTTAAACATCCAAGATGGCGGCTCATGGAAGCCGCCATCTTATCAGGCAGCCTGCAAACAGGAAGTGCCTCCTGACTGTGCTGCTCTGCATTCTGGGACTGCTGACCTTTTCCTGACCCCAGCTCTGCTCTGTCTGAGCAAAGCACAGCTATAACCCGCCCCCCTGTACCTTATCCCACTCTCCTCTCCTCAGTAAGTGTGATGCTTCTGAGTCAAGATGGCGGCGCCCGTATCCTAAATTCCTGAACAGAGTTGCAGCCCAGTGGGGGAAACAATAATAAGTTAGTGACTAAAAACGTAAAATATATTAATTTTAGATGCTGGGGAACCGTTTTTTAAGAGTTTGGGCTTTTCATTAAATCACGCTGAAGGTCCGGTTTAATATCTGACATCGTCCTAGGCAGAGGGCGGGCATGTGATACTGGGGGAGAGAGCATAATGGCCAAAATTAGTAGGTACCGTCTGCCTAAGCTAATGGTGTCTGCCTAAGCTAGTGCAATAGGCACAACGGACAACTTTTACCACAATTTCTATTGCGTATTAACACCTCAGCAATATTAAGCTTCTGGTGCTGAAGCCAGGGGCACCTTTAGTGATGGGGGCCCTGGGCAATTGCCTGGTTTGCCAGCCCTGCTGACATTAGCAGGTCCCACCAGCACTGCAGGGGGAGGACCAGTGGTTATGAATAATTGTAATGATTTGCCCTTGGATGCCCTTTAAAGCGGAACAAAACCCAAGAGGCCTTGAAGTCCCCCGGGTGGGGGGATGTTAGTTCACCCACTAGACTCGCCTTCTATCAGCAGCCACATTTCCAGCATCTCTTGGCTGTGGTGCACTCCCATTCTCAGCCATTCAGATCGATTGGGGGTGGTAGCGCACCCGCCTCTGGGTATGCGCCCCCTTTAGCTCCTGATTGGTGAAAACAGGGTAATTACCGAAGCAATATGCATGGCAAATGGCTCTGATTGGACACAAGACCACACATGTACCATAGGGAAAAGGCCTGTTTTACTGGGGGTTTCATATAATGGGGCATCCCATCTCAGGCTAATAAAAATGCCATGTTTTGTTCCGCTGGACAAAAACCTGGATTGGCCCTTTTCTCTGGGCTTGGCACAGTGACAGCGGAGTGGGCGCATCCCTGGGTTGTGGCATGCTCCTAGCCTATCTAAATGGCTGGGCGCAGGGACCCCCCTCAGCTGTAAAATGCTGGGGATGCGGATGCATGCTTCATATGTGCTGTGGGACCATCGGTAAGGTACGTTATGCTGGCGACACTGCAGCCGCATGGTGGTTGGTCTTCTTTAAAGAGGAACAAAACTTGTGATTTTGTTCCGCTTCCCCTGAAATACCCCATATTGCTGATACACTCCATTCTCTAGGGACCTACGCTGCCACTCAATCACCGGTGTACTCTCCATTCAGTTTTCACTGTTGAGCAAGTAAAATCTGAATAGAGCGAAAAGGCGTTCCTCTGCATACCTACATCATCCTCACTAAAAGGTTTATTCAGCACTGTGAGAGAAAATGCTTTTCCTAATTTTAGCTGTGCAAATGTATAAATAATTTGCACAGCTGAAAACCAAGATAAACTGCACCGAGGAAACAAATCTTGAGCAGATTGACCGGTTTCTTTCTCCAAAAGAAAAGGTGAGAAAAATAAATTCTCACAGGGCTGGATCAATCTTTAATATGTATGTTGTCTTAGATATATTTTCTTGTACTAATTGTATTGCCTATACCAGTAATACTCTTTGCACCTTCTTTCTCACTGATCAAATTTGTTGTCCGTATAATATAATATTTAGTAATTCAGTATTTATATTGGGTTTATCCATAGTGTGCATTTTGCATTATTCATTAGTAGAAGCAGATGCACACAGAACTGGCTTTTATGTTAGAAGATGCCCTGTCCAAAACTGATGGATGGCTCCTCCGTCCCAAGGACAAAACACACTGAGTGTACCCCCACCTCTTAAAGTGGACATAAACCCAGGTTTTGACTATACTAGGTTTTGGTCCATGCCCCACTGTGTGAACCCCCCCTCAGGTTGCAACTCACCTCTTCCTGGTCCTACAGTGCATGCACGGCCCCTCGTCCGGTCTGCTCGAGCTCCTTCGTCCAGGAGCTTGTCTAATGCCAGCAGATTCGAGCGCGCTGGCAGCTGCTACCCTCTAACAGATGTGTCCGCGTCGGCCATTCACAAATGCCTGGCTTGGGCATGCGCCTCTGCTTCCACAAGCGCCGTTAGACCGGAGCAATGGTGAGTTTTAGGGCACCCCGGGGGAGTTCACACAGCTGGGGAACCCCGATCATGGTGCCTGGGGGGAGCGTGTATACCTGCCCTGGAGTCTGACTCCTGGGTGGGTTTTGATCCTCTTTAAAGTTGCATACAACCCCTGTGGTGGCCCGGTTTTCTAAAACGCCAGGCCATATCCCTCTGGCTTTTTTTAAAATGACAACTGGCTGATCTCAAGATTAGCGCCTGATGTAAACCAGGCCACTGGCCACATCCCCGGAAGCCCTATAGTCTGGGAAGAGCTCCTGCCTGTCTGTAGGGGAAGGGTTGAGGGAGCGCACCACAGCCACTGGGAAGCCAAGGATGAAGCCACTGGCAAAGATGGCTCCATAGGAGCTGCCGGGTAAGGCAGATTTACCAGTGAACCTGGAGTCATTTACGCAGAAGGGCATCCCAATTACATGGGTTTATATGGGTTTTTAATATACAATTTCACGATAGTGCTCCTTTAAAGAACCTTGAGTACCCTCCCAATAAGCAGTCTGGCAGGACCAGAGCTAAGCAGGTGGTGCCCCAATCCCCTCTGACCCCACCCACACCAAGTAGCCCAAGTCCAAGAAATTCAAGTATGTGGGGCGGGGGCCCACATGTGTGCGCTGTGTAATCAAATCAAAAATTTCAGTAGACTGGTGACTTAGGGGGTTTTACAAAGCAGGGCATCCTAAATCCCCTGGGGCAAGCTGTATCTTAGACTTTACATCCAGGTTACATAGGTTTTGGAGTGTTTTAAAATCCTGAACAAAACCACCTCGCATGGGTGGTGTTTTTTGCGTTGTTCATTTAGAATCCTCAAGTTACTAGGAGGGAGTAGAACAAAAGCAAGGGTTTACCTCATCTGGGTTTAGCTTTGCTTTACAGGGACATCCTGGTTTGGCCCCATGTGTGAAACTGCCAGCATCCCCTGAAATTTCACCTCAATATGTGGACTCAGCATTGCTGGATGCCTCCCGCCATTTAGATATGCCTGGCAGAGTTGTGCACATTGGATGGTGGGGTGTTGGAGATGCTTCTGATGCGAGGGAGCAAGAAATAAGGTTGGATTATGTGCAGTGGTCTCTCACAGCAGGGCACCCTGAACTTTGCGTTTTAGATAACGCTAACATCCAAAAGGCAGTGAGGGAGGGATGTTTAAAGTGGAACATCAGAAAAGGTCTGATATTCCTCTTTAAATATATAACTTAATCTTGAGCTGCTCAGTTATCTTGATCCACAAACTCTCAATCGTGCATGTTTCTCTGCAATATTAACCGCTACCGGGCTAGATTTTGGCCCAATATCCCGCTAATGGACTGGGGCTATATCAGATAGAGCTGGTGGCATTCCTGTGGGGCTGTCAGGGCTCTGTTCACTGGTCTGCCTGGCAGTCTGTCAGGATCTTGAAGGCCCATTTCAAGGGACAGTACAGTGTGACCTCGGTGGCAGTGACGTCGTTCAGGACCACAAGGTACAAGATCCCTCACAGGGACCTTGTACTGCAGCCAAGGGTAGTACAATATAGGTCCTTTTTTAAAAAGCATACCTATAACATTCCGAGGAAATCTATATGGGTTCTTTCTAGTGACAGTCATAAAATGTGGAAGTGGTACTTTATGAACTTAATGAATAAAGATTGGGGACACCCACTCTGGAAATGGTCCCGAGCAGCTGAAGATGTCTGTCTCCATTCATAGTGTTTGGAGACGCTGAGTCATAAAAGCATATGCGGCCGGCGGCCAGGACGGCTTGTAACCCACATGGCTCAGCCATTCTTATTGTGAATGAGTCCGGCCTTATCACACTTCTCATTTAGATCCTGTCGAAACAGACCATAGTGTAGAAAATGCAAGTTCTTCCCGTCATACTACACAATCCTAAATATAGAATGTAAACGGTGTTTATTTCTGAAACAATCAATGACCTTCAAAAGGCACCAATGTTCTCTTTAACCTCCTGGGAGAGATCTGATGAGCCATCGGCAAAAGGATCTTAAAGTTGACTAAAACCCATGGAGATCGGTCTAGGAATCCCCTGCTGTGCCCCCAGGTCGCCCATAAACTCGCCCTTCTTTTCCGGTCCAATGGCACATGCACGAGCCGTGGCTGCATCCCTGCTATCCCTCTAGCAAGGCGCCTGCCCGCACCATTTGTGAATGGCCGACACGCTCCCTGTTAGAGGGTAGAGAGGGATGCAGCCACCAGCGCACTCGGATCTGCTCGCCTTAGATGAAGGGGCGCAAGCGGATCCGAGCCCGCTGATTGGACGAGCGGCCATGCATGCACCATAGGCCCAGGAAGAGGTGAATTTCTTCGGGCGACCTGAGGGGATTTCACACGGCAGGGCATCCCCGATCGGGGTGCCCCAATGGCAAGGACTGAAACCCAGGATAGTCAAAATCCTGGGTTTTGGTCCACTTTAAAGAAACAGCCCAGGCAAAGGACTAAAGTGGACCAGTCACCAGGATTTTAACTATCCTGGTGATTTGTGCATGCATCGGGGCATCCCATTGTAGGATGCCCCCTGTGTGAAACCCTCCAGATTGCCCAATTTCACTCACCTTTCCACTGTTCCCACGAGGCGTGCGCTTGTCCAATCACCGCTTTATGCATAAAGCCACTGATTAGAACTTTGTGCTGCATCCCCGGCTCCTCTGTGGACTGAATGGCTAAGCGTGACTGGAACCTGGGGATGCAGCTGTCGGCGAAGACTACGTTGTGGGACCGGTCGGATTCAGGTAAGGTAACTGGAGCCCCCGGGGTGGGTCACATAGCGGGTCATCCAGTATAGGTTGCTCTGGGGGCGGGTTAGTGGTCAGCCCTGGAATCTTTTAGATTTCATGCCAGCTGCAAGGGGGATGGGTCCACATTAAACTACAGATGCAGCTTTCTTTGAAACTCAACTTGGTACATAGTGCTATCATGAAATCTGCATGCAGCTTGAATGCCTGCTGGTGGTCATGTGCAGAGCAAGGATGTCAGATCTGTGCAGCCATGCAGTGGCCACCTCTGGGAATACCGAGGAAACAAGCTTACTGCTGGGACCAGGTGAGTGAATATTTTTGCTACAGCGCCTAAGCAACTTGGGAGGGGTAGCTGCTTTTAAAATGGGATCTTCTTAGCAGACCTTAGGTCAAATAATGACTTTAGGTCGGCAGGTAATTTTTACAGTGCCTGAACACCCGGGGGGTGTGTGGGGCAGATTTGTAAAACAGATTCTTGGATCTCTTTAAAGTGTACCTATCCACACCAAACCTGTTTGACAGGGCAGCATGGAGTTTGCCCACCCTGGCCTTCCATTTAAAGTGGACCAAAACCCAGCGCGATTGGCCCAGGAATTTGTAAGATTCCCGGGCTGATTGATTCCTTCCCCACAAGGCATTCAAAATAGGGATGAAACAGTTTGAAACCCCCCAGGCCACCCCGTTCACTTAGATTACTTCTCTGTCCAACGGCGCATTCGGAAGCCGCGGCCACATCCACGCTATTCCTTGAGCAGGGCGTTTGTGAATGGCTGGCACGGGCACGCTCCCTGTTAGAGGAAAGCGGGTGATGCGGCCGCCAGCACGCTCTGAGACGCTGGCTTAGACAGCATGACATCAGCGACATGAGCGCGCTGATTGGACGAGCTGCAACACATGCACTGTAGGAGCGGGAAGAGGTGAGTTGTGCTCTGCGATCTGGTGGGTTTCCCACTGCGGGGTGCCCTGGTGGAAAGGACCAAAACCCAGGATAATTCAAATCCTTTGGTCCACTTTAAGCATGCCATCAACTTGGGCGACCTGTTTCCTCTACAGTCATCTTGAATACTTTGACAACATGCTTGCACTAGGTAAACCTGCTGAGTACTTTTAAAGTGGAGCTAAACTCAGGATTCGGACCATTCTGGGTTTAGGTCAGTTTTTCTGTGGCACTCCAATTTGGGATGCCCCCCCAGGTCACCGTCAAAACTCGCCTCGGCGTGGGGAGGGTGTGGTCGCCGTCTTGCCATGGGGAGGTCAGCAGGAGGGAGCACGTTCCCTGGGGTTTATCAAGAAATGTAGAGGGCTGCTGAATGATGGACACAGGACAAAGCATCTGTTACAGGGTATAAACATGTTCTACCCTTACCCGGTGCCCACTAGACCTCTATAAGGGCTTTGCATCTTCTCTTGTACAGTGAGCTAGCAATCATTTCTTTACTGTAGAAGACATTAACCAATAACAGCTTCTTTTGTAATAGTTACAAGGAAGAGAAATTATTTATTCAGGCAAAACTCCAACTTCCTTTTCCCTTTTGTATTGTTGCATTACCTAGTTCTTCCAATTAAACAAATGACTAATTTAACCTTTAGCCTTGAATGTCTATTTAAAGTGGACCAAAACCCAGGATTTCGACTATCCTGGGCTTTTGTCCTTGCCCCTGGGGCACCCCATCAGGGATGCCCCGCTGTATGAAACCCCCCAGGTTACCCGATATGATTTACCCCTCCCTGATCCTATGGCGCATGCGCGCCATCTCATCCAGTCAGCACGCTTGGATCTGCTTGAGCCCCTCTGTCCAGGAGTTTGTCTAATGCGAGCGGATCCGAGCGCACTGGCAGCCGCATTCCCCGCTACCTTCTAACAGGGAGCATGTCTGCGCTGGCCATTCACAAATGCCTGCCACGGGCACAGATCACGGGGATGGGCCGGGAAAGAAGGTGAGTTTCCGGGTGAACTGGGGGGTTTCTGATTCCGATTCTGGAAGCCCCGAGGGGAGAGAATCTATCGGCCCTGGAATATTATATATTCCAGCATTGTGGGTTTTGGTCCATTTTAAAGCAGAACAAAACCTGGGAATTTTATTCTTTTCCTCCATCCTGAAGTGGGATGCCCCTATGTGTCTCTCGTCCAATGAGAGCCATCTGCCGTGATTATGTCATTCAGCAAACTGCTCTCATTGACTAGAATGTGTAGCGCGTGCTGCAGTTTCCCCACCGGTGTGCACACTCCCGGCTCAGCCTATCTGAATGGCTGGGAAAGGAGCGTGTGCGCGCTGCCACGGATGCCGCAGCATTCTCCCTATTCACACCAATAAGAGCAGTTTGCCGAATGACATAATCACGGCTCTCATTGGGCAAGAGCCCGCACATGTGCCATTGGAGCGGGGAAGGATGAGTTTACAGGCGCCCCAGGGGGGTTTCACATGGCGGGGCATCCCGATTCTGGACAAGGTAACCCAGGTTGTTTGATACGCACACACCACAAGGCATTTCTAAATCGCTGGGACGAATACACACAGCTTAAACCAGACCTTCATCATCATTTATTGAAAAGCCCAAACCTTTAAAAAAAAATATTCTCCAGCATCTAAAATTAATATATCTTAATTAGTTTTTAGTCACTTGCTTTCCCCTGCAACTGTGTTCAAGACTCAAGATATGGGTGCCGCCATCTTGCCTGAGAAGCATCATATATTGAGCAGAGGAGGAGGGGGCAAAAGTACAGGGGGGCGGGGTTATAGCTTTGCTCCGCACAGACAGAGCAGAGCCGGGGTCAGGAAAAGGACAGCAATCCCAGAATGTAAAGCGACACAGTCCTAAGACACTTCCTGTTTGCAGGCAGCCTGAGACTGGGCCACCATCTTGGATGTTTAAAGGCTCATAAAATGCATTAGGTGCAGGTAGGATGATTTTTAATGTGAGCGATCTGTATGTACAGGGTGTGGGAAACATATAAGGCTCTTATTCAGGGTGAAGGTCAGGTTTAAAGCTGCACAATACCCATATGTCGTGCCCGCGCTAATCACACGCCCTCCCCGTCCGAGTACCTCAGCAATGCTTCTGGCTCAGGTTTTTCCACTGCTGAGGTCACACCCACCTGGCACTTTTTAATCTCTGTAAAGCTGGTTACATCCCCGGGTTCCCTGTAGACTGGGAAGCACCCGAGCCTATCTGAATTTATGGGTGCAGGAGCGTGCCATAGCTACAGCGAAGCTGGGGACGTGGACAAGGCAAAAACGGCATTGTGGGAGCTGCCGGAAAAGTTGAGTTTTGGGGGCATGCATGGATATGGGGGCAGGAGCTGTTCAGTTGGTGGGATACTGTACTTCTATTATTTCTCATACAAAATATTGCAATCATTCAATAGGGGGCTGGCTAGAGTGTTCACAGCAGACAGGGACACCCTTTCCTCAGCCAGATACATACATACATACATACATACATACATAGCTCATATAGGGCCTAATTTATCAAGCACTTCTGCCAGACTACACCAAAAAAATATGGTTTAGATTTTTTTTTTTTTTTTTTACACAGGCGTATGTTGCTGCATTGCAGAAAACACATTTGCTAAAGCATTAGCGGTGCAGCAACATGTCGAAATAATTATAATTTATATATTTTCACTATTATAATTTGCGCTGATCTGGCGTGGTCTGGCAGAAGTGCTTAAAGTGGACCAACACCCAGCAGGCTCAGCCCAGGAATCTATAAGATTCCCGGGCCGAACCAATTCCTCCCCATGGGGCATCCAAAATCGGAATGCCCCGCTGTGTGTAACCCCCCAGGACGCCCGCAAACCTTACCTGAATCCCGGTCCAACGGCGCATGCACGGGCCGTGGCCGCATCTCGCACTTCTCTCTAGCAGGGCCCGTGCTGCCCATTTGTGAATGGCTGGCGCGGGCGCGCTCTTTGTTAGAGGGAAGCGAGAGATGTGGCCGCCAGCGTGCTCGGAGCCGCTAAGATAAGACGTTGCTTTGCCGCGCATAGCTCAGCGGGTCCAAACACGCTGATTGGGCGAGCGGCCGCGCATGCGTCGTAGGAGCGGGGTGAGGTGAGTTGAATCGGGCAATCTGGGGGGTTTCACATAGCGAACCCCGATCGGGGTGCCCTGGGGAAGTAGACCAAAACCCAGGATAGTTAAAATCCTGGGTGCTGGTCCACTTTAATAAATGAGGCCCATAGTTTATAGTACAGTTATTGGGCAAGTGAGCAGCCCAGGTCTTTTAGGATTAGGAATGTGGGTGTATTGTCTCTGAATAGTTAGTTCTTAACCTACACAGCATTTCTATAAACTATGTTTTCCTGTTTATTAAGTGCTGTGTTAGTGTCGTGTCTTCTGCCTTGTTATCCTTGTTATACAATATGGCAGCTAGTCCTGCCATCTGTTATTTCAACAGTCTACAGGCCACGAGTTGTAGGTGGGAAGAATAAAGGGTGACCCTGTGATTGGATGCTGGGGGTCAATTGGTACGGACTCCTTTTGGCTGGTGGGGGGGGGGGGGGGATAATAGAAAAGCATACGCTGCTTTTTATGTATTTATTTATTTTCCTAGTGCACAGCACGGCCTGTTTCATTACATCTGGGTATTCCGCCACAAGGTGGCGCAGTGGACTGCAGAAGATTTGTGGCTCCTCCCGGACCCATATAAAAACAGGAATCGCCAATAGACCTCCAGTGTTTTCCTCTGCAGTCATACTGTGAAGATAGAAGATGGCTCTCTATGTTTCGCAGGCGAGCAGGGCAACCAAGCCTACGGCCCTGCAAGCCTATTTCCACCCGTTTCTGGACCCTATTCACCTCCCAGCCTCGGCTGTCGGATCGGTTGATGGTAGGGGAGCACTAGGGTCAGGTACTCGAGGAGCGCTGCTCCAAGCCGCAGACCCTGTACCACAAAGGGTAGCCGGCCATAGGCTTCTTATGGTGAGCCTGCCGAGGGATGACGAAGCACTGCTGTCACTATGGTGTAGGGGGTGAGTTGTGCTTGGGGACTTGTGTTCCTAGCCAGTCTTCCCTTTTCTGTCTGACTTTCTTCCCTGTTGGGTGTTTGCCTCACTTGCCCCCCTCCCTCCTCTCTGGGCCCTTTTAGACGGCTCTCGCCGCTGCCTGCTCTCTCCTCCGCTCCCCCTCTCCCCGACGGGTGCTGTCGGGGGGGGGGGGTGGTTTTGGCGGTTGCGTAGTGTCCCGCTGTTGGTTCTCGCCGCTCTGCGGCGGGCGGCGCTTTTACTCCTGTCGTTCTGACAGACTGTTATGGAGCGTTTTTTCCGCGCTCTTCGTAGGGACGATGCCGGGGTTTGACGCGTATCACGCCATGCCCCCGCGGCCCGCCTCTCGAGGTGGTCAATCGCGGCGTGGATCCTTTGACTGTACTCTGGTCGCCTGTGTGTGCTGCGCGCGCTGCGCTCTTGGTCCGTGAGTCCCATATGGGTTTTTTTTCTTGTTGGGCATGTGCTGCGGGATGCTTATGTGTCTTTTTGATTATGTCTTTCAGGCGGGATAACGGTGTATTGTGGTTGCTCCCGGTCCTACCCCCCCCCCTTTTTCTTCCCTCTGGGTCCTCTCTGTGGGCATCCCTTGGGGGGCATCCCGGATGGCTTTTATTAGCCCTTACCCTATACTGGCCTATTGTGCCTGTGATAATCAACATATGGAGGCTTCTGGGGATAGCGTGCTCGGGGGCCCTTCGGGGCAACATCGGCTATGTGTCATGTGCGGGGCATCCCCTTTGAATGGTCGTGGCGCGGTTTGTGTGCCGTGCGCCCAAGGTCTTATTGCGGACCAGGCTGGGATGGGTGCTTCTCTTCCCAGTTCTGCGCTCCCTCCGGCATCTCCTACTCCCCCGCGCCTTCATTTAGCCCCCAGTGAGGGGGATACTAGCAGGGGATCTCAGTCTGATCTGGCACTACGTGTGGCCAGCATTGAAAGGCAGCTGGCCCGACCTGTGACGGGCAAGGCCTCTGGCAAGAAGCGTCATCTTGACGCCGCGCCTTCCCTCTTTGCCGAGGAGGATGAGGGCCTTGATATGTTTGGCGGCTGTGACTCCCTAGAGGAGGAGGAGCTTTTCCATGATTCAGACTCCTCTGGGGACCATCAGGAAGGTTACGACAGTGACCTGGGGTCCGCCTCTGATGAGGATACCTGGCTCCCTGATGACACTGATAGACTGTTGTCGGACATATTTGAGACATTGCACATCGCCCCCCCCAAGGCGGCGAAGAGGAAGCAGGGTGAGCTCTTTCGCCCGAGTAAGCAACGCTTGGAGTTCCCGGAGCAGGGCCATTTCTCCAATATGGTGCTCAAGGAGTGGGAACGTCCTAACAGATTGCCCAAGGGATTGGATAGAAGGTATCCCTTTTTGGCTGATCTGGTCAAGCGCTGGTCGTGTCCCCCTGAGGTGGACGCTCCTGTTCTAGGATTGTCCAACACTTTGGTCATGCCGTCCCCTGACACTACTACACTGCGTGATAGCGCGGACCGGCATATGGATCATCTGGCATGTCATGCTTTCACCTTTGTAGGGGCAGGCCTGCGTCCGGTCTGTGCCGCAGCCATTACAGCCATTGCCCTTAAGAGGAAGCTCAAGCGTCTTGCTGATGGCGCCATGGCTGGTAGGAGAAGGGAGGATTATAGGGCCCTCTTGCTTTGCTCTGATTTTGTTGCCTTTGTGCAGGCTGCCATGGATGATGCCGTCCAGCTGTGTGGTAGGGCTTCGGCCCTCTTGGTGACTATGCGCCGGTCTGTTTGGTTGCGCCAGTGGGCAGCTGACACTGCAGCTAAGAAGTCTCTCACCGGGCTCCCCTTCACGGGGCTTCTTCTCTTTGGTGAACGTCTGGATGTTCTGGCCAAGGATGGTAGGCTGCTTCAGCGTTGGAAGCAGTCCCGGCCCTTTCGAGGGTCCTCCACCTTCTCCTTTCGGGGCTCAAGGGGAGGTCGTGGCACACTTCTCTGGTAGCCGCAGAGACTCTTGGGGCCGTGGCAGATCCTGACGTCCCGGTCTCTCATGGGGCTCCAAGCCTAAACCCCCTCCCAAGGCCACTCGGGCATGAGGAGGTGCCCTCACCCGTCCGGGTGGGGTGATGGCTTCGGCTCTTTGCTCACGGCTGGAGGCTTCGCGTCTCAGACCGGTGGATTCAGGGGGTGGTGTCCTCCGGTTACAAGATAGAGTTTGCAGCCTGGCCGCCACCAAGATTCCTCAGATCACGGATATCTCAAAATCCTCTGTCAGCTCAGGGCTTGCGCCTAGCAGTTCAACGCCTATTGGAGTCAGGAGTCATATGTCTGGTACCTTACCAGGAACAGGGTCAGGGGTACTACTCGAATCTTTTCACGGTTCCCAAAAAGGATGGTTCTCTGAGGCCCATCCTGGACAGGGTCTCAACATGTTTGTCTGGTTCAAGCACTTTCGCATAGAGACGCTACACTCGGCGGTCAGTACCCTTCGCCGGGTGACTTCATGACCACTGTGGACATCAAGGATGCCTATCTTCATGTACCAATCTTTTCAGGTCATCAGAGGTTCCTGAGGTTCGCTCTGTAGGATCAGCATTACCAGTTTGTGGCCTTACCGTTCGGTATCACCTTGGCTCCTCGGGTGTTCACCAAGGTGCTGGCGGGCGTCATGGCCCTTCTGAGGAACCAGGGCATTCGCATCCTCCCTTACCTGAACTTCCACTCTCGAGACTTTCGGCTGGGTGATCAACTATCCCAAGTCTTCACTGTCTCCGTCTTTGGCAAGGTCCTTCCTGGGCATGACTCTGGATACCTCTCAGGTCAAGGTATTTCTTCCTCAGCAGAAAGTGAAGGACCTTCAGATGCAGGCACGGGCCCTGCTCTTGTGTCCTCATCCCTCCATTCGGCAGGGGATGCAGTAAGTGGGCCTGATGGTGTCCTGCTTCGAGGCGGTTCCCTTTGCTCAGTTTCACATGAGACCTCTTCAGTTGTATCTCTTGTCAGTTTGGGATCGGGAGCCTGTGTCCCTGGATTTGGAATTTGCTCCATCCCTTCTGGCCAGGCAGTCCCTCTCATGGTGGTTGGGCTTGAGGAACCTCCTAGTGGGCAGGACCTTTCTGCCTCCATGCTGGTCACCACAGATGTCAGTCTGACCAGTTGGGGGGGGAGTTTGGAAGTCTCTGAAATTCCAGGGTCAGTGGGGCCCTCAGGAGGCCCACGCACCCATCAACATTCTAGAACTGCGGGAGATCAGGTTGGTTCTCTCCCAGTTGACTCCCCACCTTTGGGGTCGGGCTGTTCAGATCCACTCGGACAACCAGACAGCGGTAGCCTACATCAATCATCAGGGAGGGACTCGGAGCAAGCGAGCCCTCAAAGAAGTGTCCCTGATACTGTCTTGGCCGGAAGAGAATGTTCCCTGCATCTCGGTGGTCTACATTCCGGGGGTGGAGAACCAGCAAGCAGACTCCCTGAGCAGGGGGACGTCTCAGCTGGGGGAATGGTCTCTCAGCAACAAGGTATTTCACTCCCTTTGTCGCCGCTGGGGTCAGCCGGATGTGGACCTGAGTCCCGCCACAATCGCAAGCTTCCAAGATTTGTCTCCCTGTCACAGGATCCTCTGGCCTTCGCCACGTATGCACTAGCAATTCCTTGGACAGAGTTTCGACTCCTCTATGTGTTCCCTCCTTTTCCTCTGCTGGGCCGGGTGCTGCGCAGGATAGCCCAGGAGGGGGTACCGGCCATTGCCCTTAAGAGGAAGCTCAAGCATCTTGCTGATGGCGCCATGGCTGGTAGGAGAAGGGAGGATTATAGGGCCCTCTTGCTTTGCTTCTCACTCAGGGACAGCTGTGCCATCCCAATTTACAAACGCTGGTTTTAACGGCTTGGCTGCTGAAACCTCCATCTTGATGGACAAAGGGTTGCCGGCCTCTGTTGTTGATACCATGATTCCGGCTCGAAAGAAGTCCTCGTCTTTTATCTACTACATGCTTACATTGCCTGGTGTGAGTCCAAGTCTCTTCCTTGTCGGGTGTTTTCTATACCCAGGATTTTGGAGTTTTTACAACATGGTTTAGATTCGGGCCTTCAGCTTAGTATTCTCAAGGGACAGGTTTCGGCTTTGGCAATTTTTTTCCAAAGATCTTTTGCCAATCACAGGCTTGTTAAGACTTTCTTCCAGGGATTTACACATGTGCTTCCGCCACGTAAGCATGTGCTACCGGTTTGGGACTTAAATTTGGTATTGCCTGCTCTATAGGGTCCTCCCTTTGAACCTATGCGTGGGGCTGTTTTGTCCATTCTGACTCTTAAGGTGGCCTTCTTGGTGGCTATTACTTCGGTCAGGCGAGTTTCTGAGCTGGCGGTGCTTTCCATGAAACCTCCTTATTTTGAGCGGCATCAGGATAAGGTAGTGTTACGGCTTAAACCGGATTTCTTGCCCAAAGTTGTGTCTTCTTTCCATCTCAATCAGGACATTGTCTTACCTTCCTTGTGTCCTAATCCTGCTAATTCTAAGGAACGGGCCCTTCATTCTCTAGATGTTGTCAGGCCACTGAAGTTTGATTTGGTTGCTACTGAGTCCTTCAGGAAATATGATGCTCTTTTTGTTCTTCCTGCTAGTCCTAGAAAGGGTTTGCCTCCAGCCAAATCTACTATCAGCAAGGGGATCCGTCAGGCGGTGGTACAAGCCTATTCTGCTAAAGGGAAGGAACCTCTCTTCCGGGTTACTGCTCATTCCACGCGTGCTGTTGGTGCTTCTTGGGCTTTTCAGCACCAAGTTTCTGTTAAACAAGTTTGTAAGGCCGCTACTTGGTCTTCTGTTCATACCTTTTCCAAGTTTTGCAAGGGTGATGTTAAGGCCTCAGCTGATGCTGCTTTTGGCCGCAAGGTACTTCAGGCGGTGGTGGACTGAACTGCCTGCTGTTACTCTTTGGGGATCCCACCCTACCTTACTGACACTGGTTTTAGATGTCCCAGATGTAAGGATTACATGAAACAGGCCGTGCTGTGCACTAGGAAAAATACAATTCTGTGAGTACTCACCTGTAGAATTGTTTTTACTATGCACAGCACAGCCTGTTTCATCCCTCACTTGTTATCGTTATTCTTGGTTGCCTCTTTATGGTGATTTGTTCCAATGTTGATTGTGAGGGTTCTTTACCTTTTTTACCTTTATTACCTCCCAGCTTCTTGTATAACTGCTTGTCAACACTGGAGTTCTATTGGTGATTCCTGTTTTTATATGGGTCCGGGAGGAGCCACAAATCTTCTGCAGTCCACTGCGCCACCTTGTGGCGGAATACCCAGATGTAAGGATTACATGAAACAGGCCGTGCTGTGCATAGTAAAAACAATTCTACAGGTGAGTACTCACAGAATTTTACTTTTTTAAATCGGACATGTCCCCAAAGTTTTGAAGTGGACCAAAACCCATGGTCCGGCGGCCCTGGAGTCTATAAGATTCCAGGGTTGCTTGATTCCCTCCCCCTGGGGCATGCCTGCTGTGTGAAACCCCCCAGATCACCCAGAAACGTACCTTTTTTCCCGAGCTAGCGGTGCATGCACGAGCAGCAGTTACATCCCCGCTGTAGCAGGTTGCGTGCCCGTACCAGGCATTTGTGAATGGCCGGCGAGGGCACACTCCCTGTCAGAGGGTAGCAGAGGACGGGTCTGCCAGCGCGCTCTGATCCCCGCGGATTGGACGAGAGGCCGCACATGCACTGTAGGAATGAGAAAAGGTGAGTTTTTCGGGCGACCTGGGGGGTTTCACACAGTGGGGCACCTCTGGGTTTTGGTCGACCTTAAAGTAAGCAAACTCACCTCTTCCCGTTTTTATGGCACATGTGCAGCCGCTCGGCCAATCAGCATGCTTGGAACCGCTGATGTCTCTTCGTCTAAGGCAAGCGGCTCCGAGCGTGCTGGTTGCCGCATCCCCGCTACCCTTTAACATGGTGCGTGCCAGTGCTGGCCACTCACAAATGCCTGGTGCAGGCACACTCCCTGCTAGGGGGATAGCAGGGATGCGGCTTGCCCATGCGCTGTTGGACTGGAGAAGAAGGTAAGTGTATGGGCGACCTGGGGGGTTTCACACAATGGGGCATCCCGATTTTGAATGCCCTGGGGGAGGGAATTTATCTCTGAGGGTTTTGGTCCACTTTAAGCACACCATGTAGACTGTTTGGCAGTAGATTCTATGTGCCTTATGCATGTTTCATACACGAATGCATTTTCCTAATGTTTTTCTCTTTTGTTTTAGGATTTCTTTGTTGAAAAGCAAATGATGCCCAGGTAGCAGTATGCAACTGGTGACTCAAATAAAGGTAAGATAATATTCCTTAAAGGGATAGTGTATTTATATTCTAGATATATCTGTTATTTCTGGAAAGCATTTGTTTGATGATAAAGTCCACCTGCACCTTTTCTATCCCCCTCTTCCTCGGTTTGGGCATTTCCCACTAACCTGTCCTGTAGTCATGTGCCTCCATCTTTCTTCTGTGGCTCCCGAGCTTATGACGGCTCCCATTGACTTGAATAAGAGTCTCATTGCACTCACGGCTTGTCGCAGCAGAACGTTGCAGAAGGCGCTGTACAATGCCTGGTCCCAGGGTTGGGTCAAATAATATAGAATTTCTTCTACCATTCATAGGGCGAGTTAAATAGGAACACCACCCACAAAATGGCTGGGGGCATCCTGAGTGCAGGGGGCATCCTGATCCCCCCTACGCATTAACCGCATTAAATAGGGGAATATCTTTGGGATGCCCAGAGTAGATGCAGAGAGAGTAGATCACCACAGTTATACAGGTGAAAAAAACTATTTTGTATCTGCAAACTCTGTCCCTTGAAACCCACTTTTAACAGGTGGTTGGCACTCTGGCCCTGGTTTGTACCTCCCCCTGCATATAGTTTATATATTCTTCCTGTGTTCATGTAGGTTTCTGCAATTCGGATGCCTAACAGGGATGCTCCTCTGTCTGAAACTCCCCTGAGTTGCCCAGTATTATTACTTTTTCCTAGAGTCCATGCCACGTACACGACCGCCGCTGGCATCACTCGTTTCACTTCTCGGCTGTGTGAATCCCTGCCTGCTGCAAGTGAATGGCTGTGCGGGGCTGCGTACAGCCAAAGCAAGCTGAGTGATGCCGCCCGTCGCTCACAAATGCGGCTATGATTCCAGCAGACTGCTCTAGCTGCAGCGCGGGCTCGAGGAGAGGTAAGTGAGCTCGGCAACCTGGGGGTTTCACACAGCGTTTTGGGGTGCCCCAGGGGGACCGACCAAACACCGGATAGTAAAAATCTCGCATTTTGGTCCACTTTAAATTTGTCCAATCACCTCCTTGTGGCTGCCCTGCAATCTAAAAACAAGGCCAGTGCCTGCCACACAGGAGGTCATCCTACATCGGGATGCCCCCGGGGCAGGGACCAATCACCAGTATAGTCAAAATCCTGGTGATTGGTCCACTTTAAAGTGATTGACCACCCAACTAAAAAAAGCAAAAGGATACTATCACTTTGTCCCCCACAGCAGAGTAGGGCTGACCAGCTGTGCCAGACAAAAGTTGAGTGAGTGCAAGGGATATGGGCCTCCCCCCTGCTGGTATGTGCATTGAGGCATCCCTTATTGCCCTTGCTGCCTGGCTCTGGGACCATTCAGAGTGATTTGACCCCTTAAGTCATGACCCCGTCTCCAGCACGTCTACAGTAAATGTGCGGTACTGGAGACGGGGTGAACTGAGGAGCTTTTCTTCAGTGCCTGGAGGGAGCATGTCAGGGGCTAGACTGAGGTGTTGGGCATGCTTTTATTACTCGCCTTGCCTCTCTCGCTCCCACCTACCTAACCACTTGCCTGCCCCCCCCAGCTATGCCCACTCCTCTACCTACTTGCCTGAACAACCACCTTCCTACCTGCCGCTGACCAACGTTCCCTCTAAGCTGCGCGCGCGTGCGGCCTCGCACCCGCGGCAGCTCCTCTGCGCAGCCCCGTGCGCCCACCGGCACCGCCGCTCACAGCTGCTGTCGCTGTGAGTTGTTGCCGCTTTGTGTATAAACCCCGCTCCTCCATTGATGTCATGCCTAGGTTTCCCCCTATTGGTCAGCAAGGCCTTCTCTCACACTGCTCCGTCCCTCACACGAAAATGACGGGCTCGCTCACCATGCCATCCGGCATATTTTAGGGAGTGAGCGGGCCCGCCATTTTTGTGTGAGAGAAGGAGCAACAATTCGTCTTGTGTGAGGGAAGGAGCAGCGGTCTGAGGAGCAGGTAAATTTTAGGTATTAGAATTTAGAATACCAGGTAAAATGGGAGCGAGAGAGGAAGGAATGTAGAAAAGAGGGACAAAGAAAAAGTAATGTGGAAAAGAGAGAGAGAAGGGGGACGAGGAAACGACAGAGGAGCAGGGAATGTAAAGAAGATAAATAATGACAAAATCAATGTGACAATGAAGGAAAAGGCAAAAATAATGCAGAAAAGAGGTATGAAAAATGGGGAAAAATATAAAATTAGCTTAAAGTGACCAATACCCTCCTTGATCCGCCAGGGAATCTATAAGATTCCCAATCCGATCCCTCCATGCGAGGCATCCAAAATCGGGATGCCCCGCTGTGTGAACCCCCCCCCAGGACGCCCTGTAACCAAGGCTGTATTTAGAATTTATGCTGCCCTAGGCACTTTTTTTGGATACGCTCCCTATTAACATAATCTTAATCTACACTTCATCTGCACTTACCAGATTGCTGATCCAAAGGCGCATGTGCGGCCCGCGGCCGCATCTTGCGCTTCTCTCTAGCAGGGCTCCCTGTTAGAGGGAAGTGGGGCCACCAGCGTGCTTGGAGCTGCTGCGGTAAGACGTCGCATTGATGCGCATACCACAGCGGCTCCGAGCGCGCTGATTGGACGAGCGGCCGCGCATGTGCCGTAGGAGCCATCATGGATTGCTGATTTGCACAAGGCACTTTGCACTTTTAGATTAACTGGATTACTTATTTTGAGCATCAGCATGAGGTTATGTAATTTTCACTTTAGCACTTTATATGTATTATTAATAAATCTATTTATGCACGGGCACTTTTTTTCTTTGCTGTTATGCATGCAAAAGGCATCAGAATTAATTATTTATTAATTCAAATGGAATGTTGAATTATTAGACATGAATTAGCCCTAGTACTCCTCCCCACCAAGTTTTCATGTTTTTAATTGTCTTATGTGTTTGTCTATGTCTCAATTGTTCTGCATTTTTTGGTATGAAATTGTATTAAATTGTGATTCTTTATTAAAATGTGACATTTACTATAGTGTGCGGTCATTCGTTGTGTGGGGTTGCAGTAGGCCAGCTCTAGGGCCTGGCTGCTCAGTGGTGTATTTGTGTAGGAGCGGGGTGCCCCGGGGAAGTGGACCAAAACCCAGGATAGTCAAAATCCTGGGTGTTGGTCCACTTTAATAACTACAATCCATAGGAGACAGCCCATCAACATAAATATCCCCACAATCCATAAAAGATAGCTCGTCAACATAAACATTACCATAATCCACAGGAGGCAAAAAAAAATGCCCCGCCAAGATGTGATTTGGGATGCCCCTTTGGAAAAGTCAGGTTTGCCCCTTTGCAAATGTGGTTGGATGCCAGCCAGGGCCTAAAGTTGACCAAAACTACTGTATGCACATTATGGACTCAGCAGAGTTTACTTTTGTTCTGTTTTGTGGAGCACTGTTATGCCCACTGCAAACCATTCAGGATTTTATGAGTTTTTGGGTTGAGTGTGGACAAGACATCTTATGTAAGATTGCTTTGCTTGCCTCTCTTTGGAATGGTGGAAGATATTTTGACTATTCTGTGGTTTTTCCTTTCCCTGGGGCATCCCAATCGGGAATGCCCTGCTGTGTGAAACACCTCCAGATCACCCCAGAAACTAGCTTCTTCCCGGCCCTACAGCGCATGTGCAGCCGCTTGTCCAATCAGCAGGCGTCCCGGCGTCTAAGGCCAAAGGCTCCGAGCACGCTAGGCCACACCCTCCCCACTTCCCTCTAACAGGGAGCTGCTCACACCGGCCATTCACAAATACCTATGGTGGGCATGCGCCCTGCTAGAGGTATGTGGACGTGGCTTGTGCATGCGCTGTTGGACTGGGAAACGTGGTAAGTGTATGGGCGACCTGGGGGGTTACACACAGCGGGGCATCCCGATTTAGGACCAATGGGACTCCAGGACTGGCTTACCAATTGAGGCATCCCAATTTGAGATGCCTTGCTGTGTGAAACCCCACTGGGCACCTATTTACCTCTTGATTTGATCCTATGGTGCATGCATGCGTTCTTTTTTTACAGAACTCATTGCTGGGGATGGTCCAATTTGAAGTGGAACTAAAGCTGATGTTTTGACTATCCTGGGCTTTGTTCCGTGTCCTGTGGGCATCCCAGATTGGAATGCCCCGATTTGTGAAACACCCAAAAGCTCATGTTCATAAGCTCATAACTAACCTTTGCTTGGTCCTATGGCACATGTGTGGGATCTCATTCATGGACATTTTCCGTGCATTTGTAATGCTCGGCAACATGCAAGGGGTTTCACATAGCAAGAAAGCCCCACTGGGATGCCCCAGGGGAAGGCCAGTTGAATCTTGTTAGATTCCAAGGCCAGCTGCGCTGGGTTTTGTTGCTCTTTAAAGTGGACCAAAACCCATGTACCCATGCAAGTGTGAAGGACTTAAAATCTTGGTTACAGATTGCTTTCCCCTTGGGCCTCCCAATTTGGGATGCCTTGCTGTGTGAAACACCACTGGGAACCCATTTACTCAGCTTCTCCCACATCAAATGGATATGATTGGGTAAGAGCCTGTGCATGTGCTGACGAAAAGTGAATTTGTATGGGTGTTCAGGGGGTTTTAAGACGGAAAGACAGGACATCTAATTTTGGAGTGGCCCGAGGCATGGAACAAAACTCAGCATAGCCAAATCCCAGGTTTTGTTCTGCTTTAAAGTGGACCAAAACCCAGAATCATTACTATCCAAGGTTTTGGTTATTGTCCCTAGGGAATCCCAATTTGGGATATCCCAATGTGTGAACCCACCAAATCGCCCTAAAAATGTACCTTTCCACTGCTCCCATGGCGCATGTGTGGATCTTCATCTAATCAGGAGCACTATATGTCATGCACATTAACCCTTTTGCTGCCAGTCTACATAGAGATGTTGTTTTTGTAAGGATTTCCTTATGAACACCGCACTCTTCTGCACCCCCCTGCCCTTTGGGGATGCAGGTAATGGCGTGAGGGTTGATGGCAAGTCATCCCCTTGCCTGCAGGTGACTTGCCAGCCCCCTCCTGCCCTGTGAACTGGTATAGGGGTCTCAAGGACCACTTACCATTTCATAAAGAGTTAAAAGTAAAAAAACACAGATAAAGTCTTTTTTTATCTACTTACCTTGATTCCATCGCCGATTGCTGTGTTCCCTGGCCCTGCCCCACACCTGACCTACCGATCGCTCTCACTCTCACTCCCGCTACCAGAAACAGCCTTTTATGCCAGCAAAGTGACATATCATAATCTCACTTGCCATATAAAATGCCCCTCCCTGCAGCATTACATAAAGTGTAAAAATGTAATTCCTGTCCCCAGATAGTTGTCCCTAAAGCATGTTTGCTTCACATTGGTGACCTCATGTAACTTGCATTAGTGACACTAATTTGAGGTATGAGGTTAACTCCATACTTTCCATGTCACCTACTGCAGGAGTCACAGTGCCAGGGAGAGACCTTGCGGCGACGTACATCGCCACCAGTGCCAGAGAGCTCCATCAGTGACCTTCAATCAAAGGTAATGTTTCACATTGGTGACCTCATGTAACTTGCATTAGTAACACTAATTTGAGGTACATAAGTATATTAACGTCATGTCACCTACTGTAGGAGTCACCAGGGCCAGTGGCCTCCACTCAAAGGTAAGAAGTACACCTTTAACTTCTACTGTAATTTGTACCTATGTTATATTGTACATCTGCACTATATATGGTCACTTAAACGCCCACCTTACATATCTACTCTGGGCTTACATTTGATGACTTGTGCACTCATCTATAGTCACCTCATTCACATGTTTGGCAGAAATGGCAGCCAGGCATGTAACTGACAGCAAACATTCAGGTTCGATGTGCAAGCCTGCTTGTCAATCTTGCTGGCAGTGACATAACTGCAAGCCATATAATGAGGAAGATGGATGGCTTGATTATAGTGTTGCTTTTATAACAGAGCTGTGTAGAATGGAGCCTTCCCCTTATTTTGCTACAAACCTCACTATAGTTTGGGACCCAAAATGCTCACCTGATTGTATAGTATTACTACTATACGATCAGGTGAGCATTTTTTTCCTGTAGCTTGCTTTGAGAAAATTGTCCTAATCTCACAGGATCCTGCCTTTAAGTATATATCTCAATCACAAATCTGTGATATGTACGAAAGCTGTAACCAATTTCCTAGTTCTCTCTTTTTTTCTTTTTAGATACTGAGAATTGGTCTTTCATATCTAAATATCATGTCAAAACATTCTTTAAATGATACGCAACAGTCTAGTGAAACCTTTGGCAAAAAGTCCTGCAGCCATTTTAAAAAAGATTGGCTATGTGAAATAGTCGAAACAGAAATGCTACAAAGCAGAAGGTGAAATTAGATGAAGTATTCACATTTAATGAATGTGAACATATCGTTATTTGTAAAATCTGCTTGAAAGCTGGAGCAAGGGGTGATTTTACTACTGGTAAACGGTGGGAGGATGGCTGGAAACTTGACTACTTAAAGAGACATGTAAAGCAAAAAAAATCACTTAGAGGCAGTTGCAAAACTTAGAAGACAGAATTCTGGAGGTTTGCTGCAGATGATGTCACAAACTGCAGAAGAAAGAAAGAAGAAAACCGAAATTGCACTTCGCAAAGCTGTTAAACCTGAACAAATAAACATTTTAATCGACATTGTTTTATTGGCTATAAATATGAACACTTCAATGCTTTCAGTCCAAGAAATACATGACCACATGGCAAAATATATATCGCTCCCCCAGTCCTGGCGAAGTAAAAACTACGCATTTGAATTTGTCGAATGTATAGATGAAACCATTCAAGATGAATTGATGGCTGAGTTACGTAGTGCCAATTTTCATACGCTCGTAGTTGATGAGAGCACTGATATTACAGTAAATAAAATGCTTATTTTGTATGCCAAATTCCGACCTGGTAACAGTGATGCTTACAAGACCATATTTGCTGGTATCACAAATTTAACAACTTGTGACAGCAATGCTGTGGCAGCTGCTATAAGGCAGTTTTGTACAGACAATGATATGGATATGCAAAAGATGGTGATGTTCACTTCTGATGGAGCTTCAGTAATGCTCGGAAAGAAAAATGGTGTTGCTGCTCAACTCCGCAAAGATATACCTCATTTGCTAGAGCAACATTGTGTAGCTCATAGAGAAGACTTAGGAATTGAGGATGCCTGCAAGAAGGTTTCTCTCATGGGAGATATTGAAATGTTCCTCAGAACAGTTTATACCATGTTTAGTCAGTCCTCTGTCAAGAAAGCACAGTTTAAAGAGCTAGCAGAGGTTTTGGAATGTGAGGCAGTAGCTTTTAAACCATTAAATGAAGTAAGATGGCTATCTCGCCACATTGCTCTTAGGGCAGTGATGAGAAACCTTGAAGTCTTACTTGCCCATTGCAAAAAACAAGTTGCCGAACATAATGACCCAGTTAATAAATATTGTATGAAGAAACTGTTGGACCCTCAGTTTTGTGCTGCTTTGCGTGCTTTTGATGAAGTTGTCAGCCAGCTGGCTGAACTGAATCGAATTTTACAAAGAAGTAACCTGACAACTCTTGATGCATATCAGTATGTAAGAGCCAAAATATGTAGGTTACGCTCGCAGTACTTGGGTGAGGCAGTACACTGGAGTGAGCAAATGCGTAAAATACTGGATGAAAGCCAAAGTGCAATCGATATGGCTCCAATACTTCGATTTCTGGAAAGATTATGCATACATTTGGAGTATCGTTTTCCTGAAAATGAGCTGAAGGAGTGGGGGATTTTTGATCTGTCCAACTTAAATGCCACATTACCTTTTGATAACGGTTGTCAGGAAATTGCAACACTTGTTTCAAACTATTCTGGCGGCATCTTGCCATATGAAAGCAACGACTTGGATATAGTGAAAAAAGTTACAGAGCAATATCAGGACTGCAGAGAAGATAAAATCTGGTTTTGTGAAGTCCTTTCAGGATCTTGTACAATTTGTTCTGCACGAGGAACAGTTTAAAGATATTGCAGCTCTTGTAGATATCTGTGCAACCTTTCTTGCCTCTAGTTCTGACTGTGAGCGTGGCTTCAGCCTAATGAATGCCATCAAAACAAAAGGTCGAAATCGCTTGGAAGTCTCACACTTGGAGATGCTCATGAGAATTAAATTCTACCTGAATTCTGGTTCAAGGATTGATCTTAACAGAGTATATTCAAAATGGGCAACAGCAAAGGATCGACGTAACAAAAAATAAGATTGTTACCTTACGTTGTTTGGTAAGTAGAGTGGGCTTAGACTAGACTTTTTGGTTGCTACTTTTATATAATATTTTGGTTCTAAAGATGCACCTTTTTCTCCTTTAGGTTTTTTTAACTTCCATCCCACCGCAAGAAGGGAACATGTTTTTTTTAAGTTTAACAAGTTCAGTTGAATGGTTGAATACATTGATCAGTTTGCAATGAATAATGAGAAAATGTTTGATGTCTAATCGTCTGTTAAATCAATTTAAAGATTATTTCCTCACCTTTTTTGGTAAGTAGGGTAGAGGGAACTAGGGGATTCTTTTATGGTTTTGTTTTTTGTTTTGCAGATTTACCTTCTTCCTCCACTAAGCTTTTCCTTTTTACGTCTCCTTTCCAGCATTAAAGGAATTAGAAGATATTTCAAGATTACATACAATTTAATGTTAAAGACCCTTTGCTAGTCACTCAGTGTTGCCTATATTATGCGGACCTGTTTGTAATCAAGAATAAGAAAATGCTTGATGTATAGTCATCTGTTAGGAACAAGATAATAATCCCCTCACATTACCTGTTAAGTAGAGTATAGATAGGCTAGACTTTGTTGTTTTGGATCAACTTCAGTTCTATAGATTTGATTTTGATTTTTTTCTCCCCCTAGATTGTTTATTTCTGTCTCCTGCCAAAAAGATCTTTCGAGGCTATCTAAAACCAAGATCAGTAATATTTCCTACTGGACCCTACTATATATAATTAGTTTGCAATGAAGAATAAAAGAATACTTCATCTTCTGTTGGAAAGAAGAGATCTTCCTCTTTTGTCTGTATTGTCTGGTAAGTAGAGTCGGGGGCTAAGGCAAGACCTTGATTAGTATATTTTTTTGTTTTGTAGACCTATTACATATGTATCTGTTTTTCTTAACTCTGTTGTACCTTTTCTCTACCAGCATTAAGTGAACAAGAAGGTTTTTAAAGCTTACAAACAGGCTCGGTTATGTTTCAGACCCTCTACTGTATATTGGAATTTTGTTGTTGCCTATATGAAGTACAATTCTTGTAAGTAAAATAAATATCAGATTCTATCTTTCTGTTGAATGTGCTTTGCTTTTTTTAGTAGTAGTTTGTTCCAGTGTATTTATCTCAGTTTTTTCTATTGCCCACCTTTAATCGCGCATTGCCCAGCTCCCTCGCTACTCCGCCCAGCAGCTGCTCCGGCTTAGAGGGAACATTGCCGCTGACCTACCTACTTGCCTGAGCATCCACCCACCTACATGTCTGCCAACCCAACATCCTTACTGCCACCAACCTACCTACTTGCCTAAGCACCCACACACCTACCTACCAATGTTCCCTCTAAGCCGGAGCAGCTGCTGGGCGGAGTAGCGAGGGAGCTGGGCAATGCGCGATTAAAGGTGGGCAATAGAAAAAAACTGAGATAAATACACTGGAACAAACTGCTAATAAAAAAAGTAAAGCACATTCAACAGAAAGATATAATCTGATATTTATTTTACTTACAAGAATTGTACTTCATATAGGCAACACCAAAAATCCAATATACAGTAGAGGGTCTGAAACATAACCGAGCCTGTTTGTAAGCTTTAAAAACCTTCTTGTTCACTTAATGCTGGTAGAGAAAAGGTACAACACCTAGAGTTAAGAAAAACAGATACATCTGTAATAGGTCTACAAAACAAAAAAATATACTAATCAAGGTCTTGCCTTAGCCCCTGACTCTACTTACCAGACAATACAGACAAAAGAGGAAGATCTCTTCTTTCCAACAGAAGATGAAGTATTCTTTTATTCTTCATTGCAAACTAATTATATATAGTAGGGTCCAGTAGGAAATATTACTGATCTTGGTTTTAGATAGCCTCGAAAGATCTTTTTGGCAGGAGACAGAAGTAAACAATCTAGGGGGAGAAAAAATCAAATCTATAGAACTGAAGTTGATCCAAAACAACAAAGTCTAGCCTATCTATACTCACCAGGTAATGTGAGGTGATTATTATCTTGTTCCTAACAGATGACTATACATCAAGCATTTTCTTATTCTTTATTACAAACAGGTCCGCACAATATAGGCAACACTGAGTGACTAGCAAAGGGTCTTTAACATTAAATTGTATGTAATGTTGAAATATCTTCTAGTTCCTTTAATGCTGGAAAGGAGACGTTAAAAAGATAAAGCTTAGTGGAGGAAGAAGGTAAATCTGCAAAACAAAAACCAAAACCATAAAAGAATCCCCTAGTTCCCTCTACCATACTTACCAAAAAAGGTGAGGAAATAATCTTTAAATTGATTTAACAAACTATTAGACATCAAACATTTTCTCATTATTCATTGCAAACTGATCAATGTATTCAACCATTCAACTGAACTTGTTAAACTTAAAAAAAACATGTTCCCTTCTTGCAGGGGGATGGAAGTTAAAAAAAACCTAAAGGAGAAAAAGGTGCATCTTTAGAACCAAAATATTATATAAAAGTAGCAACCAAAAAGTCTAGTCTAAGCCCACTCTACTTACCAAACAACGTAAGGTAACAATCTTATTTTTTGTTACGTCGATCCTTTGCTGTTGCCCATTTTGAATATACTCTGTCAAGATCAATCCTTGAACCAGAATTCAGGTAGAATTTAATCCTCATGAGCATCTCCAAGTGTGAGACTTCCCAGCGATTTCGACCTTTTGTTTTGATGGCATTCATTAGGCTGAAGCCACGCTCAGAGTCAGAACTAGAGGCAAGAAAGGTTGCACAGATATCTACAAGAGCTGCAATATCTTTAAACTGTTCTCGTGCAGAACAAATTGTACAAGATCCTGAAAGGACCTCACAAAACCAGATTTTATCTTCTCTGCAATGACAAATTTTAAGTCCTGATATTGCTCTGTAACTTTTTTCACTATATCCAAGTCGTTGCTTTCATATGGCAAGATGCCACCAGAATAGTTTGAAACAAGTGTTGCAATTTCCTGACAACCGTTATCAAAAGGTAATGTGGCATTAAAGTTGGACAGATCAAAAATCCCCCACTCCTTCAGCTCATTTTCAGGAAAACGATACTCCAAATGTATGCATAATCTTTCCACAAATCTAAGTATTGGAGCCATATCGATTGCACTTTGCCTTTCATCCAGTATTTTACGTATTTGCTCACTCCAATGTACTGCCTCACCCAAGTACTGCGAGCGTAACCTACATATTTTGGCTCTTACATACTGATATGCATCAAGAGTTGTCAGGTTACTTCTTTGTAAAATTCGATTCAGTTCAGCCAGTTGGCTGACAACTTCATCAAAAGCACGCAAAGCAGCACAAAACTGAGGGTCCAACAGTTTCTTCATACAATATTTATTAACTGGGTCATTATGTTCGGCAACTTGTTTTTTGCAATGGGCAAGTAAGACTTCAAGGTTTCTCATCACTGCCCTAAGAGCAAAGTGGTGAGATAGCCATCTTACTTCATTTAATGGTTTAAAAGCTACTGCCTCACATTCCAAGCTAGCTCTTTAAACTGTGCTTTCTTGACAGAGGACCGACTAAACATGGTATAAACGGTTCTGAGGAACATTTCAATATCTCCCATGAGGGAAACCTTCTTGCCACGTGATCATGTATTTCTTGGACTGAAAGCATTGAAGCGTTCATATTTATAGCCAATAAAACATTGTCGATTAAAATTTTTATTTGTTCAGGTTTAACAGCTTTGCGAAGTGCAATTTCGGTTTTCTTCTTTCTTTCTTCTGCAGTTTGTGACATCATCTGCAGCAAACCTCCAGAATTCTGTCTTCTAAGTTTTGCAACTGCCTCTAAGTGATTTTTTTGCTTTACATGTCTCTTTAAGTAGTCAAGTTTCCAGCCATCCTCACACCGTTTACCAGTAGTAAAATCACCTCTTGCTCCAGCTTTCAAGCAGATTTTACAAATAACGATATGTTCACATTCATTAAATGTGAATACTTCATCTAATTTCACCTTCTGCTTTGTAGCATTTCTGTTTCAACTATTTCACATAGCCAATCTTTTTTAAAATGGCTGCAGGACTTTTTGCCAAAGGTTTCACTAGACTGTTGCGTATCATTTAAAGAATGTTTTGACATGATGTTTAGATATGAAAGACCAATTCTCGGTATCTAAAAAGAAAAAAAAAAAAAAAGAGAGAACTAGGAAATTGGTTACAGCTTTCGTACATATAAAAAATCTGTGATTGAGATATATACTTAAAGGCAGGATCCTGTGAGATTAGGACAATTTTCTCAAATCAAGCTACAGGAAAAAAATGCTCACCTGATCGTATAGTAGTAATACTATACGATCAGGTGAGCATTTTGGGTCCCAAACTATAGTGAGGTTTGTAGCAAAATAAGGGGAAGGCTCCATTCTACACAGCTCTGTTATTAAAGCAACACTATAGTCAAGCCATCCATCTTCCTCATTATATGGCTTGCAGTTATGTCACTGCCAGCAAGATTGACAAGCAGGCTTGCACATCGAACCTGAATGTTTGCTGTCAGTTACATGCCTGGCTGCCATTTCTGCCAAACATGTGAATGAGGTGACTATAGATGAGTGCACAAGTCCTCAAATGTAAGCCCAGAGTAGATATGTAAGGTGGGCGTTTAAGTGACCATATATAGTGCAGATGTACAATATAACATAGGTACAAATTACAGTAGAAGTTAAAGGTGTACTTCTTACCTTTGAGTGGAGGCCACTAATGGAGGTCACTGGCCCTGGTGACTCCTGCAGTAGGTGACATGACGTTAATATACTTATGTACCTCAAATTAGTGTTACTAATGCAAGTTACATGAGGTCACCAATGTGAAACATTACCTTTGATTGAAGGTCACTGATGGAGCTCTCTGGCACTGGTGGCGATGTACGTCGCCGCAAGGTCTCTCCCTGGCACCGTGACTCCTGCAGTAGGTGACATGGAAAGTATGGAGTTAACCTCATACCTCAAATTAGTGTCACTAATGCAAGTTACATGAGGTCACCAATGTGAAGCAAACATGCTTTAGGGACAACTATCTGGGGACAGGAATTGCATTTTTACACTTTATGTAATGCTGCAGGGAGGGGCATTTTATATGGCAAGTGAGATGATGATATGTCACTTTGCTGGCATAAAAGGCTGTTTCCGGTAGCGGGAGTGAGAGTCAGAAGCGATCGGTAGGTCAGGTGTGGGGCAGGGCCAGGGAACACAGCAATCGGCGATGGAATCAAGGTAAGTAGATAAAAAAAGACTTTATCTGTGTTTCTTTTTACTTTTAACTCTTTATGAAATGGTAAGTGGTCCTTGAGACCCCTATACCAGTTCACAGGGCAGGAGGGGGCTGGCAAGTCACCTGCAGGCAAGGGGATGACTTGCCATCAACCCTCACGTCATTACCTGCATCCCCAAAGGGCAGGGGGGTGCAGAAGAGTGCGGTGTTCATAAGGAAATCCTTACAAAAACAACATCTCTATGTAGACTGGCAGCAAAAGGGTTAATGTGCATGACATATAGTGCTCCTGATTAGATGAAGATCCACACATGCACCATGGGAGCAGTGGAAAGGTACATTTTTAGGGTGATTTGGTGGGTTCACACATTGGGCTATCCCAAATTGGGATTCCCTAGGGACAATAACCAAAACCTTGGATAGTAAAGATTCTGGGTTTTGGTCCACTTTAAAGCAGAACAAAACCTGGGATTTGGACTATGTTGAGTTTTGTTCCATGCCTCGGGCCACTCCAAAAATACAATTCTGTGAAGTACTCACCTGTAGAATTGGTATTATACGTATACAGTACGTCCTGCTCCAGATATAATACTTACACTTGGGTTATCCTCCGCCAGAGGGCGCTGTGGCACTGCAGACATGCAAAAACAGGCTCCTCCCGGCCCTTCATATACCCAGGGACCTCCCACAAATCCCCAGCATTGAAAAGCAGTGAACCAGAAGCCGGGAGAAACCAACCACCAAAACAACTGGTAATGATAACAATAACAACAATCACCATACAGGGGATCCAGAATAATGCAAAAAAACCAGGGTGGGGTGGAGCAGGATGTACTGTATACGTATAATACCAATTCTACAGGTGAGTACTTCACAGAATTGTATTATTCTAAGTATACAGTACGTCCTGCTCCAGATATAATACTTACACTTGGGACATCCAATAGCAGTGTCCTTAACAGTAGGGTGGGATCCCCAACAAAAAAGGCAACGGCACATAGCTTAAACTACAACCGCCTGCAAAACCTTGCGGCCAAAAGCAGCATCAGCTGCCCGAACATCAACCTTGTAAAACTTTGAAAAGGTGTGAACAGAAGACCAAGTAGCGGCCTTGCAAACTTGTTCAACAGAGGCCTGGTGCTGAAAAGCCCAAGAGGCACCAATAGCACGAGTGGAATGAGCAGTAATACGGAAGGGAGGACTCTTCCCCTTAGCAGAATAGGCTTGTACCACAGCCTGACGGATCCACTTGCTGATAGTAGACTTGGCAGGAGCCAAGCCCTTCCTAGGCCCGGAAGGCACAACGAAGAGAGCATCAGTCTTCCTGAAAGCCGCAGTGACAACCAGGTAGTACTTCAAGCACCTGACCACATCCAAGGAGTGCAGAACCCTCTCCTTGTCATTACTAGGATTGGGGCACAAGGAAGGAAGAACAATGTCCTGATTCAAATGAAAGGCGGACAACCTTAGGCAGAAAATCCGGCTTAAAGCGGAACACTACCTTGCCCTGGTGCCTCTCATAGTATGGAGACTGAATGGATAGAGCAGCCAGCTCAGACACACGCCTAACCGAAGTTATGGCCACCAAAAAGACAACCTTGAGAGTAAGAACAACCAGAGCAGCATCTTGAATAGGCTCAAAATGAGCACCCTGCAAGGCAGACAAAACCAAGTTCAAATCCCAAACGGGAACCACAGGTTTACGAGGGGGACGCGCATGAGTGACCCCCCGAAAGAAGGTCTTAACCAAATGATGATGAGCAAAGGTTTTCTGGAAGAAGACGGACAGGGCAGAAACCTGACCCTTCAGAGTACCGAGTTTTAGACCTAACTCCAAACCATGCTGTAAGAACTCCAGAACCCTGGGGACAGAGAACTCCCTACAGGGAAGAGACCTAGACTCACACCAGTCAATGTAGGTACGCCATACTCTATAATAGATAGCAGCAGAAGTCTTCTTCCTAGCCTGCACCATAGTGCTCACCAGGGCAGACAAACCCTTCTCCATTAAGATGGAGGTCTCAGCAGCCAGGCCGTCAAAGCCAGCATTTGTAAATTGGGATGGCGTAGGGAGCCCCGAGTTAGCAGGTCTGGCACCCCTGGCAGATCGTACTGGTCTACTGCCATTTGAACCACGTCTGCGAACCACACTCATCTTGGCCACCGGGGGGGCCACTAGAATCACAGGCACCCTTTCCAGAGCAATCTTGCGCAGAACGGGAAAGGTGGAAACACATACAGGAGCCGAAACTCCTTCCATGATATGGACAGGGCATCCATGGCCAAGGCCAGAGGGTCCTGAGACAGGGACACGAAGGCCGGGAGCTTGTGGTTGTGGCGGGACGCAAACAGGTCCACATCCGGTAGACCCCAACGGTGACACAGGGACTGGAATACCCTGTTGCAGAGGGACCACTCCCCCTGACGGGACGTTCCCCTGCTCAGAGCATCTGCAAGCAGATTCTCCGCCCCCGGAATGTAAACAGCCGAAATGCATTGTACATTGGCCTCCGCCCATGTCAGAATCTGAGACACCTCCCGGAGGGCACTCCTGCTCCGAGTCCCTCCCTGATGGTTGATGTATGCAACCGCCGTCTTGTTGTCTGAGCGTACCTGGACCGACAGACCCCTCAGGTGTTGGGTCAACCGCTCCAGTACCAACCGAACTGCCCGCAGTTCCAGAATGTTGATGGGTAAGTGGGCCTCCTGAGGACCCCACGTCCCCTGGAAGCGCAGGGACTTCCAGAATCCCCCCCAACCTGACAGACTGGCATCCGTTGTGACCGTCTCGCAGGAAGGAGCCAGAAAGGACCTGCCCCCTGTCAAGTTCTCGAGGTCCAACCACCACGCAAGGGACCGTCTGACCGAGGGGGGAAGCACACAGACCCCGTCCAAGGACGCCGGGTTCTTGTCCCATACTGACAGAAGGTGAAGCTGCAGAGGTCTCAAATGGAACTGAGCAAAGGGCACCGCCTCGAAGCTCGCCACCATCAGGCCCACCAGCTGCATTCCCTGCCTGATGGAGGGATGTGGGCACGAGAGCAGGAACCTGGCCTGCGCAGTCAGAGCTTCCACCTTCTGTTGAGGAAGGAATATCCGTGACTGAACTATATCCAGAATCATTCCCTGGAACGGGGTCACCGAGGATGGGGACAGAGAGGACTTGGGGTAATTGATCACCCAACCGAAGGACTCCAGGGTGGACACTACCAGTTGGGTGTCCAACTCTGCCTGCCGCAGAGACCGAGAGGTGATGAGGATGTCCTCCACGTAAGGCAGCACGCGTATGCCCCTTAGCCTTATCAGTGACATCACCCCTGCCAGCACCTTGGTGAACGCCCTGGGAGCCGACGTGAGGCCGAATGGCAGAGCCACAAATTGGTAATGCTGATCTTTCAGTGCAAATCTGAGAAACCTTTGGTGTCCTGCAAACACCGGAACGTGAAGGTAAGCATCCTTGATGTCTACTGACGTCATGAAGTCCCCTGGGCGCAACGAGCCAATGGCCGAGCGCAGAGTTTCCATGCGGAAATGCCTGTTCTTGACAAATGTGTTGAGGATTTTTAAATCCAGAATGGGCCTGACTGACCCATCCTTCTTGGGTACTGTGAAGAGATTGGAGTAGAACCCCTTGCCCGTCTCCTAAGGGACCTAGCAAATGACTGACCCATCCTTCTTGGGTACTGTGAAGAGATTGGAGTAGAACCCCTTGCCCCTGTCTCCTAAGGGACCTAGCAAATGACTCCTAGATCCAGGAGACCCTGCACGGCCAGCAGCAAGACCTGGGCTGAGGCGGGGTCCTGAGGGATTCGGGACCCAACGAATCTGGTGGGGGGCCGTACAGGAAATTCTATCTTGTATCCGGACTGAGACGTCCGGAATCCACCTACCTCCTGAATCCACCGGTCTGAGACGTGGTGCCGCCAGACGTGCTCGAAGTGCTGTAGACGTCCCCCCACCCTGATGGGTGAGGGCGCCCCCTCATGCCTGAGGGGTCTTGGGAGGGGCTTTGGGCTTGGGCCCCCAGGAGGAACCGGGACGGCGTCCTCTATTCCTGTGCCAGGAATCTGCACAGGGCCCGGCGAAGGACACCCCTTTTCCCTGTTTAGCCCCACGGTAGGGGATTGAAAGGGTGCCATGGCCTCGAAAAGGCCGAAACTGCCGCCTGCGCTGGGGCAGCTTGCCTCCTTTGGCGAAGAGGTCTAGACGGTCACCAAACAGACGTAGCCCTTTAAATGGAAGCCCAGTAAGGGCTTTCTTAGCGGCATTGTCAGTCGCCCACTGTCGCAACCAAACCGTTCGGCGAATAGCTACCGCCAAGGCAAAAGATCTGGCACACATCTTTATAGCATCGTCCGATGCAGACAGGATGAAGTTTATGAACACGTCACAGTTAGACTATTGACAGTATCGGCGGGCAACTCATTTGTGCCGTCGAGTGCATTCCTAACCATGGCCCTGAGCGCAAACCGGGCGCAAGGTCGCTCCGCCAAAGGCATGGCATGCCAATTGATCAAGACGCCGGTCCTCAGAGTCCCGTAGCGTAGTAGTGTCAGGGGAGTGCATAATAGAGGTGTTGGACAACCCTAGAATAGGAGCATCGACCTCAGGAGGCGATGACCAGCACTTAACCAAGTCAACCGGGAAGGGATACTTTCTATCCACACTCTTAGGGATCCCAGGCAGCCTGCTGGGTTGTTCCCATTCCTTAAGCACGAGGCTATTGAAATGAGTCTGCTCGGGAAATTCAAGACGAGCCTTAGCAGTATGAAAGAGCTCGCCCCTTTGTCTGGGAGCAGCAACAGGGGAAGAGATAGACAAAATGTCAAATATTTGAGCCAGCAGTCTGTCAATATCATCCGAGGTCCAGTGCTCGGAACCAGATTCATCATGACCCCTGGACTCCTCGTCATATGACCCAGAGTCAGAGAACAGCTCCCCTTCGTCCGAGGGGAGTTGGCCGTAAGGCTGCAACAAGTCATCGGATTCCATAGGGAAAAGGGCAGAGTCAGGGGTTAAATGCCGCCTCTTTGCGGTGGCCTTACGCGCTAGCAATTTTTCAACACTGGCCAGTCTAGTAGCCATATCAGGATGAGAATCCAAACTTGTATTGGGGGTTAGACTCAAGCTTGGGGGAGTAGGTGGAGTGAGGCGAGGTGCAGGCCCAGCCACGGAAGAGGCGGGAAGAGCCGATAGTGCCTGCTGTGCACAAGGAACACAGACCCGTGCATTGCCACCGCTGCTAGGTAAGACCCCACAAGCTACACACAGCCGGGCTTGTCCCGAAGGAACCCCGTTCACAATATCCTGAGACGCCTCCATATGGTGATTGTATCGGCACAGTAGGTCCGTAGGGATTGACGCTATAAGCTACCCTGGATGCCCCAATAACCCGCTGGGAAGTGGGAGTAATTTTTTAATAGTCTCAACCAGGGGATACACCGGGCCGGGAGAAGCCACCGGAATCCGCGGTCTGAAAGACATAAGAGGGACAGGGATGTCAGAGCCAAGCGCAAGGAGAAACTATAAGATATATTAGAAGGATAAAAGATGGTCCCCGCGAGGGCACTTACAGACAGCAGGGGGAGGACGGTCTTCACCACGCGCGCGTGCGAAAAGGAATGGCGGCAAACGATCCTCGAAGGGCGGGCCAGAGCTGAAGGTGACGCGGAGCACGCCAAAACGTGACGCGCCAAGTCAGGTCCCCGCCCGGAGAGCGCGAAACTCCGAAAGTGCTAAGCAAAAAGAGAAGCTGGGAACAGGGCAGTGACGAAGTCAAGGCAAGCCCCTGAAGGATGATCGGTGTTACCGCAGCGGAGTCACTACGGATTAGGAGAAAAAGACGCCGCAGCATCAACAAAACCACGGCCGCCCGTGCAATATGGAAGGGCGCGGCGGCTACCAATAAGTAAAGTACAAAACTCGGCTCCAACATCCATTCTCAGTCAAACACGACACCAAGGCCATAAGCGTGTGATAGGGTACACTGAGGCCGCCATACTCACGACCCCTCCCCCCCCTTTCTTTTCCCCCTGGCTAGGGGGGAAACGAGGGAGGATGGCGACCCTGTGCACAGGGTCCACCACTACACGGGGCGTGGGACAATTAAGCGGGAGGGGCATCCACTATGAGGCTCACCAATAGCCTAAAACGCCTACCCTATGGTGGGGGACTGCGGTGGAGCATGGCTCCGTCAAGCACGCATGATGCTGCCTACCTTCACCCGACCAGCGCAGCCCAGGCTGGGAGGCACATTACAGGGAGGACGGGTGGTAATAGCCCCACAGGGCCGCAGGCTGTAATAGCCCCGCTCACCTGCGAGAGAGAGATACTTCATGTCTTCGCAGTCAGCACTGCAGAGAAGTCTGGGGATTTGTGGGAGGTCCCTGGGTATATGAAGGGCCGGGAGGAACCTGTTTTTTGCATGTCTGCAGTGCCACAGCGCCCTCTGGCGGGGGATAACCCAAGTGTAAGTATTATATCTGGAGCAGGACGTACTGTATACTTAGAATATTAGATGTCCTGTCTTTCCGTCTTAAAACCCCCTGAACACCCATACAAATTCACTTTTCGTCAGCACATGCACAGGCTCTTACCCAATCATATCCATTTGATGTGGGAGAAGCTGAGTAAATGGGTGCCCAGTGGTGTTTCACACAGCAAGGCATCCCAAATTGGGAGGCCCAAGGGGAAAGCAATCTGTAACCAAGTCCTTCACACTTGCATGGGTACATGGGTTTTGGTCCACTTTAAAGAGCAACAAAATCCAGCGCAGCTGGCCTTGGAATCTAACAAGATTCAACTGGCCTTCCCCTGGGGCATCCCAGTGGGGCTTTCTTGCTATGTGAAACCCCTTGCATGTTGCCGAGCATTACAAATGCACGGAAAATGCCCATGTATGAGATCCCATACATGTGCCATAGGACCAAGCAAAGCTTAGTTATGAGCTTATGAATATGAGCTTTTGGGTGTTTCACAAATCGGGGCATTTCAATCTGGGATGCCCACAGGACACGGAACAAAGCCCAGGATAGTCAAAACATCAGATTTAGTTCCACTTCAAATTGGACCATCCCCAGCAATGAGTTCTGTAAAAAAAGAACACATGCATGCACCATAGGATCAAATCAAGAGGTAAGTAAAAAGGTGCCCAGTGGGGTTTCCCACAGCAAGGCATCTCAAATTGGGATGCCTCAATTGGTAACCCAGCCCTGGAGTCCCATTGGTCCTAAATCGGGATGCCCCGCTGTGTGTAACCCCCCCAGGTCGCCCATACACTTACCACGTTTGCCAGTCCAACAGCGCATGCACAAGCCACGTCCACATACCTCTAGCAGGGCGCATGCCCACCATAGGTATTTGTGAATGGCCGGTGTGAGCACGCTCCCTGTTAGAGGGAAGTGGGGAGGGTGTGGCCTAGCGTGCTCGGAGCCTTTGG
This sequence comes from Gastrophryne carolinensis, assembly GCA_027917425.1. Classification (NCBI taxonomy): domain Eukaryota; kingdom Metazoa; phylum Chordata; class Amphibia; order Anura; family Microhylidae; genus Gastrophryne; species Gastrophryne carolinensis. Next base: position 366,322,534 of record CM051238.1, read on the forward strand.
CCTTAGACGCCGGGACGCCTGCTGATTGGACAAGCGGCCGCACATGCGCTGTAGGGCAGCAAGGCATTCCCGATTGGGATGCCCCAGGGAAAGGAAAAACCACAGAATAGTCAAAATATCTTCCACCATTGCAAAGAGAGGCAAGCAAAGCAATCTTACATAAGATGTCTTGTCCACACTCAAAATCCTGAATGGTTTGCAGTGGGCATAACAGTGCTCCACAAAACAGAACAAAAGTAAACTCTGCTGAGTCCATAATGTGCATACAGTAGTTTTGGTCAACTTTAGGCCCTGGCTGGCATCCAACCACATTTGCAAAGGGGCAAACCTGACTTTTCCAAAGGGGCATCCCAAATCACATCTTGGCGGGGCATTTTTTTTGCCTCCTGTGGATTATGGTAATGTTTATGTTGACGAGCTATCTTCTATGGATTATGGGGATATTTATGTTGATGGGCTGTCTCCTATTGATTGTAGTTATTAAAGTTCTATATAAATTTTGACTATCCTGGGTTTTGGTCCACTTCCCCGGGGCACCCCGTTCCTACACAAATACACCACTGAGCAGCCAGGCCCTAGAGCTGGCCTACTGCAACCCCACACAACTAATGACCGCACACTATAGTAAATTTCACATTTTTAATAAAGAATCAAAATTTAATACAATTTCATACCAAAAAATGCAGAACAATTGAGACATAGACAAACACAAGACAATTAAAAACATGAAAACTTGGTGGGGAGGAATACTAGGGCTAATTCATGTCTAATAATTCAACATTCCATTTGAATTAATAAATAATTAATTCTGATGCCTTTTGCATGCATAGCAGCAAAGAAAAAAAGTGCCCGTGCATAAATAGAAGTATTTATTAATAAGTGAAAATTACATAACCTCATGCTGATGCTCAAAATAAGTGATCCAGTTAACCTAAAAGTGCAAAGTGCCTTGTGCAAATCAGCAATCCATGATGGCTCCTACGGCACATGCGCGGCCGCTCGTCCAATCAGCGCGCTCGGAGCCGCTGTGTTATGCGCATCAATGCGTCGTCTTACCGCAGCGGCTCCGAGCACGCTGGTGGCCCTACTTTCCTCTAACAGGGAGCCCTGCTAGAGAGAAGCGCAAGATGCGGCCGCGGCCCACACATGCGCCTTTGGATCAGCAATCTGGTAAGTGCATATGAAGTGTAGATTAAGATTATGTTAATAGGGAGCGTATCCGAAAAAGTGCCTAGGGCAGCATAAATTCTAAATACAGCCTTGGTTACAGGGCGTCCTGGGGGGGGTTTCACACAGCGGGGCATCCCGATTTTGGATGCCTCGCATGGAGGGATCGGATTGGGAATCTTATAGATTCCCCGGCGGATCAAGGAGGGTATTGGTCCACTTTAAGCTAATTTTATATTTTTCCCCATTTTTCCTACCTCTTTTCTGCATTATTTTTGCCTTTTCCTTCATTGTCACATTGATTTTGTCATTATTTATCTTCTTCACATTCCCTGCTCCTCTGTCCTTTCCTCATCCCCCTTCTCTCTTTTCCACATTACTTACTTTTTCCTTTGTCCCTCTTTTCTACATTCCTTCCTCTCTCGCTCCCATTTTACCTGGTATTCTAAATTCTAATACCTAAAATTTACCTGCTCCTCAGACCGCTGCTCCTTCCCTCACACAAGACGAATTGTTGCTCCTTCTCTCACACAAAAATGGCGGGCTCGCTCACTCCCTAAAATATGCCGGATGACGTGGTGAGCGAGCCAGTCATTTTCGTGTGAGAGAAGGCCTTGCTTACCAATAGGGGGAAACCTAGGCATGACATCAGTGGAGGGGCGGGGTTTATACACAAAGCCGCAACAACTTACAGCGACAGCAGCTGTGAGCGGCGGTGCCGGCGGCGGACTTGACTGAGCAATTTTTTTTTTTCTGACAAATGCGCGGACGGCGCACGGGGCTGCGCGGAGGAGCTGCTGCGGGTACGCGCAGCTTAGAGGGAATGCTGCTACCTACTTGTCTACCTACCCACCCACCTTCCTACTTGCTTGCCCACCAACCTACCTGCTGCCCCCTACCTACTTTATTGCCCACCTACCTACTTGCCTGCCCACCCACCTACCTGACTGCCCAGCCACCTACCCATCCATCTACCTACCTACCTGCTTGACTTTTCATCCACCCTTCTGCCCATACACCTGTCCACCTACCTGCCCACCTGCTGGAACACACAATGTACTGATCCTCCAGGCTCAATTTAGGTGGGTCATTAAGGGGTTAAAAAGCATTTCAAAAACTGTAGATATGCCCCCAATTTATTGACATGAGACATTCCAGATAAAGTTGACATTTTCAGGACCACTTTTTTATTTTTTATGTGCACTTAAGGGGTTAAAGTTGATCATGTATCACATATACCCCGCACACTTCATATGTGTATACAGAAGCAAAATACAGATGAGCCAGCTTCTCCAATTAGGTACAACTACTGCTAATAGTACTTGGAGAGCTGGCTCATCTATATGTTGCTTTTAAAGTGGACCAATAAAAAAGAAAAAATACCCAGGACACCCAATTTAGGATACTCCTGGTTTGTCCAGTAACTCATCTTGGCCCCTGCTCCCTTGGTGCATGTGTGGGCTCCCCTCTAATTTGCATTAATTGCTGTGGATATTACTGCCTGCCAATTAAATCTGAATAAATAAATGTCCTTGTTTGGGTGCGTACAATGGATGGAGCGGGGTACAGAGAATGTTGGAGGGGGGACTGCATGCGCCATAGTATCAAATTTAGAGGTACGTGTGCTGCAAACCTGGGGGGGGGTTCACAGAACGGGGCATCCCAAATGTCAGATTAACCCGGCCTGGGATCTTTTAGAATCCAAAGACGGGTTACATGGGTTTTGCAGACTTAAAGGAGCACTATCGCAAAATTGTGTAACATTAAAAATCTATATAAACACATTGGCTAATGATAGGAGGGGTCACTTATACACCCGAACTGAATAAAACTTCCGCCAAGCTTGCACTTTTTTTCTCTCATGATAGGATTAAAATCCAGGGGTGACCGGTTTAGTTTATCAGAAATGACGGAATCTTTTACCCCTGATTTCCTGTTCCATCCATTAAAATAAAATCCTGGCTGGATATTTCTTGATGCCGGGTGTGTAAGTGACCTCCCTCACCATCCCCCACCATCCAGCATATTTATATGGATTTTTATTATTGAGCCAATTTTTTTCTCGATAGTGCCCCTTTAACAAATGTGTTTTTTTTTTTTTTTTTTCTTTAATGCAACCTTCATTTTACACCAAATGGGTGTTGATCTGTGCCGGGGGGAATTTCCATTGCTGTTGCCCCCTGTGCATATAACCTCCCCTAAGTCCCAGTTTCCTTACCTGTCCCTCATTCTCCTGGTTAAATCCATCCCCACTTTAGAAATCCAAAAGCATCCGGGCCACATGACCACCAACAACCAATCATGCATCTGAATTTTGCCCAGGTAACGAGATGCAGGTTAGGATCCTGGGCCTTGCTAACAGTGCATGCCTGAGAGGCCAATCGGGATGCCCCACAGAGGGACCAACACACATTTGTTAATGGCTGTTGATCCACTTGAAGTAGCAAAATCCGGATATTCATAAAGAAAATGTATTTTGAAAGCAAAACCTATTTATAGAGGTGTTCTCTTGCTACCAATGCTGCCATGGGGGGGGGTCCAGCTGCACAGACAGTGTCGGGGTGGCAAATTACAAAGTAAAACCTATCCTTACAGATTCATCCTACACCTCTGTACAGTAAGAGAAGAGGCGGCTTCGATTGCCAGCAGAGAGACATGTTAGACAGCGGACATGTCTCGCACAATCGCACAGGCAGCGGCAGCGTCTGAGTTTTGTTGTGCCCGGAGTTCGGCTTTAACAGTTGGCCACAGACAAGTGACGCACATGTCCCTGTTGTGCTTTTTATATGAAGATGGTAATGAGCCTGGCGATGGTAATTATCTGAGCAGTTCGCATTGTATGCGGTTGTGGGGATTCATGAGTAATTGGTGACATGCGGCGAATGGTTAACCCTTTGTGTCCTCCTTGGCTGTGTGTATCTTGGTTACCAGAGCCCTTCTATTGACTTGCTGTAGCGCGTCATAGGTAGTGGTGTAACTTTGCTGTATACCATGCGTTTCACTCCTCTGTGTGCTCGCATGAGGCGGCGCGCCCTGTGTACCTGTGCAATTACTGCACAAGTGAGTCATCTGGAATCTGCTTCATGGTTTATAGCGGCTAAAGGTAAATCCTTTAATGTCGTCCTATTGTGAGGTAATCTGTCCTCACATGCAGGGCCAGGCGCAAGACTCTAGGCCAGTGATGCTTTTTTTTTTATATATATATATAATAGTGCAATAGTGGCCATTGTGTGCCAACACACACATGGAATTCTTTCTATGCATTTTACCCATCCATGCACTGTAAACACCACCAGTAAATAAAACACCATGTGAGTGACTATACACAAGTGAATTACAAACTAAGGAGCAGTGAAGTGCACAGAGTTTAGGGCATCCCAGAGCAGTGGGCTTATTCCTGGGCCGATCCATTCCCTCCCCGCGGGGCATCCAAAATTAGGATGCCCCGCTGTGTGAAACCCCTCAGGACGCCTGCTACGCTTACCATAATCCTGTTCCAACGGCACATGCATGAGCCGCTGCCACATCCCACTATCTCCCTAGGACGCGTGTCCCCTCCTGCCTTTTGTGAATGGCCGGCAGAGGGAAGCACGAAATGCGGCCGCCTGTGCGCTTGGAGCCGCTGAGCTAAGACGTCGCTTAGACATGCATAGCTCAGCAGCTCCGAGTATGCTGATTGGACGCGTGGCCATGCACTTGCAAGTGAGTTGATGAGCGATCTGGGGGGTTTCACATAGCAGGGCACCCCCGATCAGGGTGCCACCTGGGGAGTGGACCAAAACCCAGGATAGTCAAAAAAAGAAATTGGCTTTCCTTGGTATTGTTTTCCTCCGGCAGGGCATCCTGATTCAGGAGGCCCCACTGTGTGTATCCTTTCACCTTATCCTTGTTCCCATGGAGCATGCATGGGCCACTCATCCAATCAGAAGAACTCAGTCCATATATATTAGCTTTGCCACACTGGAATCTGAATTAAAGTGGACCTTCACCCTGAGTAAGAGCATAACGTATGTTTCCCACACCCTGTACATACAGATTGCCCACATTAAAATTTATCCTACCTGTATCTACTGTACGTTATGAGCCTATAAACATCCAAGATGGTGGCTCATGGAGCATCAGGCAGCCTGCAAATAGGAAGTGTTTTCTGACTGTGTCGCTCTGCATTCTAGGATTGCTCTCCTTTTCCTGACCCAAGCTCTGCTCTGTCTGTGCAAAGCAGCTATAATCTTGCCCCCTGCACTTTATGGTTCTGAGGCAAGATGCAAGATGGCGGCGCCCGTATCCTAGAGTCCTGAACAGAGTTGCAGCCCGGTGCGGGAAATTATAATAAATAAGTGACTAAAAATTTGAAATATATTAATTTTAGATGCTGGGGAATATTTTTGTAAGAGTTTGGGCTTTTCATTAAATCATGCTGAATCATGGTCTAAGCCAGTGTCTTAGGCCGCCTCCTCTACCTCTAGCTAGGGTGTGCATACAGCGCCATTAAAGTAAGCTGGGGCATAGGCTTGTGGAAAAGTCGATCAGGCAAAAGGAACTGTTCAGGAAAATAAGAAATAAACATAGCCCACTTACCTGACAGCCTGCAGGCTTGATCCCACATAGTCCTGCGGGTTGATCTGCTCCATGTGCTACGCTATTAGCTTTGAAACTCAAAAGCCTGCTCCTGACTGGCCCTGGTGTACATCTGAGTGACCACCACTGAAAATACATATCAGTGGTGAAAGCTTCTGAAAGGTCACATGCTCGTCTACTACTGTCATTCAAGAGGGGATTCTGCTTCCCACATGACAAGACAGTAGGGATGCACACTGAGGCCAGCCAGGGAGCGCAGTGCTGGTGCCTGACCCGACAGCGCGAGGGCTGGTTGGAAGGTAAGTGAGTTTTGTTTTTTTCTTTGTCTCAGCAGCATAGCTACAAAGGTGTGACTTATCATTGAGTTAAAGGGTCAGTCCAGGCAATGGCAATAATAAGGCAGCAAGCAGCTCCCCCGATGCCTGTCCCACATACCTCTCTTTCACTTCCTGCAGTGCGGCCTCTGTCCTTTGATTTCCCCCAGCCTCTCTACTCACCCCTGCTGCTGGTCATGTGGAAGCAGGGGACGCATCATTTAATAGTGGTTTACATGATTTGTGCGACTTGGGGCTGGGATAGAAATGCGCTGTCTGCAATGACGCTGCTGAAGCAAAAGGGCCGCATCCTGCAGGATTCCATGGGATTGTGTCTGCAGACTAGATTTTGTTCCAGGCTGGACTGTCTTTTAACATAGCAATTTATTTATTTATGTTTTTTGCGGCATTCTCTGCGTTGCTGAGATTAGCAGCTATGTTTGTAGACACACCCAGTATCATTTTTTGGCTTTATTTCACGGCCCCTTTTGTGGGAGTTTTCCTCTCATCCGTTACTGTTCCCAATTGTAATATTGCAATGATGCAGAAAACGTTCACATTGTTTGCTTTGCTTGGTGTTCACAATGTTTATGTGGCATCTGGTGGAGGAACTGGACGATATAATTGCCTGGAAGCCTCTGCTGCACTTGGTTTGGTTAAAGTGGACCAAAACCCAGCGCAATTGGCCCGCTGACCGAATCCCTCCCCCCGGGGCATCCAAAATCGGGATGCCCTGCTGTGTGAACCCCCCCAGGTCACCCCATTTACTTACCTCGCTTCCCATGTGTAGGCTGCATCCCCACTACCGCAGCAGGCATTTGTGAATGACCGGTGCAGGCACGCTCCCTGTTAGAAGGAAGGGGGGACGCCGCCGCCAGCACGCTCCGAGACGATGGCCTTAGACGCTGGCTTAGACGGTGTGACATCAGTGGCTCCGAGCGCGCTGGTTGGGCGAGTGGCCGAGCATGCACGCCGTAGGACCGGGAAGAGGTGAGTTGGGCTCAGCGATATGGGGGGGTTTCACACAGGGAAAGGACCAAAACCCAGGATAGTGAAAATCCTGGGTTTTGGTCCACTTTAACTATAGGACAGGCACATTCACACTTATTGATTTCCCAGTCGGAAGCCTAACTGCTTATTTTGCAGGAAAGGTACCAAACATCCTCTGATGCCTCCATCCTCTGCCAAATATTGTACTGGCTGCCCATAGTGTATAGGATGCAGTTAAAGTGGACTAAAACCCAAGATTTTGACTATCCTGGGTTTTGGTCCTTGCCCCCGAGGCAACCCGCTTTGTGAAACCCCCCTGGTTGCCCGACCAAACATTTTCCCAGCCCTACGATGCATGCGCAGCTCATCCAAACAGGGAGCGTGACCGTGCCGGCTATTCACAAATGCCGAATGGAATGGCCCGGGGGGAACATCCACTAAAACTGAAAGGCTGTCTCATCGATTTTATCCTGGTCGCAGCCATCTTAAAGCAATGTGAAGCTTTCCTTTCCTAGCTTCCCAGCCGTGCTGCTGCCTGGATTTAACGGACTTAATCTAGAATGCACAGCCACAGGAAACCCAACAGCACTTCCTCTTAGCAGCCGGCTTGCAGCTCCCTAGGAAGCCATTCTGGCAGTAAAATTGCAGACGGCAGGAGTTACAAAAAGGTCAATTAATTTTTATCTGCAGCTATCTGAATGTGTATCAGCACTGTTTCTTGTGTTAGTCCATTTTAAAACTGCTCATCCTCACCTATCTCACATATCTCTCCATGGTGCTGCACCCCCAGACATCTCCCTCATTTCTGCCCCCCCCCCCCCCCCTCCTGTACTCTATGCTCCATAGATGATTCCACTATGATCTAAACATCTCACTCACATCAACTGCCTTGGGAGATGCTACAAGCTTGGCAGTGCGGCTTTGAAAAAAGCACTTTATTCGCCCACCCGGCAAGTTTAGGATCGTCAGCTGGCTGATCTCAAATCTGGGTAGGGAAGAGGGTTTTGGATCGCTTTAAGATCATTCTTCTGAACCTGATCCATCTTCAAACACCATCCACCACATCCTTGCACTGGAGTTTCCTCTGCCAACTGACATAACTGAAATGCAAAGTAACAGGAAACCCAGCATGACATCCTGTTTGCAGGTGGTCTACAAGCCCATGAGCGGCCATCTTGTTTTTAAAATTCTCCAGCAGGTGTTAGAAAAAGGTAAATGAATTTTTATGTGCAGCAATCTAAATTGCCCTGGGGATGGATGCATATGAGCACGGTTTGTTGTGTTTGTCCGGTTTATTTCACTTCCGAATGTTGGTCCACTTTAAAAATATCAGGAGCAAGGATACAGCTTGTAAATACTAAGTTGGCTGAGCCATGGTATAAAGCACGTCCTGTCTTGTGCCCCCCCTAACTCTCCTCCTAGATTGTAAGCTCTTGTGTGCAGGGCTCTCGTCCCTTTTGTTTCAATTTCAGACTTGTTTGTTGCGATGTATTTATGATGTGCACCCTCTTGCTGTAAAGCTCTGTGGAATAAGTTGGCGCTATTTCAATAAAGAATATTATTATTAAGAAGGTACCAGTGCCTTCACTGTGTGCCCCTCTTTTTTTTTTTTAACACATGAGCATCCTTTGAGCAAACCTGGACACACAAGCATGAAAATGTATGTCATGGGTGTGAAGGGAACCCCAAGGCAACTGGAGCTGCTGGAATGAGTGTGAAATGACAGGTGGGAGACAACATAGGAAAATGGAACCCACACATACAATATGATACGGGAGTGGGGTCAGGGTGATGAAATAAAAAAGCAAACTTGCAATAAAGCATTGTGATTGGAGCAGATGATGAAATGAGAGGAAAGGGGAAGGTGAGCTCCATGTGCATAGTGAAGTGGCCGAAGTGAGTAATGCAACTTCAGGATGATCTGCAGTTAATATTCTGGTAAAAACAGGGTATGACGGAATAGTCCTATAATGCCACAGTAATGCACTGTGATTCCCTGGGTGTGAGGAAATGGTCACGTATTTCACAGATGCCCTGCTCATTGCTGGTCGGTAAACACAGGCCTGACGGTGCCCCCACAGGGGGCCTCAAATTCAAAAGATCTCGCTGGTACTGTTCACACCTAAGATAGACCAAATGGGGCCAGAACTGGGCTTGCAGTAAACTGCTGTGAGGCTGTGCTGGTGTCCAGACTTGCTTGGGCCAGTAGTTGACTATAAACTAGGAAGCTGCTGGGCACATTATAGACTAAACACATCTGGGGAATCCTGAGATCATAACACATGTGTACGTGGATCTCCCGTCATCCCCAGTTTAGGAGCCATATAGAACAGTGGTGTTTGGTCCTTAAGTATGTCCAGAACCCCATTGGACTGCCTGATACCAGCACCAACCTCCTATGACTTGCCAACAGAAAGTTAGGACCCATATTAGTTTTAGAAGCTTGTAAAACAGGCTGAACTGGATAGACTAAAGTCTTTATTTAGCCTTACATACTATGTTACTACGTATCTGGCAGCTACCAGGGGAACAAGCTCAAAGATCCATCACCATACCCTGGTGTCTTGTCGAGGGGGTGTGGTGTGGTTTTGCATCATACCTTGTGTCGGAACAGACCAGGATCCAGCAGGCTCCACATGCATGCCCACCATGTAGTGGTTTGCATCACATAACTAAGATCCACAGACTTTATTTGCCCCTGTGACTTGTATATATTGCAATTCATTGTATGTATGTAGTTAGTCTAGTGTGCTCCTAAAGAATTTAAACATATAACTTAATCTTGGGCTGCTCTGTTTCCTAACCCTAGACCCACTAGGCTGTGCTCTTTGGTTGTGGTACACACTTCTTGCCGCGATAAAATCCAGTCATCATACCCAGGCTTTGGCATTCCTACTGGGCTGCCAAGCCCTGTTACTGGTAGTGAAAGGGCCCACAGCTTGTCAGGGTCTTGAATGCCTGTATCAAATGATCGTATTGCGTGATCTCAGTGACCACAACAGGATTCCTCCCACAGGGCTATCAAGTATAGTCATTGTAGATTCTGGACCAAAGACCCCCCCCCCCACCTTTTTTTTTTGGCCCGCCTTTCCTTTTTATTCCTATGACCACCTCACAAATGTGGCCGCACAGCTGCACCCGTATGTGCTCACCCAATGTGCACAAGCCCGCCACGGTGGTCACCCTGGGAGTACTACTAAGGGACATGGGCAGCTGTGCAACCACATTTGAAGGTGGTCATGAGTGAAAGGAAAAGTTGGGGCAAATTTTGAGGCGTCGGATACATTTTAAATTGGTTTACATTAAAAGAAATAAAAAGTGGACAAGCCCTAGCTTTGAGGCAGAGTTCTTCTTTATTTGAACTCTCAATCTACTCCTCCTGTAATGTACATGAACTTGCTAAGTTATTCTGATTTTGTCCCCTTCTTATCCTGACCGTAAATTTAATCTAACTAATAATGATGACTGGAGAAGGAATAATTAACATCTGTCCTAGATCTCATTAGTAAAAGTAACCCCTGGGAACCACGCAGTAGGCTGAAAGAAGGCCTCACTTGTCAAATGTCAATGCCACACCTTTTTATAATAAGCATAACTTGTTATAATTAATTAATTATATTAGTAATTATTATCATGTATTATTTACATGAACCAATCCTAGGCTCCTGCTTATCTTTGGGAAAATGAGTTCTCATTACTATGCAGTTATGTATCAAGAGTCTGTATTATAAAGACGCCAATTGGTGATTTGCGATGCCACTGATTCCATCCATAAATCTTGCCCTGGTGAGCTGCGATCCTTGTGTGAGGAATTTTCCAATAGGAATGTCAGAAAAAATCGATTCTGTCAAGTTTCGCAATATTTCATTGGACGATACTAGAATCTTCTTTTTTTTTTTTTTTTTTTTTTTCTTTCTAGAATCTATTCTGCTGGCCCCTGCGCCCTGTCCTACAAGCCACCATAGCTGGTACTGGCTGGTTATGCTGGGTAAGGGGGACTTCATGCCATTTTTTTGGGGGTGGGGAGGATTTTTACAGTAATTTAACCCTCCGGGAAGGGGGGACCCTATATTTTTTTTAATTAAAATTAAATTTAAAAAAAAATCTCAATATATCATCTGAGACCGAATCCGGATGTATCGTATTGTCATACGTGTATCGCGATACGTATCGTATTGCCATATTTTTGCCAGTTGACATTTTCCAAACAGGAGGCCTGTTACAGCGTCTCCAGCATGCTGCAGTAAATGGAGGAAATTCACATGGGACAGGCAACAGGTAAGCGCCTTGCTGCCTCATTATATTACCTAGACTGTCCCTTTAAACTGGACCAAAACCCGTATTGGCCAAGTCTACAAGACTTCCGGGTCATCCTGTTCCCTTCTCCCAGGTCCGAGCTGTATACTCACTGCTCCTAAATCCCTTCCAGCAGCCGTATGTCTGCGCTCACTACAATATGTTTGTTGTGACACTTTTATCATAGGTGAAATTACAACCGGAAGTTTGTTTTTGTGGATTGCTGCTATTGGCCAACAGTTTATATGGCAGATTGTATTCAATCTGACTGTATTTACTGGCATAAAAGTGACATTCCAGGCAACCTGTAGCCTGATTTCTGCTCTCCTTTTGTTTGTCTTTCATTTAGTCTGCTTGATATTTCTTTATGAGCCATAGTGAACTCTTCATTCTGCTGACCCGTCTCTTGTTTGAATAAGTCTAAATAAGTGTAAAGGTCACTCAGAAGAAAATATCACAAGTGCGATGAGTTGGCAGAAGGGAGCAAGTTCTATAGAGTTTATCAGGGAATGTAAAATGCTGCTGAATGGAAGATGGCCAGCATGAGGAAGCAAAAAGCAGCCATGTTTAAAGCTGAACAAAACACCAGAATTCAACTTTCCTGGGTTTTGTTCTATGCCCGTGGGGCATCTGGAATTTGTGCGCCTTCCCCATTGTAAATGAGCCGAATGAAGCAGTCACAGCAGGCGCCTCTCATTGGACAAAAGTTTATGCAAGCCGGAAGATGATATTTCATGGGCGAACTGGGGGGTTTCACACAGTGGGGCATCCCAATTCGGGAAAAGCCAGTGGCCGGCCTTTGAATCTTTTGGATTCCAAGCCGGCTGCTGCTGGGTTTTGCTCTGCTTTAAAGTTGACCAAAACCAAGGATTTTGACTACTCTGGGTTTTTGTCCCCGATCGGGGTGCCTCTCTGTGTGAAACCCCCCCGGATGCCAAGCCCAGCTCACCTCTTCCCAGTCCCACAGTGTGTCTAATAGCAGCGACTCTGACGGCTGCATCTTCCGCTTCCCTCTAACAGGGAGCGTGCCCACACCAGCCATTTGTTAAGATGTTAAAGGAGCACTATCGCGAAAAATTGGCCCAGTGATAAAAATCCATGTAAATATGATGGATGGCGGGAGGAGGGGTCACTTATACACCCCGCATCAAGAAATATCCAGCCAGGCTTGTATCTTTTATTTGATGGAAGGAAGAGGAAATCCCTCGTAGACTAATCATGTAACCCCTGCATTTTATTCCTACCAGGAGAGAATAAACAACAAGCTTGGAGAGAGTTGTATTCAGTTTATGTGTATAAGTGACCCCTCCTCTCATTAGCCAATGTGTTTATATGGATTTTTAACGTTACCCAATTTCGCGATAGTGCTCCTTTAAGCTGGGTTTGGGTGACCTGGGGGGTTCCTCACAGCGGGGCACCCCTGATCAGGGTGCCCCTAGGGAAAGGACCAAAACCCAGGATAGTCCAAACTATTGTCTATCCTGGGTTTTGGTCCACTTTAATAGCTAGACTGTAAGCTTAGCAAGGCAGGACCCTTTCTCCTAATGTATTTCTGCATATTTGTGTTCATTTACTTGTGTGTTACGTTTGATTCCTGTGTTTTATACGCATTGTCCTCATTGTTGTATTATAAGTATTTACTTGTTTTACTCCTGTACTTCCACCTTGTACAACGCCATGGAATACAATTGCGCTTTATAAATAATAATACAGTATGTGGTGTGATCCAATCTTAGGAAAATCATACGCCATTAATAAACGTCAAACGTTGTCTGATTGTTCTCAGATCACAGTGCATAAAAAATTGAATCTATCATTCAGCCTGCTTTTTGTCCAGACTAAAAAAAAAAACAAAAAAAACCTATACTCCCCCCCCCCCCCCC